>JALIZF010001318.1:0-127500 GCA_029948255.1 Telmatactis stephensoni | reverse complement strand
GCCAATCAACTGCACCCAATGCCAATTCACCACATCCAATGCCAATCCACTACAACAACAACATGTATGTATGGTAGCTAACATGTTTGCTCGAGTTGCAAACCTGTCAATATGAGATGCAGCAACTCTTCTGTACTTTTGATCGTACAAATCAAAAATACATCAATTTAATTCCATTTAACTAGCTCCATTTATATTACTAATAGAATAATTAGTAATTAGTAATAGAGCGCGCAGAAAGTGACCAGAGCACAAAGAGTGTAAGTGTACGGAAAGCAGGAGCACAAGGCGAGTGCTCTCCACGCTTTTTGAGTGCTCGGCACTTCCTATGTGCTGTATTACTAAACGGAGCACAGAAAGAGCGGTTCTATTTGTTTTGTTGTTTACTTGCTAAATTGTTCGATTTTCCGTGGTATTAAAATTCAAAAGGCGCGCGCACGCGGTGTAACTCGTTCTGCTGACACCAGAACCTGACTGTGCTCTGTTCATTAATAGAGCACAGCTTTCGACCAATCACAGCGTGCGTTCTAACCTATGTAATAAAGGGTGGTGCACTTATTTCTAAGACTCCCTACAGACGTAAGACGAAACAAAGCTCTGTCAACTAGGACAGAAAATAAAAAGAACTAAAAAGATTCCCAGGTGCACTTAGAGTTTCTAAGAAAAAAATTTCGATTGGTGCATCCTAAGTCGTTGGAATTTCCAGTCGCTCCTTCTTCAAAACATTTTCACAAGTATAACCATCAAACGTCGAGAGAGACAACTCGGAATTCTCTCCCGTTAACTGTGGAACTTGTATAAAAATCCCAATTAAAGTAAACACTACGGTGATGATGTAAACCAGCAAAAAAATCCTGCCTAAAATTCTTGCAGCCAGTTGCCATTCCTCCTGTTTCTTGTCGTTTTCTTCTTTGCTCGTCAAGCGATCTACTTGGTCACGAAGAGCGCTGGGGTCTTTGGATTGCTCATTGGCCGAAGTATCGGCGTTAGCTACGAAAAAGAATATAGAAGCGTGCATTTATAAAATATTTTAGATATAACGCGCGCGCTGATTGGGTGGCGACCGTGTTTACGTTAGAGGACAGAGGCATGGTTCGCACAAATCGTAGAAATTACCACTACCTTGTTATGGCTTTTTTATACGAACCTGGTTCTTCCTTTGCAAGATGTTTCCGTGGAGTTGAAAAGCCTACAAGTTTGGCGAAGTATCTGAATATAAGAACCTAGCAATTGATAGAATAAATAAGTTTTAAATCACAAACAAACAGTTCTGAATGGGGACTACGCTACCAATATTGTCGGAAGGGTTAATTAGATGAAGTTGGCTTTGCACAATTATACATATTGAACGGCTCGAACAATCTAGGGCCTTTTCATTATCATTTGCGATGATTTAATTTATTGCTTGCATGAACATTAAACTAGGGGTGATGGGTGTTGCACAGAACAGTCCCCTTCACAGTTCTCTGCGCCATCTTGAAAGGTAGCCGTGCCTTTTCATCAAAGCGAGACGAACGGTGAGCGTGCAATGATAGATACCTTTTTTAACACCTAGGACAATTATTCACAGGTCTCTATCATTGCAAGCTCACCGTTCGTCTCGCTTCGATGAAAAGGCATGGCTACCTTTCAAGATGGCGCAGAGAACTGTGAAGGGGACTATTGCTGGGTTGCATGTGACGTCACGGCAGCCATCTTGGAAGAACTCCAACAAAATGAGATTTCTCATTAGCGTCTGTTGGTTCATCCAACATGGCTACCGCTTCATTGTCTTTGATACCCAAAGGAATGGATGAAACCAAGCAATTAGCAAGTTAAAAATCGAACGATGCTACTTTTTTGGCATACACGGCTTTTAGGCTGTTAACTCTTAGAGGACTGAGGGGGGGGGGGGGGGTATTTTCTTCAACTCTCAACATACGCCTGTGTTTTACTACCCATAACTTAAATCGAAAACACTCTATATTTACAACGATTTTCAAATAAATGACACTCTTGTCTATTACCAGCGGTTTCCCCACAAAACAGCGTATATACTTCATGTATCCCTACAGCCTTTACTGACGATTTAAAAACCTGATGATGACGCTTCCATAGAAAACGATCATTTTTCAAAGGAATAAAAAACAGCTTGAGATGGTATGATAGGGATCAGTAATTCAAAGATCAATTTGAGATGGTATATACTTCACTTCTGACCTTCTGCCAAGATGACATGCTACCAAATGACGTATTATGATAGTGCAAACGTAGAATAATACATGCCAGGCCAAGAGAACATGAAATCTGCATGATTGTTAGTGAGTAATACCTGGAAAAAAATTATTTAACACAAAATAAATTAACTGAATAATAATTGGCATATTACAATTGCACTGATTGGACGAGAACCGCGTACAAGATGCACAGATGACGTCACAAAATGTCACGCGCGCCCTCTGATTGTTTGAGATAAATATTGTAAAAAAACATACAATTGATCGAGATAAATATTGTAAAAAAATACATCTATTTGGCAAATAAAATGAACCTGCCAATCACTGATGATGTCACAAATAAATGTTGCGCGCGCTTTCTGATTGATTGAGATAAATATTGTAAAAATACACATCCAATGGACTGAGATAAATATTTAAAAAAAACATCCAATTGATTGAGATAAATATTGTAAAAAAGCATCCATTTGACAAATATAACGAACCTGCCAATCAAAGGAACGACTTCTGAAGTCTCCGGGATGTGAGTCGAAGCCAACAAAAAGAACACAGTCAGCGACAAGAGCAACGTGACTCCAACAACCATCAATTCCCCACTATCAGGAGGAAGGAAGTAAAGTACCGCTGTTAGCAGTGAAACCAGTGCGCACGGTGCTATAAGGTACAGGAAGTAGTAGAAGACTTGACGTCGAATGTAAATGATGTATAAAACACCAGATTTCTTGCTGTCTGATTGATAGCTTTTCTTTACTTTTGTTTGTCCAACGAGTACGCCACGTAAGCTCCATTCTGTGCTTTCTGGGGAAGAATGAAACAATGAACCAGTCAACAATTATTTTACAACTTTTCCTCAATCGAAGAAACTTTACACACACATTACTGTTTTACCATTCAGGGTGAATTCCGCTGTCCGGTTGACTCGTTTTATTAAAAATCAACATCTTCAATCTATTTTTATTTAATCTGTTTTATCTTTCATTTAATCTTTTTATAATAATTGGTATATTACGCTCGCTCTGATTGGTCAAGAACCGTGTGTGATTACAGTACACAAACATAGATGACGTCACAGAATCTTACGCATGCTCTGATTGGGTGAAATGTTTCGATGAAATATTTCGTGGGTTTGTACTCTAATTGATGCACAGAAGACGTCAAAAAGTGGTTAAAACACGCTACTCGAATTCGTCTCGTGGCGGACTTATTGTTCTCACCACTTCCTGACGTCATCTGTTAGAGTACAGATGCACAGAAAAAGGAATCTATTTGTCAAATAATTACCTGTATAATTACTCAATATCGTGTTAGTTCCTGGTCGTATTTGAAGATCTTTCTCCCCACGAGTCCAGGAGGCAAATTCCAGACCGCAAAACTGTTCATCAAACGGAAAGAATCGAACATTCAATTTGCAGGAACTTTTGAGTACTACTGGTGCCAGCCAGCGTACAGCTCCATTGGATGAGACCAGTAGGTCGTAGCCACGATTCACTGGGTTTCCCATAGTAAGATGATCCTCACTGATGAAAAAAATGAAATATTAAAATTAAATATAAAGTCAATTTAAAAAAGGTATGCAAGACAGCGCGCGCGCTATGCTGAGCTAAGTGCGCGGGATTTTTAAAAAGTCGAGAAAAGCGTCAAGAGAAGCAAAATGCGTATTAGTGTAGTTAATGCAATACGAAAATGTAATAGCAAGTTTAAGTGTCAAGTTTAATCTCTATTTCATTTATACTATTTTGTCCTCTAAACAAGTTTGAAAATCTGCGCGCGCATCCTGTATATGTACACCATATCATATACGTCCTCTAGCCAATCGGAACGCGCCTTATCCTAGTTATTTTATAATTACATAATTATATTATATATTTATATTATATCCCAAAAGTGTTGGGATAGAACAATTTTGCATTCATGAAATATCGCTGGGTGACTAAGACAATAGACAAGGCTGTACGGAAAAAATGCAAGCTGTATAATGTAAAGTCAATATTCCCTGCATTTCTATCTACCATGGAACTCCAGAAAGAAAGAAGGATTGATTTACTTGTTCAGTAATACAGTATCAGGAACCCAAACACTTTTATCATCCATTGTGACTTCGTCTATTCCTCCATATTTGTTCTTGTCCCATTTCAACGAGTTATCTGTCCATGACTAGAATGGTTAACACACACAAAAATGTAGAAAATCAGTGTGGACTTTGTAAATGCCAAGTGAATTATTGTTTTAGTATATATTGACCAACTTCACAATCCAACACTATAGGATTCATAAAACTACATTATGTTTAGAAATGTCAACTTATTTTAGAAATAATAGCAGAGCGTGACTACAGGTAACCCAAGCTCTGTGTCAGTGAACTATAAGAGAATGTATGGGGTTTTTCAATACAACATTTTCAATAGAAATATTCGAATAAAATTTAACTTTCTTACATGGTCAGTCTTCGTGCGTCCTTTGGGGGCGAAAGTTACCAAAACTCGATATAGACATCCCAAAAGGACACACAAAGACACCATGTAAGAAAGGTGAATTTTATTCGAATATTTCTACTGAAAATGTTGTATTGAAAAAACCCATACATTCTCTTAATATAGTTACACAGAGCTTGGGTTACCTGTGGCGTGACAAAGCGCGCGAAAGTAAGCCTCGCTTGCAGACTCTCGGGCACGCTTGGTCTCTTGACTGTCAGTAGCTGCAGTCTTTACCTATTTTAGCGTGTTTCTTAGTACTTTTAAACGCATTCTTGAATAGAGGACAGCTTTAATCTTTGCAACCAAGTATTCAAGAACGAAAGGAAGTTGGACTGTTCAGAAATACTGGAGTCAAACTTTTTCTCTAGACACTCGACTTGCACCACAGGGAGCCCAAGCTATACTTCTGAGTGATATCCTGAAAGAGGAGAAAATGATTTGAAATAAAGTTGAAACCTCTCAAATGTTGTTGTGTATTGTTTATTTGGTCTAAAAAAACGATTTTTAAAAAATCCCCCTCCACAGTAATAATATATGGCAAGGGTGGAAACTTCGCCTCGAAGGCCCCTAAAAAAGCCTTCCAACGGCTCGACAAAAATTCAATTTTTGAACACAAAATCACTCCGTACGGAGTTCAAAACCACAACATCACACAAGAAAACACTTCTTTTACCTTGTCAATGTCAACGGCCTGCAAAAACAAACTTTTTGTAGGTGAAATACTAGCTGAAAGGTCCCTAGCGAACCAAGCTCCTCATGCGTGTCGAGTGTAAGTCGGCCAGGACCGTGCAAAAGACAAATCTTCAGGGGGTAGAGTGGGGTCGCGCTAAGAACGACTAATGGCTTTTACACCCCTCCCCACTCGACGACAAAACAAAACAACGCAAGCAACAGGGAAAACCCTTTCACACGACACTATCAATCGTCATTACCGGCGCAAGAAAAAATTTTTTTTCAACAAAAAGCTAGCTATTGTTTTCTTTTTCTGATAAAATAAATGTCTGCATGTAGTTTTCTACGATAATCGAGTGTGTTCTGGACCGCGTCGTTGCAAGTTTCTCGTCTTGTTGTACAGACGATCACGAACCATCATTGGTCACAAGGTGATTTGATTATGTCTTGAGTGGTCAAGAAAAGTGTCTTTTTGCGAAAAGCAAGGCAAGTTTTTGTCTTTTTCTTTGGAAAAAAATACTAGGTCTCAGCAAGAATAGTAACCGTGTTTATTTTTTGACACCTATTGCAGCCTGTTCTGGGGTTGTCGTGTTGTTGACATTAGTTGTGCACTGATCGATCGATCGTCGATATTTCGTCGTGATTTTTACTTTGCAAGAAAATACTACACAAGAGAGGGAAAGGTAAGAGTTTTGCTTTTTGGCATCTCAAACACGAAAAGAGACGACAACTAGACTTGTAGGATAATTCTCGTTGTTGTGCAGGTCCATCGCGAACCGGAAGTAGTGCTTGTTTTAAAGTTGGTGTGATATTTAACATGTCAAAATTGAAGAGATTTACTACAAGAAAGGTAGGATTTCACATTTGTTTTACATGAGATGGTACTCTGAAGCAATATAATGTCTTTGTGTACTCTATTTTCTATGTTCTTAAGAGGGAGAAGGGGGTTGAAGAGAAAATGAGAAAAAGCAACGAGAAAAAGATGGTGGGCTAAAGTAGTTAAACCTGTGTGCAAACCCAGATCTGAATCGTTGAGATCAGTTCAAATAAATGAAAATGCACTAGTCAAGTGATGGGGTTATTTGTTTTCTGAAAAAAATTGACAGCTAGTAAACATATAGTGGCGACCCTTGGATTTACCTTTGCACAGGGATTCAACCTTTTCACAATAAATCAAGATAAACTACTTGTAGGAGAAGATCATGTTGTCTGAATAATGTAATATTTGATAAAAAATATAAGCAAGACCATGAAAAGTCTAGTTGTGTCAAAAATCAATTGAGCATTATAAATTTCCAACTCATTACAATGTTGTTTGTCTCTTAAATTACATAGTCAATATTTGTTTATAAGCAATCTGAGTACTCTGGTTTGTCATCCCTGTTTTTCACAGATTTGAAAATGCTGACAAACCAACAACAACATATACTGTCAGTGGTTAGAAGTGGCCACAATGCTTTGATCACAGGTCAAGGTGGTTCTGGAAAGTCCTTCCTTATAAATCAAATGGTCAAATGCCTTACCAGGGAAAGAAAAAATGTTGCCTTACTATGTTCCAGCGGCATATCGTGCACTGTTTATCCTAACATCAATGCCAACACAGTGCACTCCTATTATGGTCTACAGACAGCTGAACTCCCATCAAAGCGACTTATAGAACGGTCCATTTCAAAGAATGAAATAAGAGATCGAATAAAAAATGTGCATGTCATTATATGGGATGAATGCAGCATGTCCAGTGCAAGAATGCTTGAAATAGTAAACACTTTACATCATACACTTGCACTTCCAGATGATACCTTCAAACCATTTGGTGGAAAACAAATAGTTCTTGTGGGTGAGTTCCTGCAATTACGACCAGTACCAAATGCACTTGATGAAGGAATGATGATGTTTCAGTCCAGGATTTTTCAGATTGCTCTCTCTCATCGCTATGAATTAACAACTATCCTACGTCAAGAGCAGTCTGAGAATGATTTCATGCATGCACTGAAAGACATACGGTTGGGAATCTGCACTGAAGAAACAAAGATGTTCATGGACACATTGACTAGGCCACTGGAAAAGGAACTCTCCTCAAAAGCAGTCCACATATTCTTCAAGAGACTGGCAACTCAAGTTTTTAACCAAGCTCAACTGGTCAAGTTGCCTGGGGAATTGTACACACTGGTTTCTGAGGATTGGAACGTGGATGGAAACTGTAAATTTCCAGTAGAGCACATAATCCAGCTTAAGCCAAAATGCAAAGTCATGCACCTGTGGAATACTTCTAAGAAGTTGAGAAATGGATCAGTTGGTGTTGTAGAAGGCAAGAGAGCAAATGGGAATATTATTGTTAATTTTGCAAATGTTGGTACAGTTGAAGTCAAGAAGGAGACTTGGTATCATGTCAATCAGAAGGGAACAGTAATTGGAAGCAGAACACAGTTTCCTCTGAGTCTCTGCTATGCTGTTACTTGCCACAAGTCTCAAGGATTGACGCTGCCTGCTGCAGTTGTGCACTGTACTAAAGAATTTGTCTCTGGGTTGCTTTATGTAGCCATTTCACGAGTACGGAGTCAACATCACCTGCAAGTTATCAATTTCAATCCAACACAGCTCCTTAAACCATCACCCAAAGCTTTGGATGTGACCTCTGACCATGTGGAGCCCAATCCAGAAGGGGATTTTACATGCTGCCGAGAACAAAATGTGGAAGAAGACCTCTTTTTAGTCCATGACCGCTCTGAAAATAATGTTCAATTAGATCCGCACGAAGAAGAAAACATTGTAAGACGAGAGGAGACCTGTGTTCACCAATACCGTGGGCCGTTAGAAGTGTACTCACCAAACTAAGGAAATATGTGCATGATAATGTCAACACCACTGTAGAAAAAACATTCCAAACTGTCAGAGATCACTTAGATATGTGCGAAGCCATTGAAGAAAACATTGTAGCTGATTTTGAAAGACTCAGTCATACTACCATCTATAAGGGCACTCTAGATGTTACAGAAGATAGACAGTTCAGGAACAGAGGACTGCTGCACATTGAGGATGTAGCCTTTGAAGTATTCCTCCGCCTTGAAGAACTTCGTGTCAACCAACTGAATGAAGGAAAGTTGTCAAAGCTGAAGAACACCATAATTGACAAATCCATAGATGCAGTAAAGTCTGATGAAAACCTATGGCAATTATGGCAATTGTGTTTTACAGAGAATATAAGAAAAAACAAACAAGTATGTAAAGTATAGACTGAGGATAATTATATATACATGATAGTGTGGAGATTTCATCATCTGTCATCATCAATTCGATGGCGTATAATTAAGCATAATGGCATAAATGCTTAATGATATGCCAATTCGAATGCTGAGTGATGGGCTGTGCACTGCATATATATAATATTGCACAATTCCAATTCCACAATTCCACAATTCCACATTCAATTCCTATGAAATCTATGTTAACCAGTACGTGACTTATATTTCAATTTCACAACAATATCTGCAATTATCAAACGTTATATTCTGTATATTTTCTACCATGCAGGGAATGCTAAAGAAATTGTTTTGGTTGATAATCACCAAATACATGGAAGCGGGGGCTGGCCAGTTCTTGAGAGACTTCCGTAAGGCTCACAGGTAAATTGACATTTGCTCCATGGAATTAAATGGCCGCTTTTAGTTAACGATCGCCTGCATGCACAAAAGAAGCTTGTGTAATTACACAAAAGAAGCTTGTATAATTACCTTGCTAGATTTCCATATCTCCGTCTGATCAATTCTTATTGCTGACGCAGCGAGCGAGCCTGAAGCGAGCGAGCAAGGAAGCAAATCTAATCTACAAACTAGGTCTCTGACCGACCTCGATTTTAACCACAATGCTCTCTGTTCCGTGTTGAAGTACTTCATATAAGACCCGAACACTGTACCACTCTAGAACAATAACCGTATTAATAATATATTGAGTCATACATGACGTACAGGGCTTTAAAAATAATCCAAAGTCCTATACTTCATGTCTGACCCTCTGGATAGACTTTGGCAATACAAAGCACAGAGTATCCTCAAATGTGGTCATACACCAGGTGTCAGCCTTTTTTACCACACTGCCTTGCGAGCCTAGCGTATAAAACCATTCGTCCTCTCCACTCGCAAGTTTGACAACTTGAAAGTATAGAAGGTGAATATCAGTATTTTATGCCCCAAAACTGCCTCTAAAGGTAATTTCTATTTCGTACTGCTAAGTAAAAGCGTAATACTTTTAAGATATTGGTTATAATTCTTCTTGAAATGTTCATCCCGCGAACATGAGCTGAATTTCTTGCTTCTGCCATCGAGAATTTGGCTGAAGTTATAACCCCTGTCAGAGGTTATATTTCGAGTATCATTTTAAATTGTTATTTGGAAGTTCAGATTGTTCCCTTTTGTTACTGTGTCTATACATCTAGTGAGCATTTTTAGATAAAATCGCATTGTTTTTATGAGATCACGCAGGTCACGAGCCCAAACTTCTGATCGGCGAATTGTTGCTCAACAGTTGCCAAATTCAACCAAGATGTTTCCTTCTTACAGTCGCATCTGTAGAAACGCGATTTTATGGATTAAGATAGAAATAGGACTTAAAGTTCATAATATTATATTTTCACTGATTGATCAGAAGTGATTTTCATCCAGTTTTGAAAAATGACTGTAATGATTAGTAGTTGATCAATATAATAAAAATGTAATTATAGCTTACTACAAACTATTAAAGACCAGTCATTAAAATTATCAATTTATGGACAAAAAAATTGTTAAACAAGTGTTTAAGTTGTCTAATTTGAACAGGCTTTGAGTTTGTAGTTTGGAATGTTTTGATAAGCCTGTGAATCAAAATGTATTAACTAGAGTGTGATGTTTGACAAACAAAAATGAATGCATCATGATTATCTAAACTGGACCGAATACAAGTGGAACTATGTCTTCAGTGGGAGATAAGTGGCATACTCAAATTGTTGAATTTTGGTGCTCAGACTTGGGAGGTCCTTTTCCCAATATTTCAATGCTCAGTGAGGGAGAGGGGTACCTTTTCCTAATATTCATTGGGTGAGGGGGAAAGGAAAGCAGTGGACCTCCCGATTACTGAGAGCTTGCACAATTATAGATAAGCGGACCTTTGGCTTCGAATGGGAAGGTGCACATGCACCCTCTGCAACCCCCTTGGTTACGGCCATGCATTATTGACCAGACTATATCAACAAGTCTGGAAGAAACTGAATAAAGTTTAGTAGCCTTGAAGGAAAAGAAAACTTAATGCAGTCCAGTTCATATAATCAGGTCTTAAAGCAAAATATTACAAGCAAAATATTCATAATGCATTCATTTTTGTTGTTTCTCTAACATCGCACTTTAGTTAATACATTTTAATTCACAGGCTTATCAAAACATTCCAAACTACAAACTCAAAGCCTGTTCAAATTAGACAACTTGTGTTTTCCCCATGGAAAAAAATAAATCCCTACTATATATGATCACCTTCTCTCGTCTGAAAAGGCCCTTAGAATGATTGATTGAAAAGAAAAAAAACTGAGTGATCACTTTTAACCTTTGAATAAATAGTGGCACTATAGCTAAGTATTAGACAATAGAAACAAGAGATTTTTATTTTTTTAAATTTTTGGGGAACTACATTTTTGTATAATTTAATTTTCTTGTACTTGTACTTCTTGTACTTCTACTTCTTACACCTCTGCATTAAAGTCAGCATTTTCTACTGTTAGGTAGGCTAGTTTTAAAGCTGTTATGTTCCTGTTAATGTTCGCTGCAAGAAAATACAACAGGAAGCCCACAACAATTTTATTTGATTTCAAAACTTTTGTCGGATTTCCTGTGGTTCCAAGATCGAGCATCCCTGCAGACTCGTGCACTAGCTAGCTGCTAATCGAATCAATGGTCATCTAATGGTCATCCGTTTTTCAGGATGAAAAAGACTGCAGAACATCGTAAAAGAATCTTGCAAAAGAAGCAAGCACAAGAAGAAAAAATGGCAGTGGTTCCATTTGACGATATTTGTTCTGATACCAGCAGAGGCAAGCGAATCGACAGCCATTTAAAACTTCATGAATTTTCACGGAAGTTCGGGGAGAAGGCTTTGGCCAGTGCATACAAAAAACCACAACTCCAATCACTCTGTAAGTTGTACAAGATAAAGTTTAATACTAAAACAACTAAAGCAAAGTTAACAGCAGATCTTGTGATCGAACTTGGAAGAAACGAGATCATGCCAAACACTTAAGCTTAATTACACTCCAAAAACGTTGTCGCAACAAGTAAACATGCAATGTACATTTTTGTGTGATGCTTTGTGGTGAGCATTTTAAACATTCCAGCAAGCGTTATGAGCGTGCAATCATGTTATATCAATTAAGCCTTTTATACCAAAATATGTTATTATGACTGCCACGATTTACTCTCAAAACCCCTTGCAGTCCTGGAGTGTACAATGTAGACTTTATAATGTGACAATGTTTTTTGAAATAATTAATTTAGCTATATATTGATTGCTTTGTAACTCTTGGAATGGTTGAATTAATTTCTATTTTCCTTTGTTAATAATTTACTAAATTAAGTTATAAGTCTTTAATTTGCTGTTAGAGTGCAGTACGACATATCTGTGAAACGACAGCACTATCTAGCTAATATAGCATAATAATAAGAGTGGTTTTCATTACAGTGAAAATCATTGCATTTGTTGAATACATATTTATAAGACGAAAAACTAGTCTTGGACGGAATTTCATTTTCACAAAAACCTGACTAATAGGAATTTAGGATGGTTTTTTTGTCACTGACAAGTTTCTTGTCCAACTTTTTCATTGGTTTGGCCGGGAAATTAGTATTGACAGATAAACTGAGACAGGAAACTGACGTCGTTCACTGGATTCATATCAGACGAGTTCTCCGTCTTGTGATGAATTTCCAATCTCAGATGGTTTTTCGTCTCTTATATGAATTCGGTTATTGCTCCATGGCCAACATAGGTAAGATTTTGGTCTGTCCTGATCCAGTCCATCATTGTTTCCCGGGTTAATGAAAACCACTCTTAAAGTAGCATCACATGACCAAACCAAGAATTCACTGAGGTGTCAAGTGCATAAAGAAACATGTATGTGAAGGGCTAGATATGCTGGTATATCATTTGTTATTGGGACTGCTCTTGCTGCACCAGTAATATCCACTAGTTTCTACAAAGTAGCTAAATAATTATTTAGACAATGAAGTTATTTCAGGGATATATGTTGTCATATAATAATTATAGCTTTAATTTAATTATCTATTTAAAAATCACTTACAAATCCAGAAGTTTGCTTGGTTAAGAAGTGTGCGATTAATTCAATAATAATTATAAACCACATCAGGATTTAAAAATGGATATGTTATGTGGTTGTCAACCAAATAGATGTACTGACAAAATAATTCCCTGATTCTAATCAAGGCTTCTTGTGTTAAAAAATATGATACTTAACTCTCCCTTTTATGGGATGAGGATTACATCTTAGAAAAATATGCTATAAATATAAAATAACTTTTTTTTTCCTTGACAAAGTATTATAATATTATTATTTGTAATTGTATTTGTATAATATTATTAATTTTTGAATAACTTTTTATGAACAAAATTATAATTAATATGATGAAAGAGCAAGCTAGATTATATTATCTTTGTTCACGAATTGACTTTATTTGAAATGTCAATTATAATTTGAAAGGATATGTCATTGAATATCACACAAATCCCTCGTATTTTAACTTTTTTTGTTGGTTTTGCTATACCACTCATATTTTGTAGACTACACAAGCCTTTGTGCAAATCTGTATACAAAGAGAACACAAGTGACCAGTGGGATATCAATGTTATTATCCATGAGAAAACATTGTAATAACTATTTTTATCAAACACAATAGAAAATACAGCCATTACCACAATGTCTCATGGGAAGTTCCACAATCAGTTCATTAACCCATTGAATATGCAACAGCTTTCTTGGTTTCTGATTGGATGTATTTACTATAGTGTGGGATAAATGCCTATATATACAGTGTATAACATCAAAAGCAGTCATTACATATTTTACAGGAGACTGCCAACTCAAGTTTTTAACCAAGCTCAACTTGTTATATAGCCAATCAATATCACATATATAACAAAGGTTTACGTCACTGTGAACAAGGCTATATATAATTATATGTAATGACACAGACAATATATGTCACAAAAACGGCTCTCTCTCTATATATTACAGTGACCATTGTGCAGTTATGAGTGCTTTGTTTTCATACCAGATTTTCCAGAATTGCTCTTTCGACTTATTGTGGTTTGTCCAAATCTTATTGAATTTTGAACAGACTGCTGTAGTTTGAATGTAGGGTTATTGTTTTGGCCATTGCAGGCTCTGACTTGGCAGAAATGGTTTTCTACTGGATCTTGATTTACAATGGCAGGTTTGATAATAGACTGGGGGAATGCCTTAAGTTTAATAGACACAATGGACTTAAACCCCAAAATCATGGATTGGATATCAAACCATAATTTGTATGAGAAAAATTTTTTGCTTTCATTTTCAATCTCTGATTTCCATGTATAAAGATATTCCAAAAATTGACTCAGTTCTCTAATCCTGACATCATCAACACTGACAATGACCTGCTTGTCACTAAATAGTTGAATTGCTTTTGAAGTGTGACCTAGTAATGTAATCAATCCATCTAGACTACTTCCATCCTTCCCAGAACTGTTCAGATGATTCTTATATGCCTGAAATGTTAAAAGCACAAACTTTGTTAAAATTGTGGTACAATCCATGTATGTTATGAAATTTTGATAGAATTTTGTACATTCTTGTCCAATACTCTGACAGATTTATGCATGGCATTCTATTGTAATGCATTGAATGTATATTGATAAACTATAGTGTTATGCTGATAAAATACGTATTAATAGTACAATGCTATATGCATGAATTTGTCAGAGTATTGGACGATATTGTATCCTCATTTCGTAGACCAACATGCTTGTGTTGAGTGGCAGTGATGATGATGAGGATCATGATGATGATGAACAAGATTACTGTAAATTTTACAAACCACATCATTCATTGTTTGCACGTACCTTAACAAGGCTTAGCATTTTCTTATCCAGAACATCTTCAGCTAAAGAGTTCCTCATTTTAGATGCAGGATCTAGCTCAAAGTGTTGGATAGTAAGTTTCTCATGTAGGGGCATTGAAAATGTGTCCTATAAAAAATGTGACAATTGTAATATTTTATTAATAAATTATATGAAGTGCTCTTTATACTTTGGTTGGTGTTTGTGTTAATTTTATTATTGTATTTGAATATTGCAGGTTTTGAGCATTTTGAGCTATGTGCAGTTGATTGCATTATATACTAGATAAATGCTCTTTATATTAAATATTAAATATTATTACTATCATTATAAGTTGCATTTCACACACCTGATCAAAATTGAATGCTGCCACAAGTTGTTTCCAAACAATGAAGTTTTTGCCTTTGTTCACCATCAAGCATCTGGTGCCCCCATTTCCCTCACAACTTTTTATTATATTGTTTCGTATTTTCTTGAAATTGTGCTACAGATGATACATAAACAGAATAATTATAAGCAGTCATATTTTGTAGTATATACATGATACAGTATGAATGGGTTTTGGCAATTAATCTCTTACATACAGACAATACACAATTAAGACCTGTACCTTGCAATCGAACATGAAGACAAGTGGTTCGCCAGTATACAGATTTTGACAGACAAAGTTCATTTGAACTGCCTCATCCTCACTCAAGAAGTGTGTTTTCACAAACTGCCGGTTCACTTCAGCTCCATCAAGCACACACCAATAAACCCTGCATGCAAAATGGAATTGTAATAATTAGGCCCAATTTCAATTGGAGTATATATATAATATATTTAGTCACTACTTTCCATTCAATATCTTATATATTTCATGAGCTTATTTTAATCACTTTTATAACCATGCAGCTACCTGCAAGGACCATAATATTTTTACAAAGATTTTGTTGACTCCGCCAGTGCCTCTTGCAAAAACAAATATCTTTCAAATATTATATGCATGCATGTACTCACGTAAACCCAAATTCTTTCATCATTCCCATGCCTTCCCAGAGGATCAAAAACAAATCACTTGCTGTGCATCCCTGTGATGGAAATTGTGCCAATGGGAATCTAAATCCACTGTCTCCAATAAAAATGAACTGAAGAACGTGTGTGGCCAACTTTGGAACGGTTCCGTTGTTTCCTGGCAGTTGCGTACAAACATTTTTGAATTAATAAATTTGATCATTGAATAACATCATCCGTTCGATGGCATATAATTAAGCATAATGGCATAAATGCTTAATTATATGCCAATTTGAATAGTGATGAGCAGTGGACTGTGCATGAGGATTACGGGAATCCAATCTCCCCCCCCCCCCCCCCCACAACTGCCCACACACAATCCCTTTAAAATCTATGTTCACCATGTCCCCAATCAATCTTTCCATACTCATACCTTACAAAATTTTAAGTGAATCCAACTGATTTTATTAAAAGGTGCAAAATATCAAATATATGACTGTGTAATTCGAATCTAACCTGACAGTGCTTCCATATCATCATGCACTTTTCCAAGGTCCACAAAGCCAACAATCTTGTGTTGTCCATTTTTAATCACCATTTCTAAGTCTTCCTATAATAATATTTAATAATTAAGATGTTTTAAAATTAATTGTTCATGTCATAAAATACAATGCAATTAATTTGATTTGTAAGAAAAATTGATTTGCTTGCAGTAAAATGTATAGTCCAAAATAGGTTTTATATATATTCACTGGCAAGCATAATACATTATTTCTAATGTATGTAACAATGTCAGAAAATATAATGAAGCACTGATCTCCTCTCACTCAAAATATATATGATGCATAATAGGAAGGAAATGGATCTCAGCTGTTGGATTACATCTCAATAATCTCCTATAAAATTATAATGAATTATTTATGACTGCCAGCTGTCCCCCAGTACCAATAACATTTGGATTTTGCATATTAAATGTAATTTTGGTGCTTCCTTAATCTCATATTTAGACATTAATTTACTTGTATTTTCATCTCATCCAGTACAAATCCTCCCCAGTAATCTTGTTCTTTCAAATTATTTGCTTTTGCTTCGCATAGGCACCACTCCATCATTTCTCTGTTCCATCCAATTTTTTCTTCCACTTTGTTCTTGTGGTATCTGAAACAATATTTGAAAGTATGAAATGTTACATATTTGCAATCCTTTTTTAGTATAGATTTTGTCAGAAAGCAGTTGATAAACTAGCATGGATACTCTACCGAATACTGCGATTGCTTGGTAGGTAAAGAACTTCTCTAAGGGGATCCAGAACATGTGGGTTCTTTGAATACAGCTCAATGCAAAGTTTCATGATTCTATAAGTAACAAAACATACAAACAAACAAGTATACAAAAAACATCATTATGAACTTGGTTGATGAGTTATCATTGGATAGCAGAGATATGAAAGGACATAACAATACAATATTACATAACATTTTCAACATACATACTCCAATGATACATAAATGTATCAATGCAGACACTCACGACATCTGACCATACTTCTTTATAATTATCTGTAATGCTTCTATATATAACCCAATCCTCTGTCCATTTTCACTCACATGGTGTTCTATGTTCCCATCTATATAATAATAATTTATTATATAGATGGGAACATCTTATAATTATTATACGTACTGTGGATGCCAACGATAGCCATTTTTTGATGGTGACTCTATGATTCTCTTCTGTTGATCCCACAATTCTGTCATTCTGTCTGGTATGTCACTTTTGTTGACATTATTCATGATAGTCCTTAGGTCATCATGATCTTCTTCCTCCATCTTTATCAATTCTTCCTCAGCATCTTTCCTTTGTTGCTTCTCCTTCATTTTCTCCTTCTTCTCCTGCTTTATTTTATCAACAAGCATTTCCCGTGACATGTAACGATGGTTGCACTTGGAATTGACGTCTAGTGTACTGCTGCAATGCTTGATATGCAGTGCATAAGCTGTGCTTGCCTTACTGCAGTTGGGACAACGTTGCAAAGCACTTGAATTGGTGAAAAATTCGCACTGATGGGAAAAGGCCTGCTTCTTTTCTTTGCCACTAACACTCACATCCTTCACTATATGAATACTCAAATTCCTAGAACTCACTGCATAAGCATCGTCAATCTCAAAACCTTGACAGATTTTTGATGTAGAGATTAAAAACATCAGAAAGTGAACTCTGGGTATTGTTCCCATTTTGCACATCAGATTGCTGAGACTCTTTATTGGGATTTCTTGGCCATGGTGTTTCATTGTTATGACAAAGTTGCAGTCAGAGTGGGCGATACATATTTCAGTCATGACATGGATGTTGTCATAAGTGAAATCTTGAATGTAGGTACAAGATAACAGTGCATCATTTAACAATCTCACATGCCATGCCCCTTTCCCATTCAATGCACATAGTGCCTCGACAACCTCCGTCCATTTCTCCTCCACAACCAGTTCACTACCAATACACTGTTGTCTACTTCTTAGGTTCACAAAGAGGGTGGTCCGTATACTGTGATCACCTTCATTATGCAGCCGTTTTCTAATTACTTCTACCAAACCATTCCAAATATCAAAAATAGCTCGTGTTACAATGCACTTTGTAATGGCCTCACCATCCTTTTGCAAAATGTCTTGTTTTTCTTCTGAGGCGTGTTGGAATACTACATCAGTTGAAAGCGAAACACCTTCGCAGTATTCATAATTCATCATGATCCTATGATAAGATTTTAAGAACTCTTTCTCCATATGAGTGTTGCATGATTGTTACTACATATTACGACTCTGACTTACAATGAAGGCACTTACCACGCTCTTAATGCCGTATAGGAAGATGCCGACATTGAACTTTTATTTTTCTTTGCAGCAACGACGTCTTCGTCTTCATCTCTAAATCTCTTCAATTTTGACATGTTAAATATCACACCAACTTTAAAACAAGCACTACTTCCGGTTCGCGATGGACCTGCACAACAACGAGAATTATCCTACAAGTCTAGTTGTCGTCTCTTTTCGTGTTTGAGATGCCAAAAAGCAAAACTCTTACCTTTCCCTCTCTTGTGTAGTATTTTCTTGCAAAGTAAAAATCACGACGAAATATCGACGATCGATCGATCAGTGCACAACTAATGTCAACAACACGACAACCCCAGAACAGGCTGCAATAGGTGTCAAAAAATAAACACGGTTACTATTCTTGCTGAGACCTAGTATTTTTTT
This sequence comes from Telmatactis stephensoni, assembly GCA_029948255.1. Lineage (NCBI taxonomy): Eukaryota > Metazoa > Cnidaria > Anthozoa > Actiniaria > Isophelliidae > Telmatactis > Telmatactis stephensoni. Next base: position 108,768 of record JALIZF010001318.1, on the reverse strand, counting down.
CCAAAGAAAAAGACAAAAACTTGCCTTGCTTTTCGCAAAAAGACACTTTTCTTGACCACTCAAGACATAATCAAATCACCTTGTGACCAATGATGGTTCGTGATCGTCTGTACAACAAGACGAGAAACTTGCAACGACGCGGTCCAGAACACACTCGATTATCGTAGAAAACTACATGCAGACATTTATTTTATCAGAAAAAGAAAACAATAGCTAGCTTTTTGTTGAAAAAAATTTTTTTCTTGCGCCGGTAATGACGATTGATAGTGTCGTGTGAAAGGGTTTTCCCTGTTGCTTGCGTTGTTTTGTTTTGTCGTCGAGTGGGGAGGGGTGTAAAAGCCATTAGTCGTTCTTAGCGCGACCCCACTCTACCCCCTGAAGATTTGTCTTTTGCACGGTCCTGGCCGACTTACACTCGACACGCATGAGGAGCTTGGTTCGCTAGGGACCTTTCAGCTAGTATTTCACCTACAAAAAGTTTGTTTTTGCAGGCCGTTGACATTGACAAGGTAAAAGAAGTGTTTTCTTGTGTGATGTTGTGGTTTTGAACTCCGTACGGAGTGATTTTGTGTTCAAAAATTGAATTTTTGTCGAGCCGTTGGAAGGCTTTTTTAGGGGCCTTCGAGGCGAAGTTTCCACCCTTGCCATATATTATTACTGTGGAGGGGGATTTTTTAAAAATCGTTTTTTTAGACCAAATAAACAATACACAACAACATTTGAGAGGTTTCAACTTTATTTCAAATCATTTTCTCCTCTTTCAGGATATCACTCAGAAGTATAGCTTGGGCTCCCTGTGCTTGCACTAGTTCTACAGCTCTTTCAAGCTTGCTTCAAGTCTTATCTAAAAATGCTGTGTTTGGTGGACAAACGTTTCAGTTCAGGCTTTTCAAGGTCCTTTGGAGACATTTAAAGATGATTTTTTGCCTCAGTAAATTCAGTTCTGGAAAACTTGTGTTTGTTATGCGGGACAAAAGCTGAAAAGTTGCACCGGCCGCTCGAGTCAACCGGCTATAAACGGATCCGGAAGGTAAGCTAATTAGAAAATTGATTCCGTCTTGTTTGCGTATAAATGTTCTCTAAATTGTCAAGATTTTCTAATTCATCTTTTATTTCTAAATCCAAGTTGCTAAAAAAAACTATTTAAGAAATGAAAATGCGAGTAAATTTAATTAATAGAAAATTTGAAAAATCTTTGAATCACTTCAGACATGACAACATGTGCAGCTTGTTTCTCTCTAATGCACTTCAAATACTCTTCAAACCGGATAAATGTCAAAGCTTTCTTTAGTTTTAGCAGACTGTTTAGATTTTTTTGTACTTTTTATATATTTTTTCTTCGTTAAAAGAGATCATTTTGTTGGAAAGCTCATTATCCCGAGCTTGGGAAGTAGATAGCGAGCCAATAGAATCGCTTGATCTTAAAAGGTTTTGGAGGAATTTTAGCCTACTGCGCGCACATTCGCGCGCAAGATGTCATCGAGCGCGCGGAGATTCTAGCGAATGGCCACTAACGCTGGGAAACCAAAGTTTATTGACAAAATTTCGTTTCAAAATAGTTCTCAATGATTTTAACAAGCAAAATAGTTAGAAAAATAAGCAAAAATGTGTTCTTTTTAGGAAAAAACAGTGAACACGCGCTTGTTTTCGTCAACAAAATTTGAATAGAGCTCGCGCGCGCTGCACGTCATTTTCAAGATGGCGGCACTTCCGGAAGGGATTTTCGCCTCAAAAATTCGGAGACAGGCATTCATTCAATGCTGATTATCTCGAAAACGAGTGTGGGACACCCCTTTTTTCTTTTCGTTTTCGGGATTAGCATTAAAGTTTGCTCCGGAAAAGTGTAGTTTAAAAGATTTTTCATTATTTTTTCCAATAGTAGCCAGTCGCCTTAAATTGATACCATCTACTGAGTGCACGTGACTGTGTAAAAAGGGAGCTACAGCATTGCTAAAATTATTGCAAAAATGCATCTCATTTGATCCTCCCTTACCTTCTCCCTCCCTTCACCTCTTCGCTCCCTCCCCTCCCCTCTCCTCTCCCTTTTCCGACCTTCAGCTACATTCTATCAAGGAAAACGTTTTGCAAGATAAGTAGATGCGTAAGAAATTTCCCCTGCCAACATTATGCAATGAAAATACTCAATGTATTACAATGGTGATTACCTGCTCAATCCATGCACTTGATACAAGTACTTGCTGTTTTGCACTCTAACACAAACAAAATTAAGAAAAATTTCAGCTAGAAGGGAGAGAGAGACGGGAGGCGGGGAGAGACAGGGGGTTTACAATATTAAACCGGGTAGGTCATCATCAAACAAAAACAAGATATAAAATCAAAGGCTAAAGGTAAAGCACAAATATTTAGCGTCGATAGTTCCTGCAGCACGAGTCATTTGATCTCCCAGGAAGCCGACGGCGCACTCTTTATCCCCCTCAGTCTCTCCATCATTCCTCCGTTTTAAGGGAATTAAATGCTAATTAAAGCTAAACAGGGGTACGTTATCGGGTGAGTTAACAGTCCCGAGAACTTATAGAAACTTTGGGGGAAGAGGGGAGGTTAATCAGATTATTGAATGCCTATTTTGGGGTTATCTGACGGTCTAGGTTGGGTTTTGGATTTTTTGGCCGCCATGAAAGGAGGGGTAGGTGGTTGGGTGTTATTTTACACGTCCCAAAAATCCCCCCCCTCCCACATCCACACCCACCCAAACCCAAATTAATAAAAGCCCTCAACATGCATAATATGCCCTGATATTCAATATCCAACTTACCAGTGTTAACACCTGCACGAATTTAAAATTGAAGCTTATTTGAGTGATTGCATGGGATTTGTTCAACGTACTAACAGAGTGTTTCATGCTACTGACCAGAAGATCTTTGACCAACTGTCTTTCCATACTGTTGCAGAACACACCTAAAAGTTTTCCTGAAGTTATAATTATTTGGAATTATTTCTAATCGAAACCAGTTTCCTCGCCTTTCATTATAAATGGTCTGTTCTACGTACGTGTTTGAAATTTCCGATCCTAGAATGACCTGAATTTGACTCACCACTGCTCCCAATTAGGGCTGATAGTATAGCATGGGTAGAGTATCGGGCTGAAACTCTGAAGGACGTGGGTTTAAATTCCACTAAGCCCGGAATTTTTCTTATCGACTAGTAAGTAAAAATTCTGGTTCGAGTGAATCTGGTAGGCATTACTTATACTTATAATTTTTCGGTTAGGTCTGACTGAAAAAGTGTAGTATTGTGGAGTGCATAAAAATAAAAAAAGAAAAGATGCGCTCTTTCTTGTCCGTCATCTGTGCCCTTTAATTTGCTCTTGTAGTTCACAAACTAGTTATGTTTTTTTTACGTTGACTGATAAATTCCCACAAAATAATTAATACTGAATGTTGCTACTTTAAGACTCTTTTCTTTTTCTTCCTCGTGTTTGTTTTTCAACATGACTGAGTAAGACTTAGTTTCAGGAAAACTTTGCATTTCATATTAAAAAACAGAAAAAATTATCACGGAATATAAGGTATGCCAGAAGAAAAACAAGCTTACTTGTACATTTAACAAATATCCTTATACCATATAAAAACAATTGAATTCACGTTATCTTATATTTTACCTGCAAATAACCAAAGGATTGCTGCAATAAAAGCCTTCATCATCATCATTATCTCAAACTCATGAAATTTTGCATATAAAACTTCCTTAATGTATCAATTTTATAAATTGTGAATTATCACTGAATTTTCGGATTTTAGGGCATCTGATTGGATAACTGCTAGACTAGTTGTGGCAATTAGAATAGGAACACCAGTCGATGAGGAGAATTCATGAATTATTATAAATACTGATAGCATATTTAATGTTAGACTCAAAACTTGATAAGGTTGTGTTTATATGAGGCAAGTCGTCTGTAGTGCTCTTAGTGTCCCAGCCGGGGGAGGGGTAAGGATGGGGGCATTTGTAATGGTGTAACTAGCTTGTCTAAGGATTCTATTCTTGCTAGAGCTTAACCTTTTTCTACTAAAACTAAGTCATATTAGTAGTTTTAGTAAATTTACGGGCAGTAAATTCACAGGAAAAATTATGCACATGGGGGCGCATGATCACCCGTAAGTTAACGGGCCCGAGAACTTATTGGAACTTTGGGGAGAATGGGGGAGGTTAATCAGATTATTGAATGTCAATTTTAGGGGTTATTTTGAATATCCCAAGAAATCCAACCCCCTCGAATTACTCTGTGAGCAAAATGTTTTTCTGATCATCGGCTAGCGAGCTAGCGAGGAAAAAACCTCTGCCGCCCTTGTGACTATTTTTGTTGATGACGTAGCAAAACGTCATTTTCATGAGCCAACGATATCTTGCCAGCGAAACCGCCATGCAATTGATGAAGTTTGCATACAAAACCGGTTTTGCAACAAGTTTTTTTCGGATGGACCATGATTTTTACATCCAGAAATGTGGATGTGGAAATCGGCAATTGCCGGCATGGGTTGCTTATCTCTACTCCACGAAGGGATTAATTTGACAAGAAGCCCCTGCTTGCAGGGTACCCTCCAATACCCCAATAAATAAAAGACCCCTAATATCCATAAACTGCCTTAAAATTCAATGTCTAACTTACCAGTGTTAAGACCTGCAAGAATTTAAAATTGAAGCTTATTTGAGTGATGGCATGGGATCTGTTCGATGTACTAATAGAGTGTTTCAGGCTACTGGCTAGAAGATCTTCGATCAGCTCTCTTTTTATACTGTTGCAGGGCATACTTGTGGGCTTTCTTCCAAAACGTACGTATTTCATGCAGGTCTAAAAAAGTGTATTTTACAATAATCAAAAAGAAAAATCTGATGGTTGTCAATGAGAGTTCCGACAGCGGTGCTGATGCGTTTTGTCGCGCGCGCTTGGCGATCGTTCGTTTTCCAACTTATTTCAAAAGCTTTCAACCACCTCGAATAATTAAAAAAAAAATTAAATAAAAAAAATTAAAAAAAAAACAGAACGCGTGTAAAAGATAAACTGTAAGCAGTATACCATTCATTGTATTCTTATTGACAATGGACTTGATGTCACAAAATCCTCAAGAATTCCACTTGAGTTTTGAACATGTTGTTATTTCAATTGTCAATAAGAGTACAAGCCCGAGTTTCTGATATCCCGATCATTCCTAATTCACGATTAAATCTTAAGAAAACCATTGGTTTTAACCCTGGTTCAGTTAACACTTGTGGGGCTTTCAGGAACCGATCACAGACTATGGAAAACCGCTTGTGATTTGTTAAGTATTATGGAATGAAGATGCACAAAAGATGCGCTTTTTAGTTTGCATTCCTTTTTGTAGAAGCTTACTTAGTTTGCTTTTATTTGCTCTTGTAGCCGGAAAACTACTAATGTTGCTTTCTTCGCACAAAATAATGCTGAATGTTGCTAATTTTAGACCTTTTTCCTTTCTCTCCTCGTGTTTGTTTTTCTACTGAAAGGCCTGGGTTCCCAAAAGCACGAAAAGCGCCAATCCAGGATTAATTCTTAAGAAAACATTTCATTTAAATCATGGTCTTAGTGCTAATGAGGCATTCAGGAACCGGTCCAAGGTGTAAGACTTAGTGTCAGGAAAAAACTTTGTGCTCTACATTTACAAGAACCGGCAAAAAAAATCATAGAATATTTAACAAATATTTTTATATCATACCATATAATCATACCATATGAAAAAATTCAATTCACGTTATCTCATAGTTTACCTTCAAGTAGCCAAAGGATTGCCAGAATAAAAGCCATCACCTCAAACCATGAAAACTTGTAAAATTTTGCATATAAAACTTTCTTGATGTATCAATTTTATAAATAGTAAATTTTCACCGCACTTCGGATTTTACGACATTTGATTGGATGACAACTAGACTGGTGGCATTAGACACGAGCAATTAAAATAGGAACACCAGTAAGGGCCTTCGCAAGACCTAGTCACGTGACACCTGTAATTAAATAATGATAAATTATATATTATATCTAAATATATTTTAGAACCCCGTTATTACTATCCCTTTGGGGATTATCCCTGATACTTTTGTAGTTTTGTTTTTTTACCTTGAAATATACTGGCGAATCTTGTAAATATAAAATAAATAAAATAAAATAAATGGGGCCAAATATCAATTCTAGTGTTCTGGTGTCACGTGACCAGGTCCTTCAAGGGGACTATTTCTATACTAATAGCATATTCATTATTCATATTTCATTACTGCTATGTTCTAATACGAAAAGCTTATGTTTATTTAGGGCCTCGGCATTCAAAAAATACCTAACTAGAGACAAAATTATAAATATAATTTTAATTAGAAAACAAATACAATTATAAATAACTATAACTAACTAAATAACTAACTAAGGTTTTTTTACCTTGAAATATACTGGCGAATTTTGTAAATATAAAATAAAATAAATGGGGCCAAATATAAATTCTAGTGTGTTCTTGTGTCACGTGACCAGGTCCTTCAAGGGGACTATTCCTATCAAATACTAATAGCATATTCATTATTCATATTTCATTATTGCTATGTTCTAACACGAAAGGTTTATGTTTATTTAGGGCCTAGGCATTCAAAAAATACCTAAACGGAGACAAAAACTATAGATATAATTCTAATTAGAAAACAAATAAAACTATAACAGAAAAAAAGAATGACGTTCGTGACAACTGGGATATCTCTGTTGTTTTTAATGTAAAGGAAGAAAGAAAACATATTCTAGCTTCTCTATGGACAACTCACCTTTATATAAACAGTACGGCGTCTGTCACATAAAGAGGTGTCCGTTTTATTAGCTAGGGTCAGTGTTCGCTTTGAGAGAGTTCTATTATAAACTAATTGCGATTTTGAGCGAGACGGCCATACTGCAAGATATTGGCATTGAGCTAATTGAGAAAAAATTGCGTACGGAAAAAAATGAAGACAGTTGGGCAGCATAGATATGTTGACAAAGATGTTTACTGATGAGTAATAGAACGTTCATGTACGAGTAAACTAGAGTGAGGTTCCTTCTAGAATCTATAAACTGAATAATTAAAGTGCGCCCACTCTGCATCTTCTTGTACCTGGCGTTGTGACCAATGGGCCGTCGTTTTTTAATCTGAGTGTAGCCGGTAGTATTTTTCCAGAGGTATGTGTATAGAATCTGAACCCCCCACATCCACCCCACAGGATATACTTAGACTCATTTAATTTGATACCATGATTATTTTGGAGGCCTTTCTGGCCTCGTTCTCGTGAACAATTGAGTCCGCCATTTTTGAAAGTCGTCTATTCACCGCAGTAACTCGCACTCACCGTTTCGCTGTTTCCGTAGTGTATAATTGCAGAAATCTTCAATTGCAATAATACATTTTAGGGCCCTAAAATCGCCCTAAATCGCCTTAAGTTTTGAGCACCTTTGGGGATAATTTTGCTTAAATTGACTAAAATCGCCTACGATCGCCCAAAATTAAGGCGATTTTAGGGCCTGGAGTAAGCCTAAAGTAAATTAAACAAAAAACAAGGCAGCCATGTTGGTGGTCTTGACAAAATAAAAAAGACATGGCTGCCATGTCTTTTATTCAATTCATTTTCCTGTGAAAGATTGCAAGCCAAGAATTGTTATCAATTCCCTTCTTCAATATTCTCATCCCACTAAGGAATTATATTCCTCAAGACTTGTTCATATTTTCATAAAAAACAATGCCTTAAAGTTTTTGCTTGTTTATCAGTGCTTTATAGTTTTTTCTTATATAATTTCATTTTCTTGACCGTTTTCAGTAAATAAATGCCACAATTCCAGAGCACGTGGACTGCTTAAGTGAAAATGACTACCCCTCCCTCCCTCCCTCCCTCCCTCCCTCCCTCCCTCCCTCCCTCCCCCCAAAATAATATAAAATGACACTACTGTCAATTCATTAAAACTGCCAGCCCCCTCCCCTCACAGATTTAAAACGGTCAGCCCCCAAGTTATAGCGTACCCTGCAAAGGTCCGTGCAGCTTGTTTAGCTCGTTTTTAGAGAGACACTTTGGAGGACGAATTGCACCGTGTAACTGCGCCTCCAGATTTTAAAACACCGTTAAAATACTTAACTTTACTGATGTTTCTAGTCTTCACTTTCTTCGTCTGATTATGGTTTAGGATTATTCACGACATAAGAAATGTAGTTCCAAACGGCGATCATGATCATCCGACTGTAAATCATTAAAGCAACAAATAACCAAGCTAACGATTTAACATTACAAAGAAACTTGATGAACAAAAAATTGGCACGAACTTTCATCGAGATCCTTCATCAAATGCCCTAGAATATAATTGGTTCCGATATGTCCCCAAGGATTTCAGATAGAGGAATTAGCATCATAATGAAACTTCGCCGAATAGACTACCCCAATTAGACATTATAATTATTAAGTGTCTAGGTAGCGCAGCGGTCTAAGGTGATATCTAAAGGTATGGATTAGGGTCCGGATATCGTCTCCCTCCCTGGCCTTCGGGCTAAGTCAACTGTAATATGTAGCGCCGGGATAGCGTGGATGGGGCCGAAATCTTCATCCGTAACGTAAGTCGATTCGATGTCTCAGCTTCTCAGAATGTCTCGGGAGAATCGTCCCAAAATATATTTTTCTTTTATTTTTCAATAAATTATTTAGTTTTCGTGTAGCGTGTGTCCGGGGGTGCTTTTTTAGGGGTTCCAGGTTCGAGCCTTGCTGGGGACGCAATTTTTCTCTTTTTTTTTTCTTTTTTTCCTTCCGTTCTAATTCTTTTTTTCTCATTTTTGCAATATCTACACTGATTCGAACTTACTATTGCTGATTTTTATTAACTTTATTATCTTCAGTATTAATTGTGAAAATGGAGGTTCTTCTGTTGGGACATAACAAAAATAAATTGTACGGTATTCTTGTCGTCACCAGCAATGTTTTGAAAGATATGTGCGAGGCACTACTTATCCATCGACGCAAACCAGAACTAAACAGAGACCAGAACTATACAGAAACCTTGGCTACCAACTAGCCCCAGTCTACAGCTCCATGTTGTTGTCCAGTCATTTGGGACTGGACACCACTGTCAATTCACATCATTTACAAAGACTCGGATAGAAGCTCTAAATCCAAAATATTCAAACAATTGCTGGTGAGTACAAGAATACCTTACTATTATCTTCACTATATATCTGTACATATCTGTTTTTTAATCTATTTTATTTTAATGGATAAAAATTCTAAAATATACAAGTAAATAAAATGCTTTTTAGTTGATTATTTATAACGTTGAAAAAGAAACATATGAAGTTTCGTGTTCTTGTTTGGAACTAATTACACAAAATACATTATTTACTTAATACACTTATTAAATATCTTTAGCCAGCTGGTTTTAAACATTAAAAGCAAAATATACTGCTATATGTTAAGTAAATACTGGTAAATAGATATAGGATTTCGCACTATTTAGCTATTAAGTCGTTTCAATGGTTTTTGTGCTTTCGAATTCAGTATCTGCATACACCTATTTGCATACACCGTGTGTCCACCCCTGCAATGTTGCGCGCAACGTTGCAATAAAAACGTTGCAGAAGTAGAACTCGATCCTAAACCTGCAATTGTTGCGTGCAATGTCCGGGCCTCAAGTTTGGTCCTTAACACCTTTTTCACACATGCATCCTTTCTTTGGGTAAATGTTAACCATGTCAATTCGACCACGTCTTTTTCAATTTGGTGAATGCATTTCTCTGTCCAGGATATTTACAACCTTTCTACAATATATACATATATTACAGTCGATGTGTATTATCTAAGGGGCTGTTTATATGGAGGCAAGTCAGCCCGGTAAGCGGACTGAATTCTTTTGTTCTCTGGCCCCAAGGGAAAACAAAACAAAAGAATTCAGCCCGCTTACCGGGCTGGCTCGCCTCCATATAAACAGCCCCTAACACTACAAAATGTTTTAACACTACAAAATTGTTTTATGTGTTGTTCATTCTATTTCTATGGATATATTACATCAACTGGTTGCTATGTAGGTTCTCCCAGTTCACCATGTTAAGCTTATGGAGGCTCTGAGGGGAAAATATTTAGACCACATTCTATATAAGCACTTTCAATATCTATTCCTTTGTATTGAAGGTTTTCCTCAGCCCCCTCCCCTCCCTCCCCTCCCTAGATTTGCTATCCCTAAACGCAGCCTCGTTTGCAAACTACCATGTTAATTTAAAATTCGCCTGACAGGAGTTTTCTTTCAAAAATCTGTACCGTGCCGTGTCGTGTCGTGCCGTGAAGTTCCGTTCCGTACCGTGCATTTTGATTGGATAAGAAATCAACGTTGACCAATAAAAACACGACATGGCATGACCTTTTCACTGTCAAACAAAAGACCCCTCTACTTTCCCATAATATTCCACGACCAATTATAAAAACACCTGAAAGGGTCTGCACTTGCACACCAATTGTCATATTCCCATTCCCTTAGCCAATTGCGCATGCGCTAATCATCTGTTTCATCTGTAGTGGCGCTGACATCAGCATCTTCTGATACTATGGTAACGTTCTTAATTGTCTCTTGTTTTGCCGGTTCAAACTCTTGTCCAATCATATTCTCAATATTTTGAAGGCGTTTCAAGGCGTTCTGCTCCTCAAAGCCATGCGTTTGTGCCAAGGCAAAGGCCTCTTCTGCAAACTTTTTTGCTTCAAGGAAATTATTGTCACAAAACTCTTTATCTGCCTTTGCAAGTAGACTGACTATTTGCTCACTTACTGCTGGGGCTTTTCGACGACTTCGTTTATCTTCTTCGATCTCCTCAAGACACCTCTTGACCTCCTCGCGATCTTCATCACTGATTTTCCTTTTCCGGGCTGGTTTTGTTGTACAGTCACAAAGTAACATGACCTTTTTCACCTTGGCAAAATAGCCCTTCTTGACGAACTCCCATTTTTCGTTCTTGTTAATTTGGCGGCAAAGTTCAGAGCATTTGTCAAGACTCGTTTTGATCTCTCTCGTGAAAGAACCCTTTTGATCAAACACCAGCAGAAAACTCGCTTTTTCGTAGTTTAGCGATGCTTCGTCATACAAAAAGTTATTGTTGTTTAAAAGTTTCTCCGCCTCTTCAATATAGTGTGATGCTTTTCCATGCAGTCTCTTCACTCGTCGACACACTGATGCCAGATAACAATATGCTCTTCCTTTGCAAAGCTTGGCGATGGAGGGGTCAAGATCCTTGCACTTTTTCACCTCACCAAGTCCTTGAAGTAATATTCTTTCTGCTGCTTCAATGTTGGACTCAAATGAATGGTAACAAAGTTGCTGTCCTTGTTCTAGAGTAAGAAGGATGTCCCATACGCGGTTGCCTCCGTATTTAACACGAAATTCGTTCAGTTTCTCGTCGAATTCGTCCCATTTTCCATCGTCCCTCAGTGGATGAAGTACCGCCAAAACTTCACGAAAAAATTTATCGTAAAGATCTATTGACTCGCGGCTTTGCTGCGATGTTTCATTTACTACTGATTTCTCTTTTTTCTTTTGATTTCGTTTCTTTCTTTGTCGAGAACGTTGAAATTGCTTCGCCTTGGTATCCTCATATTTGAGACGAAACTCTGTTTTGTCTCCAATCAGTATGTTAGAGTTTTCTCTGCTCAAATTTACTTCGATTGGCACATTATCTGGGAAAATTCCGTCCCTCGGAAGAACTTGAACAATTTTCCCCTCGATAACTACCTCGGAAGGATCCCCGTTTGTGTTCGTTTGAACTATATCATCGAGATCTAATCGTTTGATGTTCGGAATTTTGTCGGCTCCGCCGAAGATTCTTGGGTCGACGACTGCTTTGTTATGGTCACCGATTTGCATATGACTGGATTCAATATTACAAATAATTTTGTCTTGATTGTTAGGCAAAACCACTTGTATAATCTCTTTAGAGTATTCCATAGTCAGATTAGCGATAGAATTCTGGTTAATCCAAGTATTTTGAGGACTGTTTTCGTTTTGACGTCTTCGTGAATTCATCAGACTCTCTTCCTTCGGTATCGAAACCGTTCGCTTGAAGTTTGGCTTGTAGCGAAGAATGCTGACAGAAATCTTGCTTTAAATTGACATTTGTCCAACTTCATCGTTTGAAAAACGTAGGAAGAAGAGAGATTTACCATCAAATCCACAAAACAATGGCAAGAAAACAGAAGAGTCGATCGAATACCGTGCTCGCAGAATACTACACTGACTCAACATACATAAACAATACTCAATGACTCGGGGATTCCCCGCTTCAGCCAAAACAAGGTCGATCAATGTCACATCCGTCACATGCCTCTCACATGCCTGACGCATCGTTGTTTTTGCAAGAAAAATGTTAATAAGAGGAAAATAGTAGATCGTAATTAAAATACATGCATTCTAATGCAAAATATGATGTCTTTCGCTAGCTGTTAGTCCTGTTAATAAGTAATGATTCTGATTTCTCGGTAAAAAGGTTTCTTGTGAAGTCACGCGATTTCTTGGTGAAAAGGTTTTCACTTCCGTCAGACCATGAATTATTTAAAACCGCTATATCATGATTGGCTAAGTGAAAATGGTATGATTTTACATCATGATCAAAAGTAGTATGTTTTATATCAGCTGCCCCAATATGAATAAATAAGTATGTGACGAGAAGGGGAGGGAGAGGGGAGGGAAGGGAAGGGAAGAGAAGGGAAGGACCCCATCCTGTTGTAAAATTGGCAATAGCGGGATTTCTGCGAAAAATCACAGGCGTACGTGATTACACATGCCAGGGAAGGGAAGAGAAATAGAGGAAAGAAAATAAGGGAATAACGAGAATGGAAGAGAAGCGAAGAAAAACACGGGAAAGAAGGAAAAACCAAGAAAGGAAAAGAAATGAAAAGGAAGGGAAAGAAAGGGAAGGGAAGAGAAGGGAAGGGAAAGAAAAGAGGCAAAGGTTAAAATAGGGATGGGAGGGGAAAAATGGGCTGGAAAAAAACAAATGGGCTGGAAGAAAAGGATAGTTAAAGAAAGGGAAGGGATAAATTTCTGCTTCACATTGACAGTGAAAAATAAAATAAAAAATAAAAAATATATATATATAACAAAAAAAAACCAGAACGCAAGTTTAAAGGGATTCCAGGACAGGAATTCTAGATTTTTTAGAACCCGCAATCTCTTCCCATGTTGCAACATCAAAACCCTTCCCCATTTCATTAGTAAACAAAGTTTTAATTGTTTTAAAACAATGGATTTTGATCTTAAGATTTTTATAAAATTACTTTTATTTCTCTCACTAATTTACAATGATATATTTAAAGTATTTTACAATATACTCTTCAATGCTCTACAATGTACAGTTACCTACATTGACAAGTTCCATGCTTCTAGCCTTTTGTTCGTCTGGTTGGTTGTTATAAAATTATTTTTATTTCTCTCACTAATTTACAATGATATATTATAGTATTTTTAATACAAGATACTCTTAAATGTTCTGCAATGTACATTTATCTACATTGACAAATTCCAGGCTTCTAGCCTTTTGTTTGTCTGTTTGTTTATCTGTCTGTCTGTTTGTGTGTGTGTCTGTTTGTGTGTCTGTCTGTCTGTGTGTGTATGTGTGTCTATCTGTCTGTTTGTGTGTGTTTGTTTGCCTGTTTGCCTGTTTGTGTCTGCATGTTTGCTTGTCTGTCTGTCTGTCTCTGTTTGTTTACTGTTTTCGTTATCTGTTTGTTCGATCGTTCGTTCGTTCGTAATCATTCGTTCTTTTCCTTGTTTGTTGGGAGATGCGACTTATTCATCTCCCCCTCATCACTACTGTAATTTTATCGCTTATACAATGGTCCACTTTAGGTATATACAAAAGTTCGAGCTTTTTGAATGGGGTAAGGGGGAAGCTAGTATACAAGCACCCCCCATACATTCTCCTCGCACCCTTACCTCGGTCAAAAAAACTGAGAGAAACCGTGATGTTTCATGCATTTGTATCATAGAAAAGGCCTGAGCTAGCCTGTGAACAGGCTCTCAGGGTATGGGGAAGAGGAGGGGAGGGGAGGGGAAGGTCAGAAGAGGGAAAGGCAAATACCCCTTCCCTCCTCCCTCCACCTCCCCTCTCCTACCTATCCCCCCCCCCCCCCCCCCCCGAGAGCCTGATCACGGGCTAGGTCTGAGCTTGCTTTGATTAATTATCAAAGGATGGTGAGCTAAGGGAGCTATCTGACTCATACGAGCTCACATCACCAAATTGGGGATCGTCACTCAACTGAGCAACACTTCTTACATCATCATCCACCCCTGACTGAGGTTGAGTACACCCCCCTGACATTTCTTGAATTTTGTTTCTAATAAACTCAAGTCTTTCCATGGCTGGCTTTAGCTCAGTTTTAAAGCCACATTCGGTTGCCATGGTGTATGCTTCCAATGCAAATGATTCGGCTTTGGCCAAGTCTTTCTGTCGCCAGCTCAAGTCAGTCATGGCGAGGTAATACTGAACTTTTTCTCCCTGTGCTATGCCATCCCAGTAGCGATTCTTCAGAGTATCAAGACAATCTTTAGCTTCCTGGATGTCTGCTGCACTTACTTTGTTATTGCGACCTGTAATTTTTAATAAAACGGAACGAGCCAATTCATAACTGCAATATAGACTCAGTCCCCAAGTGAAGCAAGGGGTTTGGTTTCTTATTATTTGGGCTTCCTGTGCCGCGACACAGGAAGACCAAAGTATAAATGGTGAACATTTGACCAAATTAAATTTAGGGTATAGAGGTGCCGTTAAAGACCTAAACCCTGATCCTGTTTAAGAGAATACTGTTTAAAAGCATCTATCCCAGTTTATTTTGATAGATAACGATTTTGGTCTGGATTGAATTAGTCACGCGATTTCTCGGAAATCATGCAATTGCTCGGTTGTCACGTGATTTCTCGGAAGTCACGCGATTTCTTGGAAGTCAAGTGATTTCTCGGAAGTCACGAGATTTAAAGTTGAATTATTTAAAGCTGCTGCATTATGACATGTAGGACTGGCCAACTGAAATCGCATGATTTTAAATCCCCTTCACATATGAAAATCTAGCTTTCCCACCTACCTGCAGCAGTACGACAATCCAAGTCCAACAGTGCAATCTTAATGTACGCAAAATGATGTTTTTTGATGTAGCGCTTGGTTGTCGTGTCTTGTTCCAGCTTTACTGAGCCGTCAATGCATTTCTTTAGGAATGTTTTGGCCTCTTCCTTTAGATTTTTGGATCTGGAGTTATTAGGAGTCTTTGCCAGGAAATCCATCAGTACACTACCTCGCTCGTAGTCAACGAACGTGGTGTCCAGAGTTAATTCTGTATTGTTGAGTTTCTGCTCAGCGACCTGAACACAACTGTCAGCACGGCCTGTTTGGTTCTGCTTCCTGCGGTAGACCCCAGACCAGTAGTAGCTTCCCCGGGCTACAAAACAACGTTTTAAATTAATGAGTTAAATCAAGAGACCATAATACTAAGAGAGCGAAGCTCAGTATTGATGTCTGTGCCATGTTCGTGGCGGCTAAGGCTATTTTTAGTAACTTCACCATCGCGCGCGCAATGCACTTAAACAATAGAATTCAAATACGGTCCCTTCCGCGCGCACGCCAAAAAGCAAATTCTATTGGTTGAGGGACTTGCGCGCGCAACTGGCGAAGTTACTAAAAATAGCCTTAGCCGCCACGAACATGGCACAGACATCAATACTGAGCTTCGCTCTCTTAGTATTATGGTCTCTTGGTTAAATTCGTATTTGAAAATAAGACGAGTGAACAGCCCGGGGATGGGAGAGCAAAAATGTCACGCAATACTCACCAATCAGAGATGAGGAATTCTCGGTGTCCTCTGCGTCCCGAATGGCTTTCTTAATCATTTTCTCTGATTCTTCAAGTTTATTTTCGTAGCATGCTGCCACACTATTCTCCAGTAAAATAATAATCTTAGCTTCTGGACTTGTGTACTGGCGTGACATCCTGTCCAGGGCGTCATAAAACTCCCCCCAGCGGCCGTTGTCACGAAATACTTGCACCTTCATCATAATTTCATCTGATATTCTATAAAATTCTAGGTACGATTCTGATGGCTCTGGAGGCTGTATGCATTTTGGTACCAGTAATTTCGTACCGTCTCTTTTTCGAAGTTGTTTCTTTTTTCTTTGTTTACTTTTGTTCTGTGTTTCAGGACACTCCTCCGAACTTGCCTCCATGTCAAAATCACTTTGTCTTTTGCGATGGAAATCAACATCTTTGCGACTTTTTTCTGGCTTGTCTTCGTTTTCATCTTCGGTATTTTCAGTAGGAATATTTTTAGTGTCTTTTTGTACACTGTTGTACAGTTCGGCACCGTTTGCTGAATTTTGATATTCGATAGGTTCTTGTTCAACAACATTGTCTTTCCCAAACTGTGTTACCAAAGACTTGATCGTAAGAACGAAAACGACATTTTCTTCTTCATATTTGGTTTGTATCAGATCCACTAATCCATCGTCCTCATTTTCTTCTGTCCTTGTGTCTCGAGGTCTGTCTTCTCTTCTATTCACTGAAAACTCGAGTATATTTTCCTTGTATGCCTCGTACACCACAGGGGTTTCGACCCGACTCTCCAAAACAAGTGTATCAGGTCTTACCCCATACATTTTAGCACTTATTTATCGGTTAAAAAAGTTTTTGCCGCGAAAATTAAAGTCCGCCGTTCACTTTCACCTTGAATTTCAACTGCGTCATCAGACGTCTGGCAAGAATTATCATCTTTGATCGCTGAATTATCGATATTTTGTCGATATTTCTGCTAATTTGAGTGATATCTAAAGATCAGTCGACTGAAAGGTTTGTTTTGGACACTTAACGAGTCTACGCTGATGTTGTAGGCCCGTAAATTATCCTTTCGTGAGCAAACGACGAATGTTTTGAATGGCAATGTTTTGATCGATATGCTAATGTGATTTTCTTTGAGAGGGGGAATCCCCGAGAAATGCGTTGTCAGTAAAAACCTCACGTGATCAGCATGTGGACACTGCAATACATATACAAGTCGGCGATTCTGTTTATTGTATTTATGATGTTTTGGAAAGAAAGTACGGCAAGTTAAGTCAGCGGTTTTTCTCCTCGGTCCTCCGGCCGGCCTTAATTGTATCGACATTTAAAGACTCAGTTCTGTTCTGAGGAAATGCATGTTTGCTAGTGCTTCTGAGAGACTCCTACTCGCAGCACAGCAAGGCGTCAGTGAAACTTCACAGAATGTCGAAGAGAAGATCAAAACGTGGTCGTGTTTCATACTCTGCGATTTTGATGGATAAGCTCCATCTTAATTAACCAGTCTCAGGTCCCAAGAAGATAACTCGGAATAGAAGTCTTAAAATAAAGAAATTATCCCAAGGAACCTTTTAGGGGTTCCGACTCAAATGGATGTTACAAAAACCAGGAATGAGAAATGGAAAATGGAGTAAAGGGAATAGGGAATGAAACTGGGATGAGCGGTCAGTTTGATACTAGTCAGAAAGCTATATGGAGGCTATTTTGGAAATAAATGACTTGATTTGACTGTTTATAATTAAGTGAAAGTGAAAAAGTTACTTGATATCTACAACCATATCAAATTTGTAAAAAAACGTTTATCACTCTAACCTATGAAAAATGGATTTTTGTAGCAAATTTTGTTCAACTTCAACGAAATGCAACAAGTATGATAATATACATGGTGAACCAAATACATTTTGCCGATCATTCTTGATTGTAACCCATTACTTGATTGAAACCCATTAAAGTTAATAAACGATCTATGTATCCATCTATCCATCCCTCCCTCCGTCCCTCCCCTCTTCTCTCTCTCTCTCTCTCTCTCTCTCTCTCTCTCTCTCTCTCACATACACACACACTCTCTCTCTCTTTATTAATTGGCTCGAGTTTTTGGTGTCTACCTTGTACCTAGTCCTTGATCATATGTTACTGCAAAATCCGGGTGCCAAACTCATACCTACATAAATCTATGTGATGATTGTCACATGTCCTCTTATAGGGCTTTTATTTGAAATTGGTATATGGATATTTACATACAATACCTAAGGGCATGCTGAGCCTCAGGTTGTTAGTTTCTAAAACAATTTTATAGAGTTTCGCAAAGCAAATGTTCAACGTTTAACTATTCCATTCACTGAGACCACTAGCTGCATGTCCCAAGACTGAATTATTAGATTTTAATGTAAGCTTTTTTCCCTACCAGTCTGGGGATCTTCCACTACTATAATTAACCTAATTTATCTGTCGGAGACAATCGATTTGACTGTAGCATCAGTTCATGGATAACTCTCATTTAGACTTAGCTATGACGATAAACCCTGGTCCTCACTGGCGACACAAGCATAAGAGCAAGCAGCATACGCATGCGCAGACTCAGTAGTGTACTGCTCATCAGCAAAGATAAGCTTGCACTGTTTATCCTTGTGTTGCTAGTGAGAACCAGGCATAACCCGTCACAGTCCAAGCAATCGTCTCTGAGAACTTAGTGAATATTTACATCTTTTGTGTAATAATGTGTAAAATTAATCATTCAAAATATTTGTAAATACCATTATTCTTTGGTTTGTACATGTCAGTTAAACAGCTAAACTTGAAATCTAAGTAGCCTGTGACTTACGCTTAGCCTCCTATGCAGCCTTGCGTGACGACACGAAGGAGCGGCTGCATAGGAGGCCAGCTTGCGTGATCATCCGCATAAATGTTTCACTCACTGGAAGCTATGTAAAGATTGACCATTCTGTTCTCTGTTCCATAAAATTTAACTTCTAAATAAATGGATTCTTTCATATATAAAGGTGTGAACTAAAGGAGGAACTTACTTCAACGTGATATGATCAGTATGACACATCTACAGATTGAAGTTAAAAAGTCTATCGCTACATTTTGACAAGATACTTTCTTACTTAGGAACTATCTCCTTGTTGTTGTGGTCTACATGCTGGTTCATTTCTCAGCTCTCAATATCACATTATGTAGTGACCTATAATATTTCTCCCCACCTTGGAAAGAAAATACATTCTTTGCACAGTCAATTTTGGCGAACACACGTAAAGTTAGATTCAAATTGCAATTATTGTTTCATTCAAAGTGTCTCTGGCTCAAAATCAACTGATCAAAGTCATTTTCAACCACACACAAATAAACTCTTGCCATAGTCCTTCAAGTACTCTGGAGGTCTCCTTGAACTTCTCGCGGGAATTTCTCGGAGGTCCATCTCCATCCGGCTTTGGGTCTTCTTCAGAGGCGGCTGGAACTTGAGTAGGACTGTTTGGCGATAGCTCGTCTCCATTGGTGTCTGCCTTGGCTGAGACATCCTGGTTTACTTGTTTAAAGAAAGAAGAATTTCTCGTTACCTCCTTATTGTCCATTTTTGCAGTTATCGTAGTATCTTTGCGCGATTTTAAACGCAGTACAACGTTCAAGATTTATTTTCTTGAAATTTCTCGTTTAGATGAACTTTGGAGGTGGCCTAGCTTTCGTCAGTCTTATTGTGGGCTAAATAAGTGATGATTAGATAAGTCCCTTTCCTTAACTAATTCTTTTCTTGTGGTGACCAACAAGCCAATAATGACAATGACGATGGTGCATGTTACCCCAGTCTGATTATTTCATGGATTGACATGAAGACTGTATTGAGCAATACAACACGTCTAGTCCGCTCGCCACGATAGTCACGGTCCCGGCCTCTTCCTGCGTTACTCGACTCTCTGAGTAAAGTCTAATGACTCCCTAAAGCTCGTCCGGTCAAAGGTATCATAAGGTTATGCCTTTCCAAAAACTACTTGATGAACATCATCATCTATAAATTAACAAAGTTCTGTTTGATATTCTAGTGTATTTTTTGTTTCGAGCTGGACGACCATTGATTAGAATAGCCTGAGATGATACCTCTCGTAGTGTCATCAGTTTCTGAAAAAGTGCAGGAGGTATCAACAGTGATGACTGAGAGTTGCGCATGCAGCTGTCATTGTGTCAATTTCATTAGCAGTCAGACTCAAGCATGTGTGTTTACATGACTTCACTTGAAACAGATTTTGATATTTCAACTGCACCCTACTCGATAAAATAACTATTTTGCAATCTTTTGGATTCACCACTTCACAAAATTTCACAACTTCTTCTGTTAACTGCTCACTTTTCAGAACCAGGTTTTGAAGATGGCAATTTTCATGTTGAATGGCTTGGCACAGGTATTTTACCCCTTGATCTGTTATCTGATCACTTTCGATACCAAGCGAATTGAGTTTACAATTGACATGTGTGAGGGTTTCGCACTGGTACCATACACCTATATCTGATATTTCGTTTCCAAACACATAGAGCTCCGCCAGAGAAGAGTTTTCACATATGAGAAGGTCACTCAGATATAACACACCTTGATCGGTCATCTGGTCAAGGTAAATAACAGAAAGCTTACATTTGGCATGCTTGAGACCTTGACATAAAGATGAGACACCAGTATCCGTCATCTTGATGCCGCGAAGGTTTAGTTCAGTTAATTGATGTTTCCCTTTGAAAACTTCACTCAAGTAGGATACACCTTTTTCTGTTATATGGCGGTTGTCTCCAAGGTCCAAATGGGTAAGGTTACTGTTGTCACATTGAAGTAAGTCACAAATGTAGTGCAACCCCATATCTGTTATCTTGTTGCCTCTAAGTTTCAAATAAACAAGACCACAGTTTTTATGTTTAAAAGCTTCACATATGCATACTATTCCGTCATCTGATATTTTGTTATATCCGAGATCCAATTTAGTAAGTTGACAAGGCTTACCCCAGCTTATTCTTTGCATTAAAGCTTTCAAGCCCTTGTCTGTAATGTTGCAACCCATCATCTTCAAACTTTTTGGGCATGCTTCTTCCAGTAAGAAAGCCAGTTCTGAGCATCCACTTTCACCAAGACTGCCATTGTTGCTCAAATCAAGTACGTTTAAGTGAGATTCACAATGTCGTAAAACGTATACTACTGCTTTGCAATCAAAAGGTGTTAGACCAAGATTGTGTAAATTTACAGAATGTTGAAAATGCTTCCTGGACATCAACTTGGATGCAGCTCTTTTTGCGACACCATCGTCATGAAGCTCATATAAGCATTTCATCATCAATAAAGTAAGCTTGCGATCTGAATCTAGGCTTGAGTAAAAAGTGTTCACAAAGTAATCAGTAACTTTATGAAAACTTTTTCCCACTAGTCCTGCTATAAACTGAATGACGAGATGCCACTTCAGATCGTTGATTCTAGACTCAACAAAATCTACTATTTCTTCTGGAGACATCCTGTCAACAATACATTTTGCAGCCAGGAATTCTTGAAGTGTCACATGAAGAAAGCAGTATTGAAACGATGATGACAGTCCAAAAAGCGGAGTTACGTTGCTTTGCATACAATGCAGCAAGCCGCAGTTTTTGATTCCTGCAACGTCCACTTCTTCAAAAATTAGTCGCCCCTTACTTAGTCCGTCCTTTGCTAGGAACTTTAATGCCATATCGGCATCGTGATCAACACTTAATGAAAAGGTATCTTGGCCCATATAAATCTTGTTGCTTTCCATGCTATGTAGCAGGCTACAGCTTTCGGTTCCTTTGATTACTTCCTCTTCAGAAACCAGTGCTCCCTTACTTATTGTGTCCTTTGCTAGGGACGTCGATGACGCTACGTCATGTTCTACAGACGAAGAACAAATATCTTTGCTAAGATAAAAGCTGTCTTGGTTTCTAGCTCTGGTTTGAAATTCGGGTTGGCGTTTGAATAAAAACATTCCTACCACTTCTTTGTAGATATCTGTAAGTGTGACTGGCAACAAAAATGAACGGCATTCGATCTGTAATTTATTGATGTTGCATTTCAAAAACGTACACACGATGTTACAGAACAATGGGATATAGCACAGAAATAGAAGACTGGCGTTACTTTCTATGTATTGCCATATCTTGCTTGATGCATCAGAATTATCTTTGCACAGCGTGTTAACGTATAATCTCACTTTCTCGGAAGTAAATCCCATAATTTCTACAACTCTGTCAAACTTGTTAAGGCTAACACTGTTCCACGGATGAAGTCTTGTAGTTGTCACGACTGTAACTCCAGAAAGGAGTTTGTTTTCCAATAACTTGACATAGAGTGCAGAAACAGGCATTTGATCAGCTAAACTATTAAAAATAGAATATTCAAATTCATCCTGCTTTAAGTTTTCGCGTCGTTTGTATTCATCCAGACCATCAAAAATAATCAAAACTTCCTCAGGCTTATCAATAAGCGACTGCATAATACAATCGTCAATTGTTCCTGTTGAATACTGTGCTTTATTTAGAAAGTCTTTGAGCGACATACTGGCTTTTGCTTCATAATTGAAATCCTTAAATCTAAATAAAAAGACAAACTTAAATGATTTTGTTGTGCTGCTAAGCAATGTTCCTTGACTCCACTCACGTAAAATTTTAGTGCATAACAAAGACTTTCCAATTCCTGCGCGACCAACGATAAGAATTTTGTTATGTAACTTCTGTCGTGAATCCAACAGCTCTTCGAGATTTTTTATTTTCGCAAAGTCTTTTGGCACTGATAAGTATGAGCTTACCATTTCTCTATTCTCAATGTCTTGGAACTCATGCGTGATTGTACCAGACAAGATGATAGGATCAATGTAGATATCGTCGATACACATGTTTATATTTTCCTGAAGACGGCTAGGAATTGGCGGCTCCTCCAAAATTGTTTCTTCGGCGTATTTTCTTCTTAATTCATCAGTAAACATTTTTTGTCGATTATAACGCTCTGAGTCCTTGTTGAAAAAATACGTGTTAATAAATATGGAGTTTTCAATAAAATTTCTGTCTCGCAAAACTCTTTTAATGAGATAAAATATCTCGATGAGCACAAGGAATGCCATGATAATTTGCAAACTAAAAACAGCCTTTACCAGATTGTTTTTTCTTGTAGCGTCGGCATTTCGGCAATCAATTAGTAGGAATGATTTTGAATTGGTTGCATTCAACGTTACATTTGCTGTACTTTTTGAAAAGTCCCAATGGCAGTCAAATCTCGATGGATATTCGTATTTTTGCAATAATTTCATTTGAAGTGCAACACAAAATCGAAATACAAATCTGAATAGTAGATGTAAAAGATATAGCAAAAACACTCTACAAGTTGTCATCCTTGGCCTACGCTTAAAATAGTCGTTCAGTTGTCCAGTGCTAAATGTGTATCCCAATTGTTCGATGAGATCTACTGAGGATGTAACACTGCAATAATAGACCATATTGATTATTACAGGGATGAGAATTGTCATGAATACGAACCAATAAAGTGGAAAAGAGTTATAATGTTGATCATACTGGTTGCAGCACCTAGATTGAAGAGTGACTTGGTTCTTGATGTTACTATGACCTTTACAGTGAAAACTTCGTTTTTCAGTTAAACGAATGGATGCCACGAGCCCAAAAATAACTATCCCAGTGAGTGTACTAAGTAAGACCAAATAGTGGTTATAGACGCTTGATCGTTTCGGTCTTAAAATTTTTTTGAGATTTCCCATTTCTTTGGTTTCGAGTTATGTACAATAACAGGCGCAGAAAGATAAAACTTCTGCCTCGACAACATTTATCAAGACGGACTTTATAAGATGTGATGGAATTTGAACTAAGAATGTAAATAAAAAGTTGCCTAAAGAACTGTCACATAACAATATTAACGTCATAGGAAATCCTGCAGTTCTATTCTATTCTGTTCCCTGCTAATCAATTGTTTTCTTGTTCTATGATGTAGGGCTGTAGGGTTTTCAAGGATAATCGGCACTGTAAGATCTTATGAATGTTTCCGATATTCTATTGGCCGGATTCCTTTCGAGAACGTACCTCATGTTACGATGACGCGGCTATGACGCGGTCCAACTTCTGCAACTTCTTAAAGAATTAATGAATGGATAATTAATGAAAAAGCATTCACGTCTAATCAATACTTAAAGAATGTTATTACAGGTCGCAAAACAATGAAGAGTTGGGATTTTTCTGCGTATTGCAAACGCTAACTAGTTTTGCCGAAAAGTTTAAAACTGTAGAACTTGTTAATTTCATGATCTAACCTAACTTGAATTTTATCCTTTTATGGCAACGTTACTGTCTTAAACATCTGCCAATCGTAAAGCCGACACAGAAAAGAATGTAAACTAACAGAGACTAATGAACATTTACCTCCTGTGGTAGCATTAAATAACAACATCATTGTATTCGCTGTTTCCTGTTGACCAGGTTGATTTTGAAGATATCAAATATTACCGTTGTTATGACGCCAAACAATATTATTCCCACGATAAACGCAACAGGGAATATCTAGAGGGATAGCTAGCATAACAAATGAAGGAACTTTTAAACACGTTGGAAAAACTAACTGATTTAGCTGGGGATTTGTAGTTTTTAATTTTTTGTGTGTGTTGCAGTACCTTTTCGTATAAAATTAATATATCTTAAATTTTCCAACGTTTTTTGGCACAACAACATTTGAAGAAGTATTTTAGATTTTAGACCAACATAGAAGATGGATGGACATCCAGGGGACTATAATACAATAGTACAGTGGAATGAAAAATGAACGCCCTCAGTTTTTTTGTTCTTGTTATTTGCTGCCCGCAGTCAGCTGTTTTAGCGTTCTGTTTAGGCATGCCATATGATCTCTTCCAAGATATTGTGTCAATCTTGATTTTGGAAGCCCAACTTTTTTTGGCGTTTTTTATCGATGTTTTTTTTGGGGGGGGGGGGGGGGGGGGTGACGGGGGTTGCTTGTTTTGACTGTTTTTTTCTCATCATTTCTATAAGGAATGAAATTTATTATAACTAGTGGTTAAGAGTCTTGTATGTTGCAAACTATAAGCTTTTTCTTTAATTTTCATTAACTGCCTAATTGCCGGCATATTCTAGTGTAGCCCAAAAGTCCACTAAAAAGAATAAACTCCCCGGGGGGGGACTCCTATATATAAGAGGACGGGGATGCTCGTCGGAAATTTTAAAAATGACCCCTAAAAGGTACCAAAGTCATATCCGGGGTGGGCGTGGCAATACATGTTTTTACCCCTAAAAGGTACCAACTCAAAAACACTAAATTTAACATTTTGCAAATTTAAGTCAATCAAGCGATCAATTGTGTCTATTTATATGCGAACAATTTGATGGTCGTGCAATCCGATCTTTGTTTCCAGTATTTAATCGTTGATGGAGGAAAAAATCACCCTAAAAGGTACCAGCAAGGTCTCTAGTAGTCCACTAAAGTCTGAGACACCCTAAAAGGTACCAGATCGCTGATTTTGACCCCTAAAAGGTACGACGAGCATCCCCGTCCATTTACGATCGGAGTCCCCCCCCCGGGATAAACTCATTCTACGCGAAGAAACGAAATTAGTTCGTCTGATCTCGTGCACTTCTTTTATTGACGTCTATCATTGCCTTCTAGCTAGTTTACATACCGATACATATACATATCATATATGCATACATTTCTTTCATCAACCATCGGGAAATAATTTTACATGGCATTATTTACATAGTATTATAAACTAGTAGTTTCTATTAGGCTTGGCTTTACAGTCTTAATTCTCAATCGGTCTCGATAGTGCGAAGTCTATACCAACTATCATCACAGCATATGAAGCTATCATCAACAGATGCTTGCGCCATTCGCGGTAGCCGTTGTCACTAAGGATGTCATCCGGGGATGCTGAAGCAGTTGCGATCCGATTCATTATGATGGATTCACAGAGCTCACACATTCTTTCTAGCTCAGCTCGGTCATATGTTGTAGTATTTTCGCTGACGATAACAATTGCCAAATCATCAAGTACATTACACAGCTGTACAGCTGAGCACACAGAGCTATTATTTTTTCGTATGAGATTTCCATCTTTACAACTGTATGTATCCTCATCCAATTTTTTTTCACGTAGCAGCTTTTCGAACAACATCTGTTGGTCGTCCTTGATGCTTTTTCCCCATTTCTTAAGCCAGCTTTCGCCGTCCGGTGCAGCCTCTTTAGCTAAACCTTTCGGGCTCAATGGAGCACTGTCACCGGTTGTAGCAGGCTCTACTCCCAGTTGTATTGCATTTTGGGTGCCTTTCCTTCTTTTATCTAGTTTTCCGTCTTTGGTTTCGATGAGTTGCCATTTCGGAATAAGTGCGTGGGCATGTTTGTCTATGTTTTCATTGTCTGGAAAGACATTTTTAACTTTTGACATAACTATCTCCACGAATTCTTGTGGACTAAATCCACTCTTCGTCATAGCTACGGAGAATTTTAATGCCTCCATGTCATCTGACAACCAGCTGGCAATGAACCATCTCATGCACAATTACAAGTCAATCTTGCGACACCCTCACTAGTCTAACCAAATTTCTCGAAAATTAATGCAGGTATGTATTTTATTGTTGTCACAGGGAGCCCGGCTTGGTGACTTTATAATGCAAACAAAACGATCACGCGGTTACAGATGAGAATCTGGCATAATTAAACATGATTAAATGCCATTACGGATGCGTTTCTACTAGGACATTTTAAACTAGTTTAGCTTAGAAACTCCGCAAAGAAACACCACAAGGAAAACTTAAGCTAGTTTAAATATTCTACTGTTTACACGAGAAAAAAAGGCCAAATATATATGCTAAAACACAGGAAATCACACCAAAGTTAAGCGACCTAGAAAGATGTTTCCGTAATGTAACACCGGCCTGAAAAATTCAAATAACAAGACGCATAGCTGCGTGAACTCGGGCTTTCTATGTAGTAAATCATGAGTTCTCTTTGTTAACACTGTCCCTTTAAATTCTCCATTCGTTTATTCTGCTGTGCTCTTTGACCTAAAAGCGCATTTATACAGGCTTAGCCTTCTATTGTAGAAAGACCCATCGGATTAAAAATTGATTTTTGTTTACCCGTGAAATAGCTTTTTCAAACTAACTTATTTGACTTCTGCAGTGTACTATCAGTTTTAATCATGATTTTTTGATTCATTTGCTTTAATATTTATAACAACAACTTTTACAATTACTTGAAACGGCCTGCACCGTTCCCGTGACCGTGTTAGTGCCGTGTTGTTTATAAAAACATTCGAAATTCCTGCTGTCGTGTGTGCTGTGTCGTGACCGCACCGTTTTCGATTTCAAAGTTATACGACCAGTCTTTCAGCAAAAGCTGTTCATTGGTTTTTAAATTCAATCTTTCTACAAAAATGATGATTTGCACAACCAATCGGAATCAGATGATGAGCTGACGTCACCGTTGCCGGACGAAGGCACAGGAACCACGCCGTCATTATCACGTGACTCGTTAGCCTTGAGTAACAGATTCTGCTGGTTCTCCATGTCTTCCAGTCTAGCCTGTGCAAGTCCTATTTCTGTATTGAAACCATAAGACGTGGCCATTTCTAAAGCTTCCAAGGCAAATTCTTTCGCTTTATGGTACTGCCTCTTGCGAAAGTGGAGATCTGCTTGGGCTAAAAAATACTGTATTTTTTCACCACGTGTAGTTTTGTCCCAGTAACGCTCCTTTAGAACCTTTAAATATTTTTCGGCTTCCTCGACACTTTTAGGATCGACAACTCTTTTACGACCTGTAAAAAAATGATCGCTTCGTGTATTCATTGGTGTACTAACGTCTGGACACACGATGGGACTTTTCTTGTAACGTTGCGTGAAACGGCAAACTAATGCACCAATTGTTGCGTCAACGCTGCGTTCATCAGTTGCGGAAATAGAGCCGAGCTCACGACAACGTTACGCGTAACAGTAGAATGAGTGCATCAGTAGTTGCGTCAACGCAGAGTGCAATAGTTGAAGAAATATAACCCAGTTTTAACGTTTATAGCAACGTCGCGGGTAACTTTAGACTGATTCTACCAACTGTTGCGTCAACGCTGCGTTCATCAGTTGCGGAAATAGAGCCGAGCTCAGGCAACGTTTCGCGCCGTAACAGTAGACTACATGCAATGTTTGCAGAAGTATAACCGAAATGTACCAAATATGGCAATGTTGCGTATATAAGAGTAAACTGTTTGCATCAAATGTTGGGCGGCAAAGCAACAGTTACGGAATTAGAAACGCATTCTACTTCAGTAAAACGTTGCGGTTGCGGCTTTGGGCTTCAGTCTTATGATTCCCATTAAGTTTCCTTTAAGAATTATCTTTTGTGATTCCGTTTTCAAGCCAAATTGTGCGCAACGTACGTTGTAGGAAAAGTTCCATTACGTGCCTGAGCCTTTAGAGCTGAATTATCACAGACTTGTAAAATGGCTTCACTGACTAACCTACAAACTCATATGCAGTCGTGTTTAGTTTTATCACGTAACGCTCTCGTTGCGTGACGAGACTGAACACTGCTGCGTAGACTTGCTCCAAGTCTCGCTCGTTTATTCTTTCTGTTGCTTGGGCTCCCTGTGCTGTAATTCGGATTTCAAACCAGGCACTTCCGGTTACGACAGAGAAAATTATGACACAGGAAGCCCAAGCGACGGAAAATCAGGAAGCCCAATAAAAAGGCGAACTAACCTACTGATGTCCTACAATCAAGTAGGAGCATGGCCATCTTCATCAGGGCATAATGATGTGTTTTCATAAAACCTTGATAGTTATCATCTTCATATAACACAAGGCATTCATCAATAGACCTTCGTAAATCCGCCATCACCATCTTCAACAACGCTTCATTGGGCTTGGCACATTGTAATAAAAAGTCCATTAAAGCACTTGCTCGTTCGTAAGTTACTGCACAAGTGTCTGCGTTGATGTTTTTGTCACGGAGGTTTTGGCAAGCGATGTCAGCACATGTTATTGCTTTGCCGGTTTTGTTCTCCCTGCGGTACACAGCTGATAGATAGTAATGTCCTCGTCCTGTATCGGTGAAAAAAAAAAACAATTCTTATGCATATGATGATGATGATGATACTGATGATGCTGATGACGATGGTAAAGCGTGCCTCTTAACCCGGAAGTGATATCCCAGCAGGAACGGACTGAACGACCCGGGGCTACTCCATAGGCCTCCCTACGTCATTTCTCCGTCTTATCTGAGACTTTCTCCAAATCTTGCTCGTTAATTTTTTCCGTTGTATGGGCTTCCGTATTTTCCCTTGCTTGGGCTTCCTGTATCGTAATTTGAGAGAGTACCCGGAAGTGACCGATTTCAATCCGAATTACACAGGAAGCCCAAGGGGCAGAAAAAAATTAACGAGCGAGATTTGGAGATTTGCGCCTCTTGTGTAATCGGTGAAAACTATATTAGTTACACTTACCTACAAGAGCTGAACTGTTTTCAGAACTCTCCGCCATCTCAATACCAGATTTGATCTTCTTCTTCGCGTCTTGAACATCTTTACTGTAGCAGGCTGCCATTCCCCTCTCTAGCAAAATGACAATCTGTAAATCTAAACTTGGATACTTGCGTGACAGCATGACAGCTTGTTCTTCGAATAAATCCCATCGACCATTGTCACGCAATTTTTTCACGTGTATCATGACGTCATCAGACATTTTGTACAGTTCCAAGTAAGACTCTGAGGGTTCTGCTGAAGATAGATTCTTGTGGACGACTGCGTTTAGATTTTGGGAACAAACTTTCTTTTTGGGTCTTTTCTTTCTTTTTTTCTTCTCGAAAGCATCTCGAATTTCCCTAAAGAGGAAATGATAATGACTGATAATACTGAATAATCATCATCATCATCGACACTACCATCATCACTATCATCCAGGAGGCATCTAGCTAAGGCACCCTACCAATCATCATCATCATCATCATCACCAAACTGCTGTAATGCATGATTTAAGGAATAAAAAACGGTTTCCCGTGTTTGATAGCCTGATCAAAACACGCGTAATATTGGGAGAACACGAGAGAGCGTAGTGGAAGCACGAGCCGTAGGCGAGTGCTTTCACAGCTCTTGAGTGTTCTCCCAACATCACAAGTGTTTTGATCAGGCTATCGGACACGGGAAACCGTTTTTTATTTCTTTTATAAAATAACTAACACGCAAATAGACGAAAATAGGAAAAAGAAAACACTGGCGAAAAAAACAAATTGACGTGAGCGTATTTGATACTCTCATCAAACACGGGTTTTCAGCCAATCAGAGCGCGCGTTATATAAGAGTTATTTTATAATTTATAATAATTGATGGTTTCCCCTTTTCCTCTGTTACCGTTGCTATGTCCCTGACAAGCTATCATATCTTATTATTTCCAATTTTAATTTAGTTTCATACAAGTATCCCTTTAAAACCTGTCTGTAAATTACGATACAAACATTTTGTTTGTGGGATATGACTATTGTTTTGGGAATAGGGTGAGCTAACTTAGTAACTTTATCTTTAACAGTATTTTTTTATCTTTTATAGTTTCCGTAACAAATATTTCGTGTCACCAAATTTCCGTGATGGCTTTTCAATTGGCAAGTTGTTTTGACCAAACAACCAGTAAGAACGCTTTTCAAAGGTACGTCATCGAGTCAAAATTTGTAATTACGTATTAGAATTCACTGGTATATGGATGCTTGTCTGTCTGTCTTAACTTTCTGTTGTTTTTCTTCGCCATTAAAAATGAAAGACGAAAATTACATCGTCACCGAAGACTTCAAACATTTTGCAAAACATCTATTCCCGATATAAAAAAAATCAATATATCAAACCTTTCGTCGCTTTCTTCGGTCGATTCCTCTAAAAATGGTTTTCCTTTTTCTTGTTGACAAGCAAGAGAATCATTTTCACACAGCTTTGCCTCACTAAAGTCCGCTATTAATTTTTCTTGTCGCTGTTTATCGCCATAAAAGACAACAGAATTATTTTTCCCAATTTGTGCTAATGTAGAGGTGATTTTTAACACGATGATATTATTTTCTTTTTGAGTCTGGTCTATCAACTCGGATTCGCGATCTACTCGATCTGGAATACTGGCTTCTTCTGTTTCGGTTTTCAAGGTAAATTTACTCGCCATTCCATCACATGACATTGCGAAACTCGACTCGAATCTGTAGAATAAGTTGTGGTTGAATCAGATGTGTTGAATACTTGAAGTCATCCAAAGTATCGGGTGAAAAAACACAAATGAAACTTTCACGGTTTCTGAACACACCTTGTCGAGCAAACGGGGAATCCCCTACCTGACTACATAATTTCAAATGATGCAATCAAAATAGCCTATGGAAATTTCATGCGTATCTAGGCTATTCTTTAAATTCTTGGAACCTCTTTTTTTATTCCTCTTTTTTTTATTACTCCTCTTTTTTTATTACTGTTTTCGTCGGAATTGAAAACGGCGACTTATGAAAGATATAAAATCATTCCAGAGCGATCTTTTTAGCGCATGACTTAGTCACAAAAAAATTAATTGCCATAATTGTTATTACAATCATCCTCAGCGTTAAGGCCGGGACACACGGTGCAACTTTTCCTGAAACATTTGCTGAAACACCGCACGCAATACGGTTGCCGCACCGTATGTCCACCACTGAAACATCTCGTGCAATGTTGCGCGCAACAGTTCTGGACAGTTGCAGAAGTAGAACTCGATCCTACTTCTGCGGCTGTTGCGCGCAACGTTTCGCGAAACATTGGAATGGGTGGACACACGCTTCAACATTGTGTTGCGCGCGATGTTTCAGCAAATGTTTCAAGAAATGTTGCACCGTGTGTCCGTGCCTTTATATACAATACTGGTACGCTTTACTTTGTATATAATTTTTGTTCTTGTTGCTTTTTGATTGTTTATTTGTGTGTTTGTATATTTAGCTGTCTTTAAGCATTTTATAAACCTTTCTTTCGATTTACCAGACTTCCATTTGCTCTTTGTCACGCAAACCTACTTACATGACTAACTGCGTGACCACTTCCCATGGTACACTGCAGGTATATCTCACATCGAGGCTCGCTGGAAAGCTTGATGCCGAACAAGGGTAGACAAAAAGTCACGTAAAATTTGACAGATTTTTACCGAAATGGGAAAGACAAAGACTTATTCTTGTACGGTACAAGTTGCTGGACTTGAGGAAGATTTCGAATGCAGTATTACTGTAAGTTTTTGGCCATTTTAAAGATATAAAGAGATGGATTTGTGTGAGGTGTGCTTTGGTGTCCATGGAGCCCAGCGTCTTTTCACCTAATTGAGCTCAATTTTTCCCAGCTGTAGTGAATAGTATCGCACTTTTTTAAACTCTTTATAGCTATTTTCTGGTCCTATGTTTATATCATTTCATATATTATGCTTGAAAATCAAGTCAAAAGTATGTCAGACTATATTTTACATCCCTAACTAGCATCAACCATGGATTATTAAATTCGATCATCAGGCGCGAGAGATCACAACTAAAATCTGATATCGACCTAAAATCTATCGTTCCCGTGGCTTTTGATCTCTTCATCACTAGGCAATTCTGTTTTTCTTTCTACTCAAAAATGTATGTTTATCTTGTTTGCACAAACAAAGTTTAAGTCGGAGTTTTCATCAAGACGGTGAAACAATGGCTGAGCGAAATCTGGACGTCTTGACTCTCAAGCACCCAAACTACTCTGACTTGTTTTAGCCTGTAAAAGGAAGAAATACTGTAGTTGGGCCAGTATTTTCACCTTTGAGGTCGTACTTGGTCTAAACTTACTTCCCAGAAATTCCGCTTTTTCCGTGGAGATCACGAGACATTAGAAAGGTTTTCTATTGAGTATGTTATTGTTTGGTTTACTAATAAAAGCTTGCCATCTTGGTTTCTTAAATTTGCTATCAACGATCCTAATCCAAGATATCTCTTAGAAACCAAGATATTGCTAAGAATCATAACATTTAAGTTGCGTCGCTTATAAGGGAGTTTGCTTTGAAATTTTGTGTTTTTGCGGGCCTTTTTTCGCGCCATTTTCGACGTACGCGTTCTCTCATTGTTCCATAGTTTTCGTTGTTTTCGCTTTTGAGTGCAGTCTAAACAAATTTTCAATTGAAGATTTTATGAATGAGGGCCTTCGCAATCAGTACTTTGTGAATGTTCAGTGTATCTTTAGAACTAATCGGAGCGTAGGTTGTTGTCGCGAATGCACAACTTAAGCTAAGGGAAGTCGAATAACTTATCAGATCGTGCGCATTATCAGTTCCATTCTTCAAAAAGAATTCTTTTTGACCCGATTGATCAAAAAGCCATTGGCTTCTAAGCCAAAATGTCTTTAGTAATCTACAGGAATGTATTCACTTAATCACTTTAAATGCTTTTGTTACACCCGAATTCATTCATTTCCGCAAATATTACAAACATCTTGTGCTCAAATCTAAAAGATACATGTTTTTCTAACGAATTTTTATGACGATTTTATTAAGAATAAAATTCATCAATAATACATTAAGCTGTTTTTAGTTGATGCGAGACGCTGAAGCAGTTTCGTTTTGTTTTCAAACTGTGCTTAAATATGTAGTAACTATTTCCGATTTCATTTTGCCAATGATGTAGGGGTTCTTACTTGCTGTGATAATTAATCAACCATGCAAAACATTCTAATATCTAATGCAGTATTTATGATCTGCTATTTCTTTACAAATTTTGTACATCAAATTATTTGGGAATGCAATATTAATCATTCCATCATCTTTTTTTTTTCTATTTGTTTGTTCACTTATTGGTAGTGAAATTTGACCGCACTGTTTGCTGACCTGTAGAAATATCATCTACATGTATTGCTTGTGTTTCTGTTAGTACAAACCAGGACTAAATTGCAAATGTAGAAAACAATAATGGTTTATTTCGAGCTTTTCTACATAGTCGCTATACACCTGGAACTAAAACTATAAAAACAACAATTTAATTATGATGACTAATAGATAATTTGCCCTTCCCTGAAAGAATAATAGAAATTCATGTGAAACCATAATGATATATTGTAGATATTTTTTGATGCTTTGAAGATGCTCCAAAAAATTCAGCAGTGCCTCAGCAGTACTGCTTTTTGGTGCTGAAATATGCATTATGAATTTACCACAATTTACATGACAAGCTTTTTGCTTCAGCACTAGTACTGCTTTTTGGTGCTGCCTATGCATTATGAATTTACCACAATTTACATGACAAGCTTTTTGCTTCAACAGTACTGCTTTTTGGTGCTGCCTATGCATTATGAATTTACCACAATTTACATGACAAGCTTTTTGCTTCAGCAGTACTGCTTTTTGGTGCTGAAATATGCATTATGAATTTACCACAATTTACATGACAAGCTTTTTGCGGTAATTGGTACCCCTAATTCTGTTTCCTCAGGTCCATTATTTTGGAATGGCAACCATAATTATTATAATGTGAGCAGAAAATTTGTTTGTCTGATAGGGGCACCATACCCAAAATATCTATCTGTGTGCCAAGATTTAGGAGTATCGTGCAATAAGCTTTGTCATGTAAATTAGGTTCAGCTTTCGTTATCTCATTTTGAAAGCACTGAAAGAAAAGGGTACTTCAATCTTTGTGTTGACTTGCATGCAAGTATGCATGTACCTACTTAGATATATCCCAACACCAGATTATTAAATCCTCTCCATGTGATTTGAAAATACATTTGGTTTGAAAATTATATTTTTTATTATTCCAGATTATATTAATGAATCTAACATAATGGCAGAAAATGACTGACCCAGTTGGAATATTATCCAACTAAAAATATTCCCAAACCATAATGTACATACAAAAGTACAATTATTGTACTTTTCATATCCTTCCTCATTCTGGTAATAGACCATTTAAGCCTAGTTTTCATAAATTCCCAAACCGTAATGTATACAAAATTATTAATGTATACAAAAGTACAATTATTGTACTTTTCATATCCTTCCTCATTCTGGTAATAGACCATTTAAGCCTAGTTTTCATAAGCGGTGGAAGCAGAAGCGAAAGCAAGATACAAAGACTCAGTGTTGCATTTCTCACACATGCTAAAAAAAGACAATGAACAGTGTATTACTGAGTCTGCATATACGTTGTTTCCACCTCTGCTTTTGTTGCACATGAAAACTGGCCTTGAGGGATGTTTTTTTATTTTAAAAGTATTGTGAATAAGTTATATTTGTTTCATTATTGTCACAACTAAAAGAAAGACATAAGTGATAATTTATATCTAGTAAGTGGCCAGTTTTTATTTTATAAAAGTCAAAGGAAATTTTTTCTCATTTCAGAAAAAGACCAAAGGACAGTTTGTTTTTGACAAGCTGTGTGAATACATTAGCCTTGTTGAGAAGGAATACTTTAGTCTCAGATACATTGATGACAAAGATGGACAGGTACTATAGTGTACAATAGTAAAAATAGTGTATGTGGTCTCACATTAAAGTCTAAACTCTCCGAAGAAGCTTGAGATCCCTACACCTCTTAATTACTGTTTTAGATGTTCTATTTTTGTGGTTAACAAATAGAACAGCTTTTTCTGTGCTCTGTTCAGTAATACAGCATACAGGGAGTGACAAGAGCACTTAGGAAGTGTAGTGAGAGGCGTAGGTGAGTGCTCTCCACACTTCTGAGTGCCCTCAGCACCTCCTGAATGCTGTATTGTATTACTGAATGGAGCAAAGAGAAAGCTGTTCTATTTGTTATATTATTTTTATACATTGCTAAAATTATGTACAACTGTAGTTAATACTCAAGGAAAAAGGATTTATTTTCCTCTGTACTGCAAAAGTCTAATAAAAAATGAATGTTGGGTTGAGCTTGAGCTGCTGATGTCAAAACTTTGCTCCAAAAACACAGCTTTTGACCAATCATAGCATGCAAACTATCTAAAATAAAATAATGTAAATTATGAGAAATGAATGGAAATCTACATATTTAACTCTGTGTAAAAAGAGGATTTATATAATAGTGAAATTTTGAGCCTTGTTTTTCTTTTTATCCTGGCCGAGGGCCAATGCTCAAAACTTCAGTATTGTACACGTAAGTACAGTCTTTTTATACAGTGTTATAGATTTCCACTACTTTCTATCCTTTTTTTTTTTGCACTCTCCATCCTTATTTTTGGCTTTTTTTTCTTATCAGTTCAACTGGTTGGAAATGGACAAAGGCATCATCAGCCAGATGAGAAAAGGTTTGTCAAACAATGTAACAAAGTTTACTTAACCTTCTGTAATATGAAATCTGCTGCAAACAATTCAAGTTACTAATTAGCATTCATTATATACTATGTAGCACCTCTACACTTTTACTTTGCTGTCAAGTTCTACCCTGACAACCCTACTACCCTAAGAGAAGACATAACAAGGTACATTAGACCACTTCACGCTGTCGGCCGCCATTTTGAATTGGGACAAACACGCCAGAATTATTAGAAAAACAGGGTGTCTCAAAAAATTTAGTTAAAACACTTGCATTGCTTTTATTTTCAGTCCTACAACTGGTGTCCATAGCTGCTGTTTATTAAAGTTTAAATTTTGACAATCCATCAGAAAAGAGCAGAGTTACGGGAAGTCAAAGTGATGGGAATTTCTAATAATTCAGCCGTGTTTGTCCCAATTCAAAATGGCGGCTGACAGCGTGAAGTGGTCTATGTTCACAAGTGCTGTCTATTCACTGTTTACATAATAAAATTACTGTGTGAATATTGCA
The DNA here is from genome assembly GCA_029948255.1 of Telmatactis stephensoni. Classification (NCBI taxonomy): domain Eukaryota; kingdom Metazoa; phylum Cnidaria; class Anthozoa; order Actiniaria; family Isophelliidae; genus Telmatactis; species Telmatactis stephensoni. Next base: position 72,186 of record JALIZF010001318.1, on the reverse strand, counting down.
TCCATTCCTTTACTTGGAATGTATAGTCCCAGAAAACATCCATACTCTACCATAGAGAGAATTGAAATTTCTTGAAGGGAGGGTCAGAGAAAGAACAAGATTACACTGTATGAAAAAAGGAAGTTCCAGGGGGAAGGGGATTCAGAAACAATTTCCTCCATGATGGTATTTAGATATTTTTAGAACCACACGTGCAAGGAAGTAGGCCACTTGGTGAATCCAACACAAAATACAATGTTGGCAGAGTTTTCACCATTCACGTTAGGAAACTCTGCATATATTTGTGACTAATGCCTGGCATGGTGTTGGATTTATGGTCATCTGTTGCCAAATTCCCACTGGAGATTTTTGTTTCACGTAGCGCAATTTTATGCAAAGGTAGAATAGGGGCTACTGTACATGTACTTTAAAATCTGTGGAGAAAATCACATGAAAGCACATGGACAAATACAAGTGTTTAATTAATAAGTTATCTAATTGCTTGTGTAGGTATCAGTTTGTGCTGCAGCTTAGAGAAGATTTACTCAAGGGCAGACTACAATGCTCCAATCCAATCCATGCTTTGTTAGGATCATATATCGTACAAGCAGAATTGGGTGACTATAACCCAGTAACTCATGATCATGGCTATTTGAAGGATTTCAAGTTTCTTTCAAAACAGGTAAGATACTTAGTTAAACTTGGCAGACTCTGGCTATACATAAAGCATGGATACAGCTATCTGTTGCATAAATCCATATTCAGTAGATAAGTTCATTATCATAGGAGCAAGGATGGCACAGTTGGTTAGTGTGCGGTTTTTGGTGCGAGAGGTCCTTAGTTCGATCCCCAGTCCTGACCTCACATCCTTGTTTCAACTTAAGCTTTAATTAGCTTTAAATACCCTTAAAATGGAGCACTGATGGAGAGAGGGGGGTAAAATGAGCGCACTGTCGACCTCAAGTTTATCAGTGTACAACTGTTACAAGTTACCAACGTTAAATAAGGTTGCTTTACCTTTACCTTTACCTTTATTTGATAACTACATGTAAAGGCAATCATTGTTTCCACTGTATAAGGATTTATCCAGTGGATAGTGTATTCACCCTTAGTGTAAGTTGGGCCAGTTTTTTGTTGGAACCAAAATATATATATTCATGTTGAATTTGTTTTCAGCCTCATGAAGTCATCAACAAAGTCACAGAGTTCCACAAAAAGCATGTGTAAGTTGTTGCTGTTATGTGTACATTTTTTATTCTGGTGATTTTTTTTTTTTGCAACTCATTTCACTCTGACAGAACAAGATGTAGGAACCACACTGGTATTTCTTGGTGCAGCACCAAAACAAACGTTGCAAAATTGCAAAAAGTAGAACACATTCAACTGCTCTTTGTAATGATTGTAGGATTTTGCAATAGTTCATGCATCTTGCAACAACATTACTAGATAAACTGGAGAAAAATTGTACCATGTAATGCTGCCTTTAACAATGATAGGAAGTTAGTTTGATATTTATGCGTATACCAGTAGCTTTCTTTATGCCTTTCACAGTTTGGTCAATTTATCTTCTGAATTTTTCAGTGATTAAAGTGTAAATTGTTACATTTTGTTTTCAGTGGCATGACTCCATCTGATGCAGAGTTCCAGTATCTTGACAATGTTCGAAAACTTCCCTTGTATGGACGTGATCTTCACCAGGCTTGGGTATGTAATAATAATAATAATAATAATAATAATAATAATGAACATTTATATAGCGCCTATCCAAAATCTGCTCTAAGTGCTTTACAAAAACATATAACATGCATGGTAGACTGTGAGCATAGGATGGCGCATTGAGCTGCCGCTACACAGTCCGTACCATTAAAATTAATTTTAAAATACACTACAAATTTCTGCACTACAAATTACTGTTTAAAATTACAATCAAAACACAATAAAATAAAAGTTCACTGATGCATGATGGCCGTTGGCTCAGTCCAGCTCATCCGCCCTTTGACAGGTCTTGTTTTACTGTACAATATATATGTACAATATGTTAGCCATACCAATTGTAAACATGTATAAGATGTAGGGAAGCTGCTGTATGCATTTGTACTGTAATGTGTAGCTCCTAGCTGTGTAGAAATCTGATCGCAGTGTGACAAAACTGTGTGATTTTTTCCAGGATGCAGAGGGTCAGGCAGTAACACTAGGAATCTCAGCATGGGGAGTTGAAGTGTTTCACAACAACAGACTTATGCAGAGATTCATATGGTAAGCTTATACAATGTATCTTTGATGATGATGATGATGATGATGATGACAATGACTACAGTTGATTCACTGATGAAAATGTACATTGATATTAGTGCTATATTAGTTACTTATAGTAGAGTAGATTTTGTATGACTGTGAAAAAAATGGAACTGAATGGTCACGGCATGGTTACGGCAGAAATTTTGAATGTTTTTATAGACATCACAGCATCGACACGGTTACGGCACAGTGTAGTCCATTTCACACTCATACAAAATCTGCTCTAATAAATAGATTCCATGTGATTGTGGTATGGGCTGACATTGTGCATGCATGACATTCTCAGTTCTGTGCTATGTGTGCATGAAAACACCTTATTCCATGTTATTTCACAGTTATTTGAAATCTGCTACGGTCATTCACATGTAAAATTCTTTTACCATCCTCTAGGCCAAAGATAATCACCATTTCATTTAAAAACAAGAAGTTTTCCTTAACCCTTCGTGCTCCAAGTGAGGTGAGACTTTCAGATCTTTCTTCCTAGAATGAAATCTTTTGTGGTGGTATTTGATTTTGTAATTATCCCCATATATCTAGGATGACCATTACAGAGCCTCTATAATCAGCTTGAGATTCAGCAGTCGCCGTGCATCCAAACGACTCTGGAAGGTTTGTGTGGAGCATCACTCATTCTTCAGGTATGATAAACAATAAGATTTTAAGGACGTTCGTGTGGAAATGAAGCTGCACCTAGATTTCATTTTTTTGTCTGGACATACTACATCATATACTTGTTCAAAAAATATAATAAAAAATTGCCAAAAAAAATTTTAGGCCACCATCTTGAATTTATGGATTTAGTGCGCACTAGCCTGAGTAGTAAAAGTGCGCATGAACAATGCCCGTGAATGTTCTTAAACTGGTTTGTACATAGGGTAACCTCTCAATTCCACCAACAACAGATACATGTCTGCACAGTATAATAATATATCTTTAACATTGCCGTCATTGATCTTAATATAATTATATTATTTATTGTTTTTTTTTTGTTTTCCTGTTTTCAGACTCAAAACACCTGCACCACTGCAGAGTAGCTCTGGTTTTCTAAAATTTGGATCTAAATTCAGATACAGGTACAGAGAACTGATCAGAAATGTGATAATTTAATTTACCATACTACATGCAGGGTAGACATTGGTACTATGTATAGAGTGCTATGGACCAGTGGACATGACCATGGTACTGCCATTCTGCCTGGAAATTCCTGCTTATTTGCCATGCCATAACTGTAGCATTTTCCCAGTCATACCAAAACTACTTTATACAGGGATTTCACGGCAGCCATGTTTGTGGTCAAAATAATAGAATGAAATCTTTTGTCATTCAAAAACTTTCTATTGTACTTGCCCACAAACATGGCTGCCATGAAATCCCTCTATACACAGTAGCTGACTTCAAAGATACATGTATACTTCACTTGCCACATACAAAGGAATCAAAGTTATATGCATAAAGCTCAGTCATTTGTAGCCTGTGTAGCTGATGGTTCCCCCTCCACCTCCCCAATCCTCTAAACCGCCATTTATAGCAACAAAAGTTTTATGAGCTTTATGTACACAGCCTTGTTCTAATTGAAGGGGTCCATGTAAAAATGGCCTAAGTGCCTTTTTTCATGATATTTTTTCAATGGTATAAAATGGTATAATCAACTTTCCTATGCTGGAAAAATTAATCTCAGGACATCCATCAAAAAGTCGCTTAGGTCATTTTCACAGGGAACCCTTCATTTCCTTTGTGCAATGTATATGACAGACCATGTCAAGCGTATTATGGAACTTGACTATTACATGTATTAAACTGTACTAACTGAGAGGTTCATTAAGATTTGAATTAGAGGGCATGCAATCATGACACCAGGGCAAGAATTAGAGATATTCGTTACTAACGGCTGCCTTAGTTGTCTACGAAAGCTGGGCAAAACCCACTAAAGTAAAAAAAAAACATTCTTCTATTTAATTAGGGTATAACATTACATTAACGTGACCCAGCTGTTTACATAATGGCCCTCAATTAAGAATCCCAACTCACAAGGAGGCAAACCAGTTGGCTATATACAAGCATGGGCGAGAAACTGAATTTGAACTAGGGGTTGCCTGGAACAAATTCAGCCTCAGCTAGTGGCCAGAGTGGGGACTCAAAACTCAGGACCACTGGATTGCAAGAATGACGCTCTGACCACTCCACCATGGATGCTCCTTAACTCCATAGCCAGTCAATTTATCCAGTGCATGACCCTTAATATTTGACTAACAGATTTATTATTTATTTATTATTATTTTATTTATTATTTATTTATTATTTTTAGTGGTCGTACACAACACCAGGCTCGTAATAATGAAGAGGTAACACTCAGGGACCAACCGTCATTCAACAGAGTGTCAAGTAAAAGATTTTCAGCTAAAATTCTAGACAGTAAGTAATAGTAGTCAGTTAATGACAGGGTATACTATACATGTGTCTAACCAGGCCAGTGTCATGTGTCCTCTAAGTATTTCTATTGATAGTGGCTTTTCTTAAAGTCAATTTCTCACTAATAAGGCAATAGAAGGAGTATGCTGATAGATGATGACCCTAAGAAAGAAAAGACAAACAAAGCTGTTGAAGATGATGAGAAGAAAGATGAAGAAAAAGAAGTTAAAGAAGAGCAACAAGAAGAGCAAGCAGAAGAGAAACAAGAAGTTGAAGAGGAGAAGAAGGAAGGTCAGTTGTTTTGAAGTCTGTGACATTGTTTTACCATCCAGTTTTACCCGTACAGCATATTATTATTGCATTGATTTGAAATTTTTCAGTTTTAAGATAATTTTCTTTGTTGGTTGGTTTGAACATTTCATTTAACTTGTTAAATGATAATTTTTTCAGTTTTGTTAATGGTTTGAAAATTTTCATTTTTTTATTTGTTGTTGTGGTTGTTGTTTATGGGGGTGTTAAATTAGTCACTGTTTTATGTCATTCTTTTACAATAATCCATTTATCTATTTCCCAGTCAGTTTAATCCAGCTTCAAAACTGAAGGAGTGGTAATAAGGGCAACAAACTTGTGCAACATTTCATGCAACACTGTTGCATTGCGTGTTGCAAAGCAAAATTAATATTGATCATATTAACATCCCATGCACAACAAATGTTCTGTTGTATGAAGTACATGTAGAAGTACTGTCTACTTTTTGCAACAAAGAAAATTTGTTGTGTGCATGGTGGTAATTGCTCTGAAATTTGCAGTTCAACAATGATGCATGAAATATTGCACAAGTTTGTTGCCTTTATTACTGCACCTTAACCTACTTAACTTAGCCACCAAAAAACCCTTAATATCTGTAACCCTAAAACAAGCCTTTAAAAATTTAAACTATTTGGGGAACATGTAAATAAACCATGTGACCAGTGTAGAAAGGTTTATATTAGTTAACTTGAATTTGTGTTATAATAATAACTGTTTATTTAAGTGTCCAAGTCTTCTAGCACTTGCACACTAATTGGGGAACACTGTACCATCACATACACTACGTATAGTATAAAGAACGAGAGAGAGTACCGATAAAACACGATCTCGAGTTCTTTATATGGCTTAAAAAACTCCAACACATATTAGAGTTATTCTCTATTAAAAGAGAATCAAAAATATCTTCATTTATCTTGGAGAAAATCAAGGTTAAAGTTGATGTAAATTAGGCCAAATCTTTATCAGATATAAAGACACTCGTCACGGTGGCGATTTTCATTGTGTTTGCCTTATAAATTATTAATGAGTTTTTTAACTCTACATTAAATATTTTGCAAATAATCACTCAACTCACATGTTGATTTTTGCTGAGGGAGGAAAAACTGGAGAACCTGGAGAAAAAAACCCTTGTGGCATAGTAGAGAACAACACATTAAACAAACTCGGGTTTGGTCCAGGTGCTCAAGCTGGGACTCAAACCCAGACGACAGCAGTGAATGGCAAGTGCTCTAACCACTCAGCCAACCATATCACCAAGTAATAATAATGCATAATTTGTTTTCTCTAGTACCACAAGAGACTGTCCCAGAACCACAAGCAGTAGAGACACAGTAAGTTGAAGTGAGACAGTCACTGCACAGTACAGTTATGGCAGATATTTTCAATGTTTTTACAGACATCACAGCACTAACAAGATCACTGTATGCTGCAGTGAAAAAAGTCTGTTTCACAGTCTTACAAAATCTGCTCTATTCTCTGTGTATTTTATCCTTTGCTAACCTGCATTAATTTTGGTATGCAATGTATTTTGCTATAAGTACATGTACATTGTAAGACCAATATGCAGGCTGCAGCAATATAGAAATCAAAAACCATCCAGAGGATCAAAAGCATATTTTGCAAAAAGTATTGAGAAGAAAAGGGCCCTAAGTTCTCTCAGGAGGGGGGTGTGCACACCCACTGCACCCCAACCATAGTAATAGTGGTTTCCCAAAGATACAACTTGGTGAATCCTATACTAGCCAAAGCCTCGTTCTCATTATACTAGCTATATATATATATATTGTTATCATGTAAATTATACATTGTTTCATTTAAAGCTGCTTTATTGGCAGTCGTAATAATCAGTATACAATAGTATGCACTGAAATCAAGGCTTTGGCTACAGTGCAGGACTCAGTCAACTGTAACTTGGGAAATGGCTATGAAGTATAGACCTCCGTTTTGGTGTTGCTAAAATGGAGGTCAGTAATTAATGAGTTTTTTATGTGCACTCTAGTTTGGTCATAGTTTCATTTTCCTTTACTACTAATACTGTAATGTCACTCTGAATGTTTGTGATATTTCCTTGTGCTTTTCCTTCTAAGTCTTTCTTCAGAAGCTTTGATTGAATCACCAGACCCTAATACCAGGTATTAAGTGCTGAACAATATTTATTAAATCTTAAAGTGAACAAAATAGTTTATGGATAAATTTGAATGATGATTAAGTGAAGTAATAATAATAATTATTATTTAATTAATAATTATTATTGAGAAATTATGTTTCATAGGACAATGTGCTAATAACAGTCTAAATACATGTACATATAGTCCATATTATAGTCATTACAGTGCTGCGCTTCGAACCGTTGCCACTACCACAAAGTTTTTGATTACTTTTTGACATCTTTTTGACAACTTTGAATACCGCTAACCAATTAAATATCGGCGCTTCACTTTGACGTCTCGATATGATGTACAAACTCCGCCTATCGAGACATCAAAGTGAAGCGCCAATATTTAATTGGTTAGCGGTATTCAAAGTTGTCAAAAAGATGTCAAACGTTAATCAAAAACTTTGTGGTAGTGGCAACAGTTGGAAGCGCAGCACTGTAAGTGGTAAAATTCTAATGTGATTTAAAATGTGACAATGAATTTATAAACTCATTTTAAAATTTGACTCAACTTTTATGTTTTATTGAAAGAATACAATAGTTAAAAATGAAACGTTGCTCATTGTCATCTGGAGAAATTAAAAAAATCTAACTAAACTAAGTTCTAACTAAGTTCTAACTAAACTTAAGGAATGATTCATGAAAGAATTAAAAATTATTATTATCCTGTACTGACAGTTTGGTGTTTTTCACATTAATTAAAATTATGAGACCGAATTTGAGTTAAGCAAGAAATCTGAAACCTGACAATAATTATGTTAAATAATTGTTTCTTTCCAGTACTTCTGCTGCTTGTATAATTCAATAATGTGAATCTTGGCAATGGAACTCTTTCTTCCCTGTTAGTATTCTTTATCTTTTACTCTTACATTCTCATCTAATTTCTCATCTCACAAATTCTTTGTTGCATGTCTAATTTGTTCATTTATATCTTTCTCGCTGTTTGGAATGTATGTAATTGAACTCAATCCATACAAATAATCTAAATTCCTTGCTGTGAGGTCGCAGGCAGTGAAATATATTTCTTTCTAGAAAATCCAGCTTTAGTTATGGAGAGAACAATATGCGTTTCCTTAGCTTGTTAAGGAGGCAACTTCCCCCTGTACTCCTGTGTATACATATGGCCCTGACCAATGGGTTAAGTCGCTTTGTCAACTGAAACCTAGCCCGTGTAGCAGGGGAGAGCAGGGGAAGGGGAAAAAGGAAGGGGAAAAGGAATGGGGACTGGGGAGGAGGGAGAAGGGAAGGTACCTTTCGTTCCCCCTCTCCCCAGTCCCCCTTCCCTCTCCCCTTCCCCTGCTCTTCCCTGGGCCGCTCCGCAGGCTAACTGAATGCCAGAGTAAAGTCATTTATTCACAAATAATCCAATACAATATTTCTACAATACATCCCCTCCCCAAACACCTTCACCCCACTCCCATATTGTTCACATTGAAAACGATGCATTCATATATCATTCATTTATGTACATGTGTAATGTGTAACGAGTTTCTAATTATTATAAACGATAGCATAACCATTAGAGCGAGACACGTGATGTGACTGTTGCCCTGGTTGTGAACTTTTTTTAGAACTGCTTTGTAACCAAGCTGTCCAGTGAGTGCACAGGGAGCCCATCTATTTCTTTTGAAAACAACAATAACACACACACACACACACAAGCTCAAAAAAGAACGAAAATAAATGAAAAATAGGTGAGCGCCCTGAAAGTTTTCTAAATACAGTCAAACCTCCAACAGACGACGACTTCGAAAACTGGTTGCTTACGAGAGGTGGTCGCTTAAGGGAGGTGGTCGTTTAAGGGAGGTGGTCGCTTAAGGGAGGTGGTCGCTTGAGAGAGGTGGTCGCTTAAGAGAGGTGGTCTCAAGTTGAAGTTTGACTGAAGGCTTATAAGAGCGCCCGTTGTGTCTCGAGCTTCTGGTTATGTTCTGGAGCGCAGTTGTTCGAAAGACGATTATCGTTAACCCAGGAATAATTCTAAAGAAAACCATTCATTTTAACCCAGGATTAACTCTAAAGAAAACCATTCATTTTAACCCAGGATTAGCGTTAATCGCCCTTCGAACAATCAAGCCCTGGCGTTATAAACTATTAACAATGGTTCTGTTTTGCTTGTAGATAAGGTGGGATACACTGACGAAGGCTTCACATTGCCGTAATGCCTCAATGTCTATAGAACACATCAACGAGGAACAAGCTTTTTAGGTTTAACATCTTTTAGGGAAATTAAATACTATTTTATTTTTTAAAACAATTTTAAAAGTGATGTTTTTACGATGTAAAAAGAAACCTAGGACAATAGCAATTACAATGAAAATAGTCAAAATTTTAATCCCTTTAGTAATCGGACATACGATGCAACATTAGCCTGTGAGCAGGCTAAGGGGGGGCCTGGGGAGAGAGGAGGGGGACTGGGGAGAGGGATGGGAATACTTGTTCCCCTCCTCCTTCCCAGTCCCCCTGAGCCTGTTCACTGTCTAATGCAACATCAGTTTTGGAACATTAAGTTGCGACCATGTAACTCGCTTGAAAGTGGAGCCAACAAAGGCCAAGGTTAAAATCTCTTTAGGGCCTCGACTCACGATTTATCTTTTCTTGCATGTAACGTTACAACGTTAAGTTGCTAACTTAATACCCGTCTTGAAAGTCGAGCTAACAAAAGTTAACTTTAGTGAGAAGATCAGCTCTGAAACGCAAAGCTGTATTATCTACCGTCACTTTTTTTTGAATTTGATGCTTGCAGTGCGGCAGAAATAAAACGTGATTCTACAAATTAGATGCAAAAGGCTGAGGCCGTGTTACACAAATTTACATATATTTCCCAAAGATCACTCTTTTCTTGTATAACAAACGTTTAGGGGGAACTCCCTCCCCTCCCCACCCATACAATATTGTCTGGTTATTGAGCCCTTGAAATTTGGGTCATCATTGAGCAACATTGATTAATTGGGGGGGGGGGGGGGGGGGAAGTGGGAGACATGAAATTTTGTATTGGCCCTTAAGTCGCTCAAAAAGTCATATGGTATCAAGGTATTTTACATCTCATTGTAGCCTTACGGTTGCTCACAACAGTTTGGGTAAGTACTTGGAATATGCAACGCTAATTGTATGCCACGCCAAGTGTATAGAATAGATTGTATATCAATGGATGTATCATCTATGGATACACTTAATGTTGCATACACCAAGTACTTAGTGCGATTTTGCGACGCAACGTTGCAAAAAGGAATAATGCGTCTTAGATAAATCTATGTATAAATAATCACCGATGTATATTCTAGTTAGTTAGTATATAATGTTATGTTATAGTACGTCAAATACTAGTTGTAGTAAAACTAGGAAATGGGCAATGATTTGTAGTCAAAATCACAGGGATCCCACCCATCATGAACTTCCCAGATGATACAATACAGAGATTCTTACTTACTGGCCGCTGGCTTATTGTTTTTGAGAGGCCTGTGCGTTGCGCCCCCCCCCCCCCCCCCCCCCCCCCTCTTTCTCCCCCCTCCCCCCTCTCTCTCGAGGAAAAGTCGGAAACAATTATTACCCAAATTTTTTTTTCGTTTTCTTTTTATGAATGTAATCTTTGTTCATTGTACTTCCATGGCACAAAATATCATTCGATCTTCTTTAAAACTCTAGGAATTATGAACCAAAATGTGTCAAAAATGTTACAAAAACGACATATTGTGCTATATCCGGTCAGTAATAAAACTTGACTGAAATTCTCTTTAAATATCATAACGTAGCTATACCAACTATCATTAAACCCTACCCATTACAATCTCTCAAAGCGTAAAGGTGGTTTTTCAAACTTGCCAAAAAAAAATGTCAAGGCCAAAATATGAGTTTTTGTACCGGATTCACTTTAGACGATTTGAAATTACCTAAAATGTGGATTTTCGAAATTCAATTGATTATAACTGCGCGAATATTTAACGCATGATGTAGAGTTTTATTGCGTTAGGGTATTGTATAGTGTAGAGTTTTAGTGCGTTAAAGTTTTTAAGTATAGATTTAGTATTTTTAGGTCTTGTGTGGTGTAAAGTGTTAGTGCATTCAGGTTTTGTAATGTGGAATTTAGCGCGCTTAGTACGTTTGTATCATGTTTGTATAATGTAGAGTTTTTGGTGCGTTAAGGTTTTGTATAGAGTAGAGTTTTAGTGCGTTAAGTACGTTTGTATAGTGTAGAGTTTTAGTCAGCGTCAAGGTTTTTTATAGTGTAGAGTGTTATAGTGTGTTTAGGTTTTGTAGTGTTTTAGTGCGTTAAAGTTTAGTACTGAAGAGTTTAGTGTGTTTAGGTTTTGTTTAGTGTAGAGTATTAGTGCGTCAAGGTTTTGTATAGTGTAGAGTGTTATAGTGTGTTTAGGTTTTGTAGTGTTTTAGTGCGTTAAAGTTTAGTACTGAAGAGTTTAGTGTGTTTAGGTTTTGTATAGTGTAGAGTTTTAGTGCGTCAAGGTTTTTTATAGTGTAGAGTTTTAGTGTGTTTAGGTTTTGTAGTGTTTTAGTGCGTTACAGTTTAGTACTAAAGAGTTTAGTGTGTTTAGGTTTTGTATAGTGTAGAGTTAAGTGTGTTTAGGTTTTGTATAGTGTAGAGTTTAGTGCGTTTAGGTTTAGGTAGTTTATTATGCGCCAATTAGTGTTGTAGTATTGATGTGAGTGAAAGTGTTGTAGTGTTGCACTGTTTTACCCATTGAAATGCTTCAGTGTTTCGTTTGTCGAAAACTAATGGTAATGTTTTCATTATGCACTGTTTAAGGTTCTTTTTTTTCTAATTTGTTTTTTTGGGATGAAGTTATGTAGTCTGTGCATTATCAGCTGTTAGTAGCGCTTTTTACGTTAAAGTGCCCCTAACCCCTAAATTGAAATTTTGATAATCGTTTCTTCATGAATGGAAAAGCCTTATGGTTAAATATTTCAGGATAAAATCATCAGGTCTCCTTTCTGAGGATTAAGCATTTGAAATCTGAAAATGCAAATGAGATGACGTAGAAAAAGGACTACTTAAATATACAAAAACACTTGAGATGAATTTTGTACTATTTTTCTATTCGCAAAACATTTTCATTCCTACACTACAAAGTTTGGTGAATATTTTTGCCACCTAACTCAAACACACTTGTTTCAAAATTGGAAACAAAATCATGCAAATTCCTTTTTTTACGTCATCTCATTTACATTTCCCGACTTCAAATGCTTAATACTCCGAAAGAAGATGATTTTATGCGGAGATATTTCACCATTAAACATTTCTATTCATGAACAAACGATTCTCAGAATTTCAATTTTAGGGGTTAGGGGCACTTTAAGTGTTGCAGTATTTTACGCGTTTTACGTTGTTTTGACGCCTTTTTTAACACTTAAAAATGATGTGTCTCGGACATCAATAAAGTATATTTCTGTTGTTTGAAGGGCTTATTTACAAAATGAGTCTCATTAGATATTTGTATATAAATATTTATATAAATACATTCTATAACCATTCTGCATGTGAGTGTGTTTATGTTTCAGTGTTGTTATATCTGGGTTATCATGTTTTATGCGTTAATATGTTGTCAATGGTGTTTTATCTTTATGTGTTATGTTTTTAAGTCTTGTGTCACTGGTTTAGTCAAAAACGAGTACAAAACATTCATAGTTTATTTTGTTTACATAGTTAATTTATGTAAACAAGAAATTTATAAAAATGAAAATAAAAATAAGACAAGTTACATAAACGACATGCAAGTTACACAAGCGGCGCCTCCAGTTACAAAAACGACAAAAAGGGTACAAAAGCGACACATTTTGTTACAAAACGGCACTTTTTGTTACAAAAAGAAAAAGGTTACGGCCGTTCCTATAGCGCGCGCGTTCTCTCGCTCTGGCTTCCTTCGAATTCTTCCTTGATCCTCCCTTCTGTCCTTCCTTCCTTTCGTTCTTTCGTTTTATTCATGTCTTTCTTTCTTTCTATTTTGTTCTTTAATTCTTTCTCTTTTCCTTTTCTATGCTGGGACGCAGTATGGGAATATCACGTGTCGGATGAAGATTTCGGCCCGCTCCGCGCTATTCGGCTCAGTACAAATAGAATAGAAGTCAGAGTGCGTTGGTTGACACTCGGAATGTTTTCCAACCGGCCAGAACGGCCACGGTTCTTAAATGGTACATGTAAATTCCTAGCTCTGGCTGGAATCAATCCTAAGAAATCAGGCCGTTCTGGCCGGTTGGTTGCACTAAATGGAAAACCCCTTTAATTTGGACACTGCACACTATACACTATACAATTACTTTATTATCAAACTGATATGGAAAAATTAAACAAGTTTCTCTTTATCTTACATTATCAAATGAAGCAATAGTGTGACACCTTATATTCTTAGTGCCATTCAGGTAAAGGAAGAGGTCAAAACAAAAAGTAGGGACCCGATTTTTTTAGATGTAGTGGTGGGTACAGGGACAACCCCTCTCCCCTAATGAGCCTAATGAGTTCTTTGAAAATCTCGATACTGATTGCATGAAGTTACAGTTTTTATTTAGAAATACGTTGTTTAGCACGCCTTGGGACATATGCAGTCCATAAATTACTACAATTAATTAATTTTTTCTCTGTCCTCCACACCCATTATCTTAGCAGCCTAACTCTAGTGTTTCTCAAATAATATGCGCGCTATTCTAATGGATCTAAATCTGCAAATAGTAGTATTAATAAAGTATTTATACAATTGTTTTGCTTTAAGTAGTTTGTAAAATCTAACGAATACTAGTAACATTCACAATATTGTTATTACAGTAAATTTCGTATGACTGTGAAAACAGCACCGCACGGTCACGGCACGATTACGGCAGGAATTCCAAATGTTTTTATAGACATCACGGCATTAACAGGGTCACGGCACGGTGCAGTCCATTTCACATTCATACGAACACTACTTTATTAGAGTTTTCTGTTGGATTGGCAAACTTTATTTGCACTTTAAAAGTGCGTGTCACGTGACGTTGATGTGTAAAACTTGATATAATCGTCTATCTTTCTATAATAATAGAATATATATATGACGTGGTAAACTCTAGATAGGGCTAAAAAAGAACTATTATGTACATAACTTGTTCCCTCCCCTCCCTTTAGATACTCTCTTAGCAGCCTCACTTTGGGACTTATCAAAATAAAATGCATGGGTAGATTTTTCTCCTTTTGCTTTCAAAGAAACGCTTGTATACGTACTATTCCCGTAGCTTGGGATTGCTTTGTTCTCCAACTGATTGAACCGGAAAAGGGATTCAGCAAAAGGGGTTTATTTACAGTTCAGTGGTATTCGAAGGTACAGACGTTAGATACACCCTTCTAATAAATGCCACAACTTTTGTTTTCCGTACTTGACGTCAAATTTATTCGGCATTCGAAATTGGATTCACATGGTACAAGTTTCAAAAGAACAACTGAAATTTGATGTCAAGCGCGGAAAACAAATCTTTTGATCATGCAAATACTTCAGTCCCGTTACAATATCTCTCGAGAGAATTGTATCTTTAGCTGAATCGTAGGCAACACTTCCAAAATAGTCGTCAAGAGTTCCTTCCATGAGCTCTAATATTACATATGAGAAGTCCTTCGATTCAAAGAAAGCCAGGTACTGAAAGATCTGTTTGCAGTCGCTAAGGACAGTAAAGGCTCGAATCTCTCTTTCATCTTCTGGTCGAAGCATTCGCAATCTTTCAATTCTCTTGATAGCCACCTCCATGCCGTCCTTCTCATTTATGCCAGCAAAAACATGACTGAATGTTCCACTTGCTATGTGTTTAGAATGATGGCAGAACGTCGTTCCTTCCACGATTTCGTAATTCCTTCGCCTTGCTATTTCAGCCAGTTGCTTTTCATGTACCTTTGAATGAGACGTCCACGGTATGACCACTGGCAGTTCATCAAAGTTTTGTGGCTCCTTTAGGAAATCTTTGAGTTCAGGATATCCACTTGCTAAACCCAAACAGCTTTCACCACTGGCACCGCGCAAAAGAAGCTGTTTGGCTAATTGCCAGTGCACAGAATCTCTTGTGGCTGAAAATTTCGATGACGATGTTTTGTCATTTTCGTTTTCACTGCTTGAAATATTTCTGCCTTTAAGAATATTAACGCAGCAGAGGCCAAGAGAAGACCTGAGATCTGCCGGTCTCAGTCTTCTTGTCGTTAGAAGGATTTGCACCAGAAATTTCCAGGTCGTCTTAGTAGTTATAGACGTATCTTTGCATATTGTATTTATAACATCAACAACGTCTTCATTGCGTTTGACGAGGGCTTCATCAGAGACGACTTCAATAATGCCTTTGGCAAGCAGAAAGGCTTCACCTTTAAGGAGTTCGCTTAATATAGAATCGCCATCTTCATCACAGGAAAGTATGTCGAATCCCTTTGAGCTCATCAATTCCCAAAAGGTTGCTGGGTCCTCTGTAACATCTGGATAAAAACAATCAGGTTTCTCTAAAAAGATTCGGTTTTGTGCACCAACCAGCAGAGGTGATCTTCCTGTTTCATCAGTAACATTTGTTTTGGCTCCTGCATCAATCAAGAGCTTCATGGCGGTCCAGGTCTGGCAACGATGCAATGGAGTTTCTCCGTTTTGGTTCCGGCTGGAATTCAAGAAAGCACCACAGCTCATAAGATGCTTAAATATTGTTTCAAGACGATTCTGAAATGTTGCTTGGGCATCTTCCGAAGTGTATTTTTGGGCTGATGTCAGAGTAAAAGAGGCCCAGTAATGAAGAGGTGAGTTCATTTCATCATCAACCTTGTTAACAGTCACGCCCTTCTTTACTTTTGGAGGAGAAAACAATTTGAGAGTCTGAACTATCTCTTCAAGAAAGACTTGCTGATAGTCCTCATCTTTCAAGTGAAGACCCTCTTCCACAAGCTGGATGATCAAATGAAAGACTGATGCTCCCTTAAACGATGTCTCGTTGACGCAAATACTCTTGCCAACAAGGAGCTTGCATATTTTAAACATGCTGTCAATTCCTAGAACTCTCTCTTTCTTCTTTGCAGCTTCTAATGCACTTGAAATGCAAAACAAAAGTGGCGTTTCTTCGTTGGAGTTCTTTTTTTATAAACAAGCGTCCAAGTATTTAAAAAACGTCGTCAATTTCTTCAGACTTTTCAGAAGTACAAAGAATCAGCTGTGCTAAGTAATGACATGCGGTGTTTCCATTTTCGTCAGCAGAGTTGGGATCTGCCCCTAAGTCAATCCGTCAGCGCTAAGAGTACCTCCGCCAATTCACCAAGCGTCATTTTATTCTTTTCTGGTTATTATAGTCTCTACAACATTCTTTTTTCGATCATTTTCGTCTTTCATTAGACCAAAAGCATATTGAATCATTGCCATAATATTTTTGTTTCCACACATGAAGAACAGTGGCAATTTGCAAAACACTGCATTGAAAATTGTTTTGGTGATGGCATATATCTCAACATCGTTTTTATTTAGGAATTCTATTCTTCGCTGGATTTCTGATGGTAAAAACTCCCCATTGATAAAGTGGTGAATAACAAATAACAAGACGCTGACATTAAGCTTATCAGTAAAATGCACATTCGCTCCATTCTCAAGAAGATATCTGGCGGAATTGTTTCCTTCTAGCATTGCATAAAACAAGACCGATCTTCCATCGTTATCAAAGCCATTCAACAAAGCGTTTCCTTGATCTGTCAGTAAAACAACAATATGTTCATTTTTCACGGCAAACATTAATGCTGTCCGACCTTGATTATCGCCAATATTGACATCAGCACCTCCAATAATGAGCGCTAGTACAATTTCGCTAGTTCAATTAAAAGCGGCTTTCATCAAATGCTGTTCCACCTTGATTATCGGCAATGTTGACGTCTGCTCCTCAGTTTATCAATCAGTGCTAGTGCCATCTCGCTATTTCCTTCATAAGCAGCTTTCATCAATGCCGTTTCACCTTCGTTATCGGCAATGTTGACGGCACCTCCTTTATCAATCAGTGCTAGTGCAATCTCGCTATTTCCTATAGAGGCAGCTTTCATCAATGCTGTTTCACCATCATTATCGGCAATGTTGACGTCAGCTCCGCTATCAATCAGTGCCAGTGCAATCTCGCTATTTCCTTTACGAGCAGCTATCATCAATGCTGTTTCACCTGTATAATCGGCAATGTTGACGTCAGCTCCTTTATCAATCAGTGCTAGTGCAATTTCGCTATTTCCAACATAAACAGCATATATCAATGCTGCTAGACCATCATTATTGGCAATGTTGACGTCAGCTCCTTTATTAATCATGGCTAGGGCAATCTCGCTATTTCCTTTACGAGCAGCTTTCATCAATGCTGTTTCACCTGTATAATCGGCAATGTTGACGTCAGCTCCTTTATCAATCAGTGCTAGTGCAATCTCGCTATTTCCAACATAAGCAGCATATATCAATGCTGCTCGACCATCATTATCGGCAATGTTGACGTCAGCTCCTTTATGAATCAGTGCTAGTGCAATATCGCTATTCCTTTCATTACAAGCTGACATCAATGCTGTTAGACTTTCATTATCGGCAATGTTGACGTAATCTCCTTTATCAATCAGTGCCAGTGCCATCTCGCTAATTCCTATAGAAGCAGCTTTCATCAATGCTGTTTCACCATCATTATCGGCAATGTTGACGTCAGCTCCGCTATCAATCAGTGCCAGTGCAATCTCGCTATTTCCTTTACGAGCAGCTTTAATCAATGCTGTTTCACCTTGATTATCGGCAATGTTGACGTCAGCTCCGCTATCAATCAGTGCTAGTGCAATCTTGCTATTTCCTTCATAAGCAGCTTTAATCAATGCTGTTTCACCTTGATTATCGGCAATGTTGACGTCAGCTCCTTTATCAATCATGGCCAGTGCAATCTCGCTATTTCCAACATAAGCAGCTAACATCAATGCTGTTTCACCATCATTATCGGGAATGTTGACGTCAGCTCCTTTATCAATCAGTGCCAGTGCAATCTCGTTATTTTCCAGAGAAGCAGCTATCATCAATACTGTTCCACCATTATTGCCAATGTTGATGTCAGCTCCTTTGTCAATCAATGCTAATGCAATCTCGCTATTTCCTTTATAAGCAGCATCCATCAATGCTGTTTCACCTCGATTATTGGCAATGTTGATGTCAGCTCCTTTATCAATCAGTGCTAGTGCAATCTCGCTATTTCCAACATAAGCAGCTTTCATCAATGCTGTTTCACCATAAGTATTGGCAATGTTGACGTAAGCTCCTTTATTAATCAGTGCTAATGCAATCTCGCTATTTCCACTATCAGCAGCTTTCATCAATGCTGTTACACCTTGATTATCGGCAATGTTGACGTTAGCTCCTTTATCAATCAATGCCAGTGCAATCTCGCTATTTCCTTTATAAGCAGCGCTCACCAATGCTGTTACACTTTGATTATTGGCAATGTTGACGTCAGCTCCTTTATCAATCAGTGCTAGTGCAATCTCGCTATTCCCTCCATAAGCAGCATATATCAATGCTGTTCCACCTTGGTTATCGACAATGTTGACGTCAATTCCTTTATCAATCATGGCTAGTGCAATCTCGCTATTTCCTTCATAACCAGCTAACATCAATGCTGTTTCACCATCATTATCGGTAATGTTGACGTCAGCTCCTTTATGAATCAGTGCTAATGCAATCTCGCTATTTGCTTTATAAGCAGCTTTCATCAATGCTGTTACACCTTGATTATCGGTAATGTTGACGTCAGCTCCTTTATGAATCAGTGCTAATGCAATCTCGCTATTTGCTTTATAAGCAGCTTTCATCAATGCTGTTCTACCTTGAGTATCGGCAATGTTGAGGTCAGCTCCTCTACCAATCAGTGCTAATGCAATCTTGCTATTTCCTTGATAAGCAGCGCTCATCAATGCTGTTTCACCTAGATTATTGGCAATGTTGACGTCAGCTCCTTTATCAATCAGTGCTAATGCAATCTCGTTATTTCCTTTATAAGCAGCTGTCATCAATGCTGTTTCACCTCGTTTATCGGCAATGTTGAGGTCAGCTCCTCTACCAATCAATGCTAATGCAATCTCGTTATTTCCTTTATAAGCAGCTGTCATCAATGCTGTTTCACCTCGTTTATCGGCAATGTTGAGGTCAGCTCCTCTACCAATCAGTGCTAATGCAATCTCGTTATTTCCTTTATAAGCAGCTGTCATCAATGCTGTTTTACCTCGTTTATCGGCAATGTTGACGTTCGCTCCTTTAACAATCAGTGCCATTGCAATCTCGCTTTTTCCTTTATAAGCAGCTTTCATCAATGCTGTTTCACCTCGATTATCGGCAGTGTTGACGTCAGCACTTCTATCAATCAGTGCTAATGCAATCTCATCATCACCACTTGCAATTGCTTCCATCAGAGCAATTTTTCCAGATTTGTGTTCACCTGTTGATAAAGGAGTTGGATTATTTTTATATCCCTTTGCACTAAAATAAGTCATTTGGTATTGAAAATATCTATGATACTTGCGCGCGCCTAAAACAACAACAAAATTAAGGGAATCTTTGATTAGTTTGAAGTTGAGTGGACAGAAAAATAAAATTGGGAATCACTCGTTCCAGAATTAATTCACAAACCTAAGAATTTATAGTAATTTTAGCTAATTTTAGTTTTATTTACATTTTGTTTATTATATTTATATTGATAATTATGTAATTCAGCTGAAAGGCTGCAAATAATTGTTAATAAACTACTCATCTACTCATCTAATGTTATGCTACGGACATACGCTACCATTACCGACAGGATTCGGTAAGTATAGCGAGCTGAACTCAAAGTACTGTAGGACTTTTATCGCGGTCAATGTCACTTTAGTCTATCTCCAATATAAATGGTAGCCTTTCCGCCCGGAGTATTTCAAAACTGATATGAGCACAGGGTTCCCAGACCTTAACAGTTTGGGTTTCCTGTGGTCTTTGAATTAATACAAGGCAATGTATATAGCGATATTTAAGTAAACATATTTCTTGAAAAAAAGGGTTAATTTACTTGGAGATGAGTCCTATTAGGAGAAAAGCCTTTCTATTTCTCCAAAATGGATAGATTTGTGTGAGAGATCGGCTACAGCAGCCTCTTAAATAACTGATGACAGTTTTTAGCTGCTGTGCACGGTCAACCGCGTGTATATACCTATTTCAAGAAAAGCTGTCTTATGAGAGGTCCCAAGCCTACGCGACTAGACCGAAAAGGAGCATGGATAATTGCAAAAATTCCTTCTATTTTTCGCATTGATCTTGATTTTAGAATCAGCAAATGAAGCTCTTTGATATAATAGGTCATAGCAAGCTGAAGATGAATTATGGTGTGGATATTTGTGTGATTTCAATTTATAGCTTTAGTAATGCTGCCTTTCGGGTGAGTCGCGTAGGCTTTTGCCGACAGCGCCGTTTACTGCAATAGGTGTATATTTACACAAGGGAAGACAGCTTTTTTCGAGCTCGCTCAAAATCAGCCACTTAACAAATAAAAACTTTCTATTTAAGAGGGGATTTTTTTCAAGTTCGAGCAGTGAACGACAAAAACTCCTGAGATGAAGAATAACTGTTGTACAAATCTAAAATCATTTCTGTCAGAAAGTTTAAGTTGTTTGTAAGTAGTTTTGGCCAATGAAAGTTGAATCAAAGTGTTAATCCAAAGCGAAAATTTGGATCAAAAATGAGGTTTAGGCCTTCATTTGCTCATTTTCTGTATGTTTTCCTTATATTCAGCTTGAAAAAGCTTAATCCTAACACAACTCCAAGAAAAAGTCTTTGTACAGTTCAAAAATCTGTTTCAAACAGTTATTTTTTCTTGGTACATCAGTTTTTAACCGATAGGAATAGGATTTGAGTGTTAATCCAGAACGAAAATTTGGTTTAAAACTCGCACGAAAGTCTAGTTTTTGGCGCTTTTCGCCATTATTGCTCGTCATTGAAAAACATCTCCTCTTAACTACATAAGGACACACAAATATATGAATACTGTTTTGTTAAGAAGCATTATCACGAAATAATGAGAAATACTATCAGAAATTCGACGTTTATTACCAGTAAATTTGAGCAGAATTTAAGCAGAAGCTGCCTGAACACTCAGGGAGTGGGGGAAGGGAGAATCTGTGCATATTCGGGTAGTTAGGGAGGGGTCCATACATATGTTTACGATCTATATTAATTCTAAAACTATTTTTATTTCACTTTCAATTGGTGATAAATCATTCCAGACGAAAATAGTTTTACATTCAGTTCCAAACCATTCAAGCAACAATTAAACCATTTTACGTTTGTTTTTGTACGCTACATCTCCTCTCCCCCCCACCAACTAAGTGATCAGCCAACTGCTGCTCTTCTAAATATCAATTATCAGTGAAAATTACAAAGAAATGTATGGAAATCCGGACACTTGCCGTCATTTGTCCGGATTCCCATACATTTCTTTGTAATTTTTTCGTTTTTAAATGGCTGTATCTTGTTCAATATTGAGCCGTTTAACACCAGCCTTCAGAATATTGTTAAACGTGATATGCTTTTTCAGAATATGTGAGTTTTGCGTTGATCGGCGTAATATTCAGGGACTCGTTCCCAGTTCTCCACGGGTTGAAATCCGGCAATACAGCCAGAAACCAATTTCGCTCCAAAAAGCGTCTAGTATTTATCAGTTTATCATACGTCTTCCGCAATAAATTCTGCACGTTTTGGCCGTCATGCACGCTACAGTGAGTAATGTAACCCTCCATATCAAAGTACGCATGTTATTCATTGAAAAAAGCCCTGAATTATGCAATAGCCATATGTAGCCATAGACTGCCTATTTTTCTTATTACTCGGGCTTCCTGTGGAATGCCCGAGGTATAAATTGCCCTTCGTTTGTCTTCGGCCACAAAAAGCAGTCACGTGGTCAGGAGCTATCACGTGATCGATAAATTTCACGTGATCAATGACTTTGCCTGTGGTCGAAGTTAAACAGCTTTGAATGCTTCTATTTCCTTCGCTTTCGCTTAAGCTTAGCTTCTTGGTGTTTAAGGTACGCTCAAACCACTTACAGATGCACACACCATTCGCGGTACTCCCACACTAAAAGATGTCGAGCGTTTTCGAAATGTACGGGTCGAACCTTATGAGAGACCGCGAACATTTACCGGCGGCTGTTTCTGTACTTCTCAGAATGAACTATGACAGCACAAAGGACCATTATTTTAAATCTCAGCATAGTTTCAGCGACAAACAAAGGAGAATTACAAAGACGGTAAATGAAGAAGATACAAGAAGTACCACGAGTGTTTGCTTATCGCGGCCATGTGACTCAGTCAAACTAGAACCACGTTCCCAATTATAAATAATCAATTCTATCACATTAGTGGTAAATATTCCTTTAATAAGCTTATTAATATGAGTGTTTGATTTCATTATAGCAAGGCTTGGGTTTGAATAAACTAGATATTATTATTATATTATTATTATTGCGAACCTATTGTGAATTCATCGCTCAATAATTGTAATATATTAGATAAAGCTAATGATTTGACTGTACATGTATACAGTGATGCTATTATATCTACTCGGTATTAAATATCAATAAATATTACTCTTTGTAATATTTATTGTGACTATAATAGTCACAATGAATATTACAAAGAATGCTAGATCTCGTTATTCAAGTATGTTTATTATAATTGTAGACATGTTAAGCTAAGTACTCAGAGTGGAGTGTACCGAGTAGAATACCAGTACGAACTCTAAAAAGCCTTAACAATAAAAGTAGACAGGGTGGCCCAGGGGGGTTCGGCATCACGTTTCACGTATCAATATTGCCGATATTCACGCGTCACGTACAATTTTATCTCGAATCAACGAATCGCGAATTTCAACTATAATAAACATGTTGAAAATCTCGCTTTCTAGCAATTCTATTTTCATTTTTTTTGTTTTTGCTCCATTTGCTGAGAATAATAATGATCTTGACCTCAAGTGACGTGGCTCATGGCTCAGTTTACAGTTTACACGTGTTTACAAACAAGTATCAGGTAGCAGCAGGAAGTGAAATATACCGGTGAAACCCAAGTACTTTATCTCAAAAAGTAATGCATTTGTCACGACATCGAACTACTCATTCACGAATCACGTACATCTTAAAATGGAATCACGCGTCACGATGAACATGGAATTCACGAATCACACAATAAATTTTGTTATTTTCATGAATGACGCACTTATTTTAGGCCGAATCACGCGTCACGCGTTAACCCTAGGCCACCCTGAGTAGAAAGCTTAGACAGTTTGTTTATATGGTAATACGTTCAAATATACCCAAGTCCTCAAAGGTACATTTTTTGTGATCATCGGAAAAATAGTATTTCACGAATTTACTGTATGCACTCTAAGGGAAAGTTTATTTTTAGCCAGGAAATATGTTTTGACTGGATGGCTTGTAGTCTCCTTCGCAGCCGTGTCAAGCCTCGTCACGCAACGCTCCCTCGGTCACACACAGTGTGTCTTTAAAATTACAATGGCTTATACTCACATGATATCATGATGCAACTTTTCCAGAGGACAATGTTATTTGAGTTTTAATTATTTCACTCACAAACGTTTAGCTAACATAGATAAATCGCAACGTTCAAAGAGAACGTGAAGAGAAGCCCGAGTTCGCGCAGTTATGCGTCTAGTTTGAGAGTAAAATTGTCAATTGTCTCACTGGTGTATTTTGATTGACGTCCGTCTCAATGCTTGTTTTTTAAACGAGTTTTTGAACTTTACAGGTCGTACTTCAACGATAACGGTAGTAATATTATCACTCATCATTTGGAGGCTCAACATATGCCGGCTGTGTGTTTTGGCGCTCAATACAAATTTGCAACGTTCACTTCGTGGTCACAAAAATTACTCCCTAAGGATAACAATGGCGCCTTAGCTTCTCATGTCTCCATATTTTGTTCACAAGTTACAATTATAGGCATTTGCCTTTCTTATAGCAGATGTGGTTCTCGCTGGTTTTGAAATTCTGTTGAGATTTTGGCGGTAGTCTTGACTACATAATTTTGCGTCGTAACAGGCAGCGCAAATTTTGTATCCCAACTTCCAAGGATTAAATTGGTGCGATACATGTTGTATGTAGTCCTCTATGACTTTCTACTTGATTAACGAAATAGGAAAAAAAATACAATTCTCCTTAGAATTTTGGATTTATGACCAATTTTTCTCATAAAGCCATTTTTAAAAATCGTCTGATATCTCGAGATATCAAAGGAGCACAGCAGTCTGTTGTTTTAGTCTGTTGTTGAGTCGCCATCTTTTTAGGTCTATCCGCTGACAAACGTGCAGGCGCAGCATTGCGCCGAGCGAGCCCCGAAGGGTCGAGGAGTTTCCTCCGACTTCTGAAAATCCCCGAAGGGGCTTCGGGGCTCGCTCGGCGTAATCTTGCGCCTGCATTTCTTGCTAACAGCGGAGTACAATAGCGCCCGCGCTTACATTTGTCAGCGAATAGACCTAAAAAAAAGATGGCAACTCAACGAACGCTAACAACTAAAACAACAGACTGCTGTGCTCCCTTGGATATTTGATCAAATTCGCAGAAAAATAATTACCGGTACAAAGTTCAAGGCTTGTAGACAAATGGCTGCAAATTTCTCAGAAATCTGACAAGGTTTTGATGTAAAAAGACGCGATTGAAATTCATGCCCATGTCTTTTCCTGTCTTTGTCTCAAGCCAAATGGCCAATATTGGCGTAATACTAATGATGTGTCTCAAAGTGTAAAATCAATCGATTAGAGTGATTACACTTTACCCGTGAAATAGTTAGCCAGACTACTAGTTACTAGTAAACCTTATTTCCATTGTTCTCTTTTGTCTCTATTGAACTATTACACACTAAAATTCATTTAGTGTTTCACGGGTTAAGTGTAACGACTCTATACTAGATTTTACAAAAAGTCTATAGTAGATCAACTGAGTTATTTTGGCCAAGTTACACAAGGCACGAGTTATGTCCGCCATTGGCGGGTTGATTGTGCACTAAATTTCCTTTTTCGTGCTCTAAATTTCCTTGAATAATAGCACTGCTCGATTTTAGCCAATCAGCATCGATATTTGATGCATTGTTTCGGGGTATTTTTCGTGTTGTTTCACCAGAAAAGACTCAAATATACATAGCTGCCTTTACAAAGTTTCATGGCCAACAAAGAGCTCGTGTGAGGACATGACATGAGGTCAAAGAAAGGTTCCATAAAATCTCCCATTAAATTTAGGCCTTGATGAATTCTTCTTTTGTTCGCATTTCCAGTGGTCGACTCTACTAGCTGCTATATATATAGCGATTATCAGTGTAGAAGTAAATTAATTGAGAAACGAGATTACTAAAAATAACTAGTAATTTGTAACTAAGTGAGTACTGTAATGAGATGCATAAATAAGTGGGAGTGCGCATGCGTGTAAATGTGTGTGATGAGCTTGACTGAGCCAACGGCCATCATGCATCAGTGAACTTTTATTTTATTGTGTTTTGATTGTAATTTTAAACAGTAATTTGTAGTGCAGTAATTTGTAGTGTAAATTTTTAAATTATTAAATGGTACGGACTGTGTAGCGGCAGCTCAAGGCGCCATCCTATGCTCACAGTCTACCATGCATGTTATATGTTTTTGTAAGGCGCTATAGGCGCTATATAAATGTTCATTATTATTATTATTATTCCACGTGGTGAGAGAGTAATGTACAAAGTATTATACACAGTATGTAAACAGTAGTTTCCTCAGAATAAATCAGTACAAGACCGTACAAGACCACTCGAGACTATCACAAGTACTGATAACAAAAGTATTAAAGTTTACCTAGACGGTTCCGAACAGAATCTAGAGATTCAAATGAAATTGTCAAAAAATAATAAATACCTTCGAGACTGGTGTCACTGAAGTCCGCAGCTAATGCCATCCTTCCAGTTTACTCTTGTGTCGATTGTGCCTCTGCCATTTTATGACTTCATTGTTCTACCACTAAAACTTCTTTCTTTCTACATAAACAAACTACCAATTCACTGACAAGGTACGAGATTGAGCCTAAACAAGAGAGGGGGATTGCGACTGTCTTACGTTGCCTGCGAGGACGGTTGGGAAGGAGAAGAAATGGAGCGGGGGAATGTACGGAAGGGAAGGCAAGGGGGAGGGAAGAAAATATTTCCTTTTCCCTCCCCCTCCCCCCCACATGCTGCAGTGGGCCACGCAAGCTTCCATCACCCACCATTTGTCATGCATGTGACGGACGCATGATATATAGGTGTGTGATCGAGGCTAGCTCTGGTCGAAATTCAGTTTTACTTTACTTTACCAAATAATATAGGTAACAGGTAGTGGCTGTTTTAAGTTCTTAATTCCTCTCTCTTGAGAAAGGAAAGTAAGGATATGACTCAGCCTTCACTGACATGTTTGGATACCCAGAATTAATCGAATTAAAATCATTTTATTTTAGAATTCACTCTTGAACTCCACGAAAGTTTAACTATCCAATATCCTTTCGACCAAGATTACTTTTTACTGACTGGGGAATTTTTCCAAATTATTCTCAAACGTACCTGCATGGATTGGAGACTTAGAGAGCCTGCTAACTCACTGCTCAATTTCTTCTTCGCCAATTCTCTGACAGACGAATATGCACATTAAGCTTGATCTTTAGCAAAACTCCTTGGATTTGGTCCCAATAATGCTGGTTTAACAAATCTTCAGTCTACAGTTCTTTTCTGCTATTGAGGGCAAACCAGGTTTCATTGCATCTTGTTTGCAACTCCTTCTAGATTCTCTTTCTTTATTTACATGTAAAGAGAGATTGTTATCATGAGAACTACATTTTCATTTTGTGTACCGCGGTCGTGTCGAGGCTGCAAGTAGTTAATCAGTCCAAGTCTTCAACTACAACGAGAAATGAGCGAATGAAGCACAGTTTGGACTTGAGACAAAGTTTCTTCGGGTTGACTATCACACTAGAAAGGTCCACTGTGGATTTCCAAAGCACAATCAATTCTGTTCTGATCAACAGTGATCTCAAATTGATCGTCGAAGGCCTCGATTTTCTAAAAGATCAGAGCTCTTTTCTTATACCAAATTTTCGTACTAAAATCTTTACCTAAGTAATTGATAATTATTCCTTATTTCTACCTCTCGGCGGGGCTGGCAATAAAGAATTTTCCGCTTTGCAAGCGACAAGCCTGAGAAGTACAAAGAACTTTCACTTTAGACCACAAAATCCCCCAAAATGACATCACCCTGGTTACCGATGACGAACAAGAGATTTCGTGAAGGAGGTCACGCTTCTCGAATTGTAGTCTTCGAGCAGTAGATTATGAATCGATAACTTTTTTGGTTCGTCTGTTGCATCCTGACTTTATTTTTTGGTCGTTGATAATTGTTGTTGTCATTCAAATTTTCTAGCGACACTGCAAACAGGGGCGTACAGGGGTTTTCTCGTGACGCGTGATCGGGCATTTTTGTTTTTCGTGATTCGGGATTCTAATAAATCATTTCTCGTGATCCGTGCATGACACTTCTCTCGTGACAAGTGAAAAGCCGAAATAATTCTTCGATATCCGTGATTTGTGGATGTATTTTTCGGGATTTTTATCCAACAAGACGCATAGCTGCGTGAACTCGGGCTTTCTTTGTAGTAAATCATGAGTTCTCTTTGTTAACATTGTCCCTTTAAATTCTCCATTCGTTTATTCTGCTGTGCTCTTTGACCTAAAAGACCCATCGGATTAAAAATTGATTTTTGTTTACCTGTGACTGAAATAGTTTTTTCAAACTAACTTATTTGACTTCTGCAGTGTACTATCAATTTTAATCATGATATTTTGATTCATTTGCTTTATTTATAACAACAACTTTTACAATTATTTGAAAAGACAAATCAATGTATTTTAAAGTTTATCTGTTTATCAGTTTATCTCAAGGCTCAAACCACGGACTGGACTGCACTGGACTGCACTGGACTGGACCCGAAAACTCAGTCCGCGTTTTACAAATCAGTCCGCGTTTTTCATAAAACACGGACTCAACTCAGTCCGCGTTTTACAAATCAGTCCGCGATTTTCATAAAACACGGACTCAGTCCGCGTTTTACAAATTAGTCCGCGATTTTCATAAAACACGGACTCAGTCCGCGTTGATCATAAAACACAGAAAATTTTTAAAAAATCAATTAGCATGGGGGAGAGTTGTTCATTATCTGCATTTATTTATAAGACAGCCGGGAAATTCCTTTATGTGCACAAATTTTATCTAATTGGCAATGTGTTTGGTATTACTCAATCAATCCTAATGAATGTTGTGTCGAGTTAAATACTGTCCAGTGGTTTCTGGTGTTGATTCAAAACTTCAAACCTCAAAATACAAAAGAAAATATAGTCCATCAGAAGTAGTCATTATTTAATTCATTTCTTTACATTTCTGCACTCAGCTGCTTCTCTCATTTTCTTATATGCAGTCTCAAAGCATTGTATATTCTAACAAGAGAAAATCACTTTATTTTGATAATTCAGTAGTATACATTGAACTTTTGCAAATCATCTTAAAGGCATGGGAAAAAAGCATTGACATTAACTAAATTTCTGATCACCCTCGGGGGTCATAATACGCTCTTTTAATACCGATCGTTATCATCACAGATCAAAGAACTGTGTTTCCCCCGAGCTTGTGAACGTGTGACCTTTGGCGATCTCGGAGAATAATCAAGAATAATATCCTTGGGTTTCACGTACGAAACTGAAATAGACTTTGAATCAACACCAGAAACCACTGGACAGTATTTGGAAGCCAAGAGAAAATTTCAAAGCATTCTATCCCCAATTGCATGGCTTCGGGCTTTGCTAAATAACTCGACACAACATTCATTAGGATTGATTGAGTAATACCAAACACATTGCCAATTAGATAAAATTTGTGCACATAAAGGAATTTCCCGGCTGTCTTATAAATAAATGCAGATAATGAACAACTCTCCCCCATGCTAATTGATTTTTTTAAAAATTTCTGTGTTTTATGATCAACGCGGACTGAGTCCGTGTTTTATGAAAATCGCGGACTAATTTGTAAAACGCGGACTGAGTCCGTGTTTTATGAAAATCGCGGACTGATTTGTAAAACGCGGACTGAGTTGAGTCCGTGTTTTATGAAAAACACGGACTGATTTGTAAAACGCGGACTGAGTTTTCGGGTCCAGTCCAGTCCAGTCCAGTCCGTGGTTTACAACATGCCGTGCTTGAGCGTCGGACCGGAAATCCGAATGTCGTTAGCCTGCGTAGCGGCCCTAAAAGGGAGGGGGAAGGGAGGGGGAGGGGCTTGGGAAGAGAGGGGAAAGGGGAGGGGGAGGGGGAGAGGAAGGAAGGAAGGGCCTGCAAACATCACCCAGGTTTATTCGGAACGCCCCCTAATTAATTATACAGGTTTCTTGCGAACGTCAAGTAACACTTGTCAAAACCATCCAATCAAATTGCGAGGTCATTTCAAGGTCAATGTACAACGTAAAAACTAACAACCGCGAACTGTCATAAAATCAAAACATTTCACATGCGAAAACATGTCAGACACTAAAGGAAAATTTAAGTAAAAATTATAGAGGCAGAAAGCAAGAAAATACCAACAATGATGTCTGTCGTTTGTGCGACATAAACCTAAGGGTTAAGTTGGAATCCTGCGCGTTCAAGAGTTTTGCGAATCACTTCAAAATATGCCACAGAGAAGGTTTTAATTGTGTTCTCGCAGATCGTCTCCTCGCCGTTGGATTTGTATTAGAAAATCATCCTGAATTGTCCCAGTATGTAGTACCTGCTTACGAAAGACCAATAACTTCTTCCAATTCCACGATGTTTTATCTCGAAAAGCAAAGAAGGCAACGGCAAAAACCTTTCTTATTATACAAGTGTTCAATCGCCAGTCGTCGTTCGGTCCTTAGAACAAAATTAATACCTTTTTCTTTAAAAGACTTAGAACTAGTTCAAGTTTTTCATCAAAATATAATCCTCCGCCGTTGTTCTCTCGAGTTGTCTCCTTCACGACTGGTTTATGTCAAGTTTGACGTATCTTATGTCTAGACCAATCAGGATTTTTCGTTCGTATACGAACGGAAATTTCAAAAAAACACGGGGGTTGTCTGCAGGCCCTTCCTCTCCTCCTCATCCCCAGACCCCCTCCCTTCTTCCCAGTCCCCTCCCCATCCCCTTAGGGCCGCTACGCAGGCTAAATGTCGTAGGCTGAAATCACGCTGAGGGCACGAAATCTAAGAGCTGAAATTTTTACACTCGTAGAAGCGTTCACATCCAACTAAAACATTTCCGAGTGACAATCCAATCATTTACTTACATAACAGAATTGTTGGTAATTCTGCCTGCCTTCAAACAAACTAACTTTAATATAACTGATTTGCAATACTCACAACTTGAACACATTGTTAGCAGAATCGATTCCTAGTTCGCTAGTTGGTAATCATTACAGATGAAAACAGTGTCAAACATTGACTACTGCTCTAGTCTATGTTTAACTTTATTAGACTACGTTGAATTCTGCTGCTGAATTTAAGCACAAACTTTCCTTTATTTTCTTGGTTTTTAGCTTTCAAATAGCAATACAATTCAGTAGATGACTTGGGTATGAGTTAAACGAATACGTTCGTATCAGAGGAGGAACGCACACCTTCCCGAGATGCATTGCAAAATGAAGTATATTATCAATTTTTTCGCACATTCATCATTGTGTTGAAGTCACCGAAGCGAGAGCATCGATATAGCGATGTAGGAAAGCTAGTTCTTTCGAATTTGTCGTCTATTGCTTGTGAAAAACGAAACTCACTTATGGTGTAGCTTGAAGTATCAATTCTTTGTCATAAAAATAATAAATGTTAAGATAAATACGCTGGATGAAGCGACGCTTTATGTTGAATCCTGTGATTGAACTGCATGGTCCAAGTTCGTGAGCAGTCTTAAAATTCTCGAAATATATGATACAACATGTAAAATAAAGTTAAACTTGTAAAACTAAATCTTTAATTAATTTTGGATTGCTAGCCAATTCAAGAACAAACTTCAATGAAACTTTAGAGTGAGTTTATAAATAACACCGAAGCAAGGATCGGATAACGCCAAAGGTCACGGACTGAAATTAGTTTATTTCCCGAGTGTTATAGTCGTTATGCTCTAAGAACATGTCGTATTTTTATCATTACGCCTTTCATATGATGCCTGAATTACTCTCACAATCCAAAGAGCAAAGTGTTATTTTACTATGATGCATATTGACGCGATTTTAAACCCAGACACTGAGCCAGTGGTTTATCAGCAACGGCTACACGCTGCTTGTGTCAAAACATCCCGCATAAATTCTAAAATTTCGAATTGAAATCCTGGGTCACTAAGGGTCACTTCGAGACCACAAAAAAGGGGAAAGATCGCTCTATAAGACACTATAATCAGAACCAGTTTATATTGATTCGTTTTAAAGAAAGCGATGTTTGAATATTGGGTATTTTCTTCAGGCCCCAATGTACTTCAAGTTCAAATCTAAATTACAAACCTTTAGAAATGTCAAAATTAGCTAAATTTGTAATAGTTTGAAAGCTCTTTTACCACTTCTTCTTATTCGTAAAGGAATTCATTTCTGCATCTCAATACAACGACCAAAAATTAGCTCCGTTTCCACCATAAATTTTGTACAAATCCACGTTTCAAAGGCGCAATGTATCTTGGGAAGGTGTGCGCTCCTCCTCTGCGTTCGTATATTAAACAAACTCAAAAATGTTCGCTCGTAGTTCAACTTTATCTCTCGTAAAGTTTGCGGACCGACTCGTTTCGAAAACGCTCGACATTTTTTAGTGTGGCCCTACCGCGAACAAGGTGTGCATTTGTATGTAGTTTGAGGGTATTAGACAACATATTTACCCTTAAATTTGACAGCGACATCTTCGATAATCTAGCCGCCATGATGTCCAACCATGCATGTGCTCTGCTTAAGCCCGAGTAATTAATTCCACGCATGCGCTCTACTCTCTACACGCATGCGCTTTACCTGCTAGACTGCGTTTTGCGTCTGAACGAGGAAAATGATAACGAAGCTCAATTTATAACTCGGGCATTCCTACGGAAGCCCGAGTAATTATTGAATTCTTACCGTTGAGTTAACTATAAACTTATTGATAAGAGATGACATGAACGATGTAGGTGCAGTTTGTCAAAATAAGTTAATCTGCAACTGGACTATGCAGGCTATATGATTGGTTGTATTGTTTCCGGGCTCACCCGCAGCTACCGATCGTCATCAAATTACCAGTTACAGCTTACGCGTATTTGTAGTGATGGCGGAGCCAATGTTCGAGAGCATTATATTCTATTTAAATCCTTCGATAGAGATAGCTGTCCCAATCCATCTGGGCAAAGAAAGCGTGCGAGTTCCGCTGAAATTTATTGAAAACACATGTCTTCGAAACTTTGTTAAATAGTTGACAGAGTTTTGTGGACTCAAAGTTGAGGCTGAGAAGCATGGACTGGCCGGGCACCCTGATCGAAAATTATGTCGTCTTTTGAAGTCCAAAGATGGTAGTATACTAAGACCTTCGCAATTAACACAGTAACTACCAACATGCACGAAGTTTCTGATAAATGCTTGTGGGTGGGCGTTTTTTTTCGTGATTCGGGAAAAAACTTGGGATTTTTCGATTTTATTTTTCGTGATCCGTGACAAAGACCCCCCCTGTACGCCCCTGTGCAAAGTCAAGTTGAGTTAGTAGATGAGATCAAGGTAGATTCTTCACTGTAACAGGATATCTAGTTTCCACCCGCAACTTTGGTTGTGACATTCAGAGTCGGGAATTTAGCCCTTTTGTTGTCTGGAACACTAAAACTAAAGATCTCAGAGGGTCAACGAAAAACCCCCGGCCCGTCACGTGGTGTAAAAGCAAGTAAGGGAATTTTACCATGTTTACTTAGGGTGTTGACCTGGTTTGGGGCTGATTGACACTGTCAAATTTTCTTTTATTTTTGTGTCATCAGTCAAACTTGGAGTGTCTATATTTAGTACGTTTAGTTTGTACAAATTTAAGAACAGTGTCTACTAATATTTTTTTAGACAGCACATGTCGAAACCAATCCTAGCCTTGGACTCATTTTTCAATTGAGTTCAAATCGACAAATAAGGATACAATGACCCGTAAAATTGCCTTTCAAAAAATAACATAGACTAGCTATTTCTAATAGAAAGTGAAGTGCTGCGAGCAGAAAACAGCTGGTATATCCACATTAGCAGAACTGTTCCACTAAAACTCACGAAAGTACACCGCTTTAATTCTCTGATGATCAAATATTTCTTGTCTATCTCCTGTGCGTTGTGTGACGAACACTGCTAGTTGACCTTCAAACATAATTCTCCAGGATCAGTGTCGGACACACACAGTTCAAAATATTTAGCACTTTGAGTAAAGCAATTTTTCAAACAATCACAAACGGCTAGCGTTGGCTCATTTAAATAGCTAGTATATTTAGGGAAAGATGTGAATCGCTGATCGTATGTATCGCGTGTTCGTCTAGTGACATCCTTGAATCGACTCGATACGGTATGGACTTGAACCGATGATCATATGTATCGCATGTTCGTCTAGTGACATCCACAGATTACACTGTGTTCCGAATAGGAGGCTACTCGCTTCGCTAGCAGCAAAAACCCTGCAAACTTTATCGTTTAAGTAAATGGACTTGTAGAGTAATCGTGGCTTGAGACGAGCCAAACGCACTGAGTTAAATTAAAGTAACGGCAACAAACACAAGAAACGATTCAAACGCACCCTTAGCTTTATTCAATAAATTGCCGCTTTCTTTCACATAAAATGAGACAAATGCAGCTAAAATTCAATAACTACAACAGAGACAAGAGACGAGTCAAACACAAGGACGACAGCATATACCAAAATATAAATTAAACCAACCAAAATGATGCGCTCTTGGACGTAATAGCTATGTTTCCATGACTTGCCTCACGACTTGCTACACAACGTATGCATGCGTTCCACACCTGCCAAACTTGTTGCTCTTGTACGTTCACGGCTCGCTTACTTCTTAACACTAAATAGTGCTCTGTTTGGCACTGCAGGCAATGACAACAGGTGATCGCATGGTCACGTGACTTGGTGAGATGGAGTTAAGGTGGCTCGAAGTAGTATTTTTTCAGACCGCACCGCACATTTTCATTCCATTCCATTTCTTTTAATTTCATTTATTCCATTTCATATTATTCCATTCTATTCCACTGATCATTCCTTTCTGTCTATTTCGATTTCATTGGATTTAAAGTGACTCGAAGTAGTTTTTTTCAGACCGCACCGCACATTTTCATTTGGCGCAATGGACAACTTAATGCGCACCAATGGACTTGGTTTCTACACCAAATATGAGGATAAGATTGAAGTTTTAAATGGTGTTATAATTAAATCAATCGACGGTTTCAAAATAGCGAAAATTGAACATCGTCAAAAATGGTTTTCCTCTAATATCTCGCAAAATTGATCAGCTTCAGACAAGCGGTAAGCTGCATGAAAACAAATGCACAACATTTCAAGTAGATTTTAGGATATTTAATCTGTTTGATTTTCTTTAAATCACGAAAGTTTCTTTCCATGTCTCTTGTGAGACTTTTCTCCGCTTCTTGTACATCAAAAGTTGTTTCTCAAAAACGCAGGACTTTTTTTGCTTGGCGTTTTAGTAGGGCATTACTTGTTCTATATACAGCAATATTGCAGCAGCTCATTAAAATACAAGCACTTAAACGACCCGAAACTTAAACCTGATGTTGACCCAAACGCCAGCTCAAAGCTTGCGTTGAGACAACCATTCGACTTGCTAATTAGCATATTGCACTTGCAAATTGTTCACAGCATGTGCACGTGCGTAGCACGTTCTACGCTACATGCATCATGAACCGGAAATAAAGAATTCGCTTTAGAAGAACTTTCACTTGTTATATTTGTATGTTTTTAGGTTGGGGAGACTTTATTTTTAAAAGTACAAGCATAATATTTGGGAAATAATATCAACTACTTAGAAGTAAACATCACCAAATAAACAAAAGGAAAGAGTTTAATCGTATTTCCGGTTCCTGATGACTCTATGCAAATTTATGCTACGCACTTGCACGTGCTGTGAAAAATTTGCAAGTGCAATATGCTAATTAGCGAGTCGAATGGTTGTCTCAATGCACGTTTTGAGCTGGCGTTTGGGTCAACATCAGGTTTGAGTTTCGGGTCGTTTTAGGTCTTGTATTTGAATGAACAGCTGCAATATTGCTGTGTATATAACAAGTAATGCCCTACTTAAACGCCAAGCAAAAATAATCCTGCGTTTATGAGATTTTTAAAAAACAACTTCTGAGTACAAGTTGCGGAGAAAATATCTCACAAGAGACTTGGAAAGAAAAAAAATATATCTAGACATCGATGAAGAGTTGAAAGTCGGCTTTTTCACGTAAGGTAAGAGGTAAGTGTATATTTTAGCAATATTTCCACAGTGTTTTCGTGGTGTTTTGCGTACTTCGAGTATTTTCTACGCTGTCGTTATGTCCAAGAATAGAAATACAGCATGTATGGAAACTTTTGTGATTTAATTTAAGAAAATCAAACAGATTAAATCTCCTAAAATCACCTGAAATGTTGTGCATTTGTATGAATTTTTCTATGCAGTTTACCGCTTGTTTGAAGCTGATCAATTTTGCGAGATATTAGAGGAAAACCATTTTTGACGATGTTTGATTCTCGCTATTTTAAAACCGTCGATCGATTTAATTATAACACTACTTAATACTTCAATCTTATCCTCATATTTTATGTAGAAACCAAGTCCATTGGTGCGCATTAAGTTGTACATTGCGCCAAATGAAAATGTGCGGTGCGGTCTGAAAAAAAAATTACTTCGTATCACCTTAAATCCAATGAAATCGAAATAAACAGAAAGGAATGATCAATGGGATAGAATGGAATAAATGAAATGAAATAAATGAAATAAAAAGAAATGGAATGGATTGATCAGTGGAATAAACGGGGAAAGGAATGATCAATGGGATATTATATATATGAAATTAAAAGAAATGGAATTGAATGATCAGTGGAATCCGATGAAATGGAATTGGATGAAACGAAACGAAACCTTGTTTGTAACAGTTATTATTTTAACATCTAGTTTACAAGTATTATTTCATTTATAAACGGACCCTTATGCATTCGACGTAACAAAACAAAAATTCGCAGACTGACTTTTTCTCTCCAACAACTTAACTATAATATCATATACCCTTATCTATAAGCTATGCAGTCATTGCATTGGGCAGTGACTACAAAACTCATCTAAATAAAATACAAATAAAACAAAACCACATAATTAGAATTATTTTTCTTTAATCTACTTTGCAGGTTATGGTAGAGACACTGAGAGTGCCCTACCATTATTAAATCTATTAGATTTATTATTGATAGTTGAAAACATATTTATGTGATAGAGTTTGATTATGTCCCGCGGGGGGAGGTGTACTCCCTTACAAAAGTTATAGGGGTGCTCGACGGACCTTTTATATAGGGACGAAAATATGACCCACTCATACCTACCCTCATACCGGTTCATAGAGTACCTTTTAGGGTCAGGAAAACGAAAATCACATAAAGATTGAAACACATACGAATATTCTTTATAAATAATATTAGTTGAATGTGGTCGTACCTTTTAGGGTATAAAAATCGGCATCTAATTTATGCGTACCTTAATTTTATGGTCATTTTCAAAACCCTCCGTCCACCCCTTTCACTTTTGTAAGGGAAAATTATGTGTCATAATCTTGAAATTCCTTTGAATTCCAAAAGCCTATTCGGGCTCAAATGTATGTGTAGAGTTAATGTGGGGTGTGCTTTACTTCTAGTTTTGTCTTTATCAACTAGGATTTTAGTGGGAATTATAAAAAGCAGAACTTGACAATTCTACAGAAAATTCATTGGATAACGAGGTAATTTCATCGTTGAATTTCACGAGGGAAACTATTGTTTCAATTGCAGAAAAATAAAGTAACTTTTGCGGTAGTTTGACAATTTTTGTTCCTCAGATACTCAAAGGTTCAAAGATTCAAAGGTTTTTATTTTCCACACGTATATTTTCATGTTTACAAAATACTAATTGATAAGTGGAGGGCGCAAAATATCAGCAACCCACAAGGGTTAATTAAGTGAGCTTTTGCACCAAATAGTTTAAGCTACTCATCACGAGGCTGAAGCAATTTAAGTTTGCAATTCAACGATTTTCATTCGAGAGTACAGCTTCATTCTCATCGTTCGCTGGCTGTTTTTGTGCGGTACTTGCTGTTGAATGGTTTACTATGTGCTTTGAAAAAGGTGGACAAAATCGGCTCTATTTTATTTCATTGACGACTACAGCTTCATTCTCATTCGTTGGCTGTTTTAGTGTACTTGCTGTTGAAACTGTCACACTTTTACACGAAATAAACTGAAAAGTATTGCTGTCAGTTGCTTCAAGGTTTCGGTATTTGCCAAGCGCCTTCGCGCACCCAATACCAAATTGTACCTGGATTATCTATGCCGGCACTCGAGATCCAAGGGGCAGGATTGTATTTGCCGGTTGGTCCTGGAAAAAAATCATGTAGTCTACTGTTATCGGTAATAAGTGACACCTCCCAAGGGTCGTTCTGAGTCCAAAATAAAGTTACAAAAGCAAGTGGCCTTAACTTAGTTCTCGGTGTATACATATTTCTCTTGTATACTTTTGTTAGACAAAGATATTGCATTAATGAAGACATTATGATGTGAATACTGGCCCTAAGTTGCAACAAGAGAGCATAAATATTTATGCTCTCTTGGTTTCAAGAATTGACCTTAAGTTTTGACATTTTGTGAAAACCATTGTTGAAAGCAAGCGTAAAAGCAAAATTTGCATAAGTTTCAAAAGCACGAAAACGTGACTACGAGCATGCGCAGACGTTTTTCACTAGTGTATAGAGAGATTAAGCATCACTTACACGGCAAACGGCAAAGAGGATCACGTGACCAACGAATTTCGCGTCTGACGTTGCGCGTTTGGTACTCAAACATAAGAGCGACTTTTCGCGTTTACGACAAACACAAAATGACCCATCTTCGCGTTGAAACAGCAACGCCAGACGCGAAAAAAGCAGTTCACGGGACCCTCTGCCGTTTGCCGTTTCTCGTGTACGCGATGCTTAATCTCTCTCTAGGAAAATCTCCGCCTTATAGGCAGTCAGTGAGAGCGCACGATTTTACCAAAGTAGCTTGTATCATAAGATTAAAATTCATATAAATATATCAATTCATATACTTTACGTTACCTGTGATAGATCCCCACCACTTAAGGGTTGAGCTTTCAGATGTCGTAAGCTTCTCTTCTGAAATCCAAGGCATTCGTTTCTCGATCCCATAGTCAGAATAATCCCAGTTGTCAAACTTTTTCACCAGGTTAACATTAGTTTGATGATTTGTCGTGGCTGTGAATGTGTAGGATCGAGCAGCCTCCCATATTCCTCCCCAGCGTCCTATCGATAGATAATGGGCCCATTGTTTATAAAAGCGTATTTCGAAGTAGTATGGTATGGATAAAAATGGTTCAGTCGAAATATGTAAAGAACACGTACTTGTCACAGGCACATGGAACAGGGACAATTCCACTTGTGGGTGCTGCACTTTTTGTTCAATAAATTATATTATCATATCACTCTTATGTGGCCGCGCGCATGCTCCTAACAAAGCCTTTGCAAACAGTCACGTGACCGGGCACGCTGATTTTCGAAGGTGGTCCGGAAATACCCGAATCTGGATCCGAACCCACGCGCAAATCCAAACATATACTGATAAAATGTACTGCACGTTTGCTGCAAGTTGAGTGAATCCTGACTTCTAATTGAATTGGATCAATCACTAACACCAAGGAAGCCATTTCGCAGTTTGCTGCGAGACAAGTTGACTTTGGGGTGGTAGTACGCGCAACATCATGAAATTTTGTTGCAAAAAGTTGAGCGACTGTCTACTTGCTGCAACAGACTTTTTCAACTAGCAGCAAACTATTTTGTTGCGAGACAAGTTTGTACTCGGGTGGGAAAATGCGCAGCATCGCTCTTCAACTTGTTTCGCAGCAATGTTGCGAGATAAGTTGAGTGATTTTGTTGCTCGTATTACCGTACCTTAATGGAGCATAAATGAAATTTAGGAGTGATTTTTTGTCAATCTACACTATGATCTACCTCGTGCTTTGGCTTCAAGTCTGTACTGAAACTTATCTCCGTTAACATTCAAATTATTTTTGATGTCATCAGCATACTTCAGTATCGAGTAGTCCTTCGTCACACTTGGTGATTCAGGATTTCTTAACCGCACATTGTCTTTAGTCCAGGTATTGGTACGACTAGTAACCAATAGCGTCCATCCACCTCCATCACGTGACATATCACAATACGCCTTGACAGGGGGTTTGGATGGACCATGAGGGTAGATATGATAGACTCCATCAGCATGATTCTTTCCTTTTTGGTTTTCAATCATTTGAAGATGACGGCAGGAATGGGGTACTAGAACTTCAACGAAAACATGTTATGTACAGTCTACTTAACAAATAGATTTCATTTTTCCGTGCGTCTGTATTCTAATAGATGCATAGATGACGTACGTCAAAATGTGGTGAGAACAAAAACGTACCCACCACGAGACGAAGTCGAGTGACGTAACTGTTGTTCTCACGACATTTTGACGTCTTCTGTGCATCTACTAGAGTACAGACCCACTGAAAAAAGGAAGTTTCATCGTAACATTTTGACCAATCAGAGCTCACGTAAGATTCAGTGACGTCATCTATGCGTGTGCACTGTAATAATACACGGTTCTTGTCCAATCAGCATTTTCCCATGTCCTCCATCGATCCAATTCAACAACTTCGCTTGGAAAATTATTATTTTTGTTGATCTAGTGACAAATAATTCTTAGCTAAAGTTTAGTACCTTTGTTTGTGCAAATATGTATATAGCTATTTCAATTAACGTTGTCGCTGAAAAGCCTAAAGGCTAAAGCCTTTCAAATATCTTTTGTGTACTCACAAACTTTTCTGTAGGCCACCTCAGAAATTAAGGAATATGTATCCAAGTTTTAGAATTTGCAAGCATACAGGGAGTTTTTTATTGTAATGATGTCACGGTGATAAGATTTTTCATGAATTCCGCTCTCAAAGCTTTAGGCTTTAGGCTTTTTTTCAGCGCCAACGTTAATTGAATCAGCTATATATATATATACCGTACAAAGCAAATTATATGCATTGTAAGAGAAATATTAAACATTTGTAGAGATTCTATTTTGATTTGATATATACTCGATCTTGATTGGATAATTTGGACGAAAATTTGTCAGGGTGGCGCCTTGGTTGAAGTAGTCGCATATTGAATGACTGAAGGTAATTTACAAATAACTTCTCAGCTTGACTAGTGTTGTTAGACCCATGTAGCATTACTGGCAATGTATAAGCACTTTAGGTTTCCAACAACGTGTTTTCACTCTTGTTAGAGTTAGGACAATGTTGTTTCAAAAATATCACGAAATTAAAAAAGCCGAAATCACGATGACTTTAATTCAGTTAAAATTAACTTTTACGCTTTGAAATCTTCGTCTCATATCAAATTAATTAATGACCTTTGAGATTTGCCAGTATATCGTAGACAAAAGAAAGAAATCTGTATGTTTTTGGCTGGGACTTCAGGTCGCTCGCCCGCACTTTCTAAAAAGTTTATCCTCATATATTTTCTACGTTTACGGTAAAAACTATATGCGAACTAAATATACACTTTGAGAGTTAGCTTTCTCAAATATGTGATATAAAGCAGAAAGCCAAAATAGGTCTTAAAATAAAAAAAACAATCTATTTTACGCGGTCGAAGTCGATGTGGTCCGCCTTACAAATTTTCTTTAAAACAAGATTTAAATTTAGATCCCAAAAAGCAAGTCCTCAACCGTTGTATATATTCTTGTTTTTATTCACATTCCATCACACTCAACTTCATCAGTATTGTTTCCACTTCTTAGGATCACATTTATTAGTAATATTTTCATCCTTATAGTCACGTAAGAATAGTCAGAAATTTAGTTTATTTCGTCTTTACGAACTTTACCTTCACAATGACTTCCATAATATCCTGCTAGACATTTGCAGGTGTAGTTGTCGTTTCTGTAGTCTGGAATACAAATACCGTTGTTCTTGCACGGTGTAGACAAGCATTTGGTCTTTATTTTATATTATTAGATAAAGACAAAAATATTAGTAGAGTCACAAGATCGAAAAAAGTTATAAAGCTATTACTTATCATATCTCACCTGAATGGCCAAGTGATGGTAGTTTGTGTTGATGATCAGATTGTTGGGGTTTCTGAAGATGTCGGTTGCAAGTAGCTCACATCGATATTGTCCACTGGAAGACTTGGCAATGTTCAGAGAAACACATGTCTGATCTGCCACACAGCTTAACAGACAAGTGTCTTCCTTTACGACCAGTCCAACTTTGAAAGGCATGACATTAAGATACAAAGTTGGAAGTTTGACAAACTTGGCGAAACGAAGACCCGACTTTTTATCATGAAAC
Source organism: Telmatactis stephensoni (assembly GCA_029948255.1). Taxonomy (NCBI): domain Eukaryota; kingdom Metazoa; phylum Cnidaria; class Anthozoa; order Actiniaria; family Isophelliidae; genus Telmatactis; species Telmatactis stephensoni. The sequence goes on along the minus strand of JALIZF010001318.1, from coordinate 30,391 downwards.
AAAGAAGTGTTAGCTGCACTGTGTTGAACAACATCACACTTTGTTGGAATGGGAAAACAAAAATATATCCAAACCAAGGAAAAGAAAGCTGGTTTAGTATCCATACTGGCTAAAACAATTATATAAGTAACCTGAAAGCTCCTACTTTTTCAGTATTCTAATACGATATTCATACTTTGACAGATGTGTTGCTTTTGTGAAGTTTTAAGATTTAATGAATCTACTAAGGGGGTAGTACAATTGCATTTTATAAATTCATGGTGAAACAAAAAGTGTTAGCTGTACTGTGCTGAATGACATGACAGTTTGTTGGAATTAGACAACACTGATATAAATACCCAAACCATGGAAAGGAGGACATTATCAGTATGCTATTAAAGAAAACCTCCTCTTTTAGTAAAAACATTTTGTTATTTTCTATCTTTGAGATGATTGATATGTAATGTGTATGATAATCTATTTGTAATGTATTAATAGACGTTGTTCCGTACCATATTCTGAAATTACAGTCGCAATTCCTAGTAATTCTGTCGCACTTTAAAAGTAACTGTCGCAATTCAAAATAAAAGTTGTCGAACTTTGAAATAGTCTAACAAAGCTGTCGCAATTCGAAATAACTGTACGTTGTTGCACTTTGAAGTAATATGAATTCATTATATTTATACATACACGACTCTCTGGAAGAGCATGTAGTATGAAGAGACTTTTGTGTTTTAAATAAAGTATTCATTCATTCATTCATTCATTCATTCATTCATTCATTCATTCATTCATTCATTCATTCATTCATTCATTCATTCATTCATTCATTCATTCATTCATTCATTCATTCATTCATTCATTCATTCATTCATTCATTCATTGGAATGTCTGTCCTGACTTTCTTAGATAAATGGATAACTGGCACCAATGACCTGACAGTATAACGATATTTACTTTTTACAATATACATTGACGTCAGAAATTAGAGCCCAGAAATCTTTTCTCAATCAAATTTGCCAACTATAGAAATAATATAAAAGATTTCTTTGTTTCAGTAGCCAGTAGTGCTCTGTTTGGCACTGCATGCAATGACAACAGGTGATTGCATCGTAATTATCGCTATATGATCGACCAAGGTCACGTGACTCGGTGAAATAGAGTTAAATCCAATGAAATCGAAATAAACGGGAAAAAGGATGATCAATGGGATAAAATGGAATATAAAATGGAATAAAATAATATGAATAGATTGCACAATATCTTGTGAATTTGGACAAATACGAAAAGAACCGTTCTTGACGTCATTGAGCACGAGCAAAAATAACGTTTTTGTCTTCGGTATTTTTATTAGAGTCTTCTGCGCAAAAACCAAAACTCGACATTGACAGAAAAATTCAGTCCTAGCCCTAGGGTAGCGATGTTCGCTTTTTCAATTTTCTCAATTTTCTTTCGTACGCATGCGCTTCTTTTATTTCTTCGTTCATATTTATTGTATATAATTGTTATTGAGAAAAGTGGATCCAGTTCTGGACTAAAGCAAGCAATAATACTACGTTAAACTGACGTTGCTGGAGACCTTGAGCCTTCGGTGTTCTAGAACAGCAGCATTCTCAATAGCAGCCCCAAATATGGAGTCATGAAGATTTACAGATCATATTCTACAGAAAATCGTTCAAAAACGCTAATAGCCACGGGACGGGAAAGAGTTAAGAAGTTCTATTTCATTCATAAACGGACCCTTAAGCACTCGACGTAAAAAAAATTCGCAGACTGACTGTTTCTCTCCAACAACTTAAACAACTATAATCTCAGTCATTGCATTGGGCAGTGACTACAAAACCCATCTAAAGAAAATACAAATAAAACAAAACCACATAATTCAGCTTTCAGTCTTAGCTGTTAAACAACATCGAATCAATCAATCAAGTGAACAACATGTCTTCAGGGCAAGTCAACAAAACTTTACAATAATTGAACGGAAAAGTACAAACACAAAAGTTGTGTTAATCGCCATTACAAATCTGGACATCTGAATATGAAACTTACCTGTGCAAAATGTGTTCATTTTGGGAAAAATACCACATCACACGACACCAATCAAACTGTTATAGAACTTTCTTAAAGTGGGCCATGCAAGAGCCCAAAGACAGCCCGCGCTGACAAAGGAGCCAAAACTGTCTGACCAAGCAGTCATTGATTGGAACAACATACCCCATGAAATGTTGGAGGAATACCAGGGAGGAGGGGATTGACAAAGTGAAGAGTCTGTACTGGACAGCAATGTGACGATCAGAAAGTAAAACCCAAATATGCAGGAAAATACGATCTCCCGTACACCTTACAAGGTAAAAAGAACACTAACCGATAAACAGCACCGTGTAGTGACATGCCTTGTAAGTAGCAATTAACACAGGGTGCCCAATTTCATTTCAAAGATTTACAGAACAAACCGTTAACTTAGGGGATACTCTCGGGACCAGAAAAAGTGTCCTTTTAAGCAGCAAGTGATAACATCTGCGCATGTCTCCAACTTCTATTGTCTTGGACAAATGGATAATTTTGAAAGGATAATTTCTAGCTGTTCATACTTCTGCACTCGAATGTAATACTCCGAAAAACTTTGGGGAGACTATATACGACTCTGTTTATGATAGAGATAGCCCTAAAATCCAGTCAAGCTTAAAACCGTAATTGGGGCCACTTCCGTCCACCGGCTCGCGCATATTCGTCAATTACTACTTACTGTTGTCCTTTTAATGAAGGTAAAGTTGGTGCAGTGTGGAAATAACACTTTCTGGATTCTTCATTTTGTGCTTTAAGGTCATAGAATCGCGCCTTCGTGCGCGTCACGTCTCTGTATGATTTTACTTGCTTTCGCGCTTCTCCTTCTTGACCACAGGAAGCTCAAAAACTGCTACAAAATATTCTTCACATTTTTAAATATTAGGGAAATTTCTTATTTTACTAGTTGTATATCTATATCTCAAAATATGTTTCGATTTCTGTCATTTTTGGATCCTAAAAAAGGCTTTGAATTTTAAGGAATATGATTATTGTTTTCATCAATGTAAAATTCTTTGAGACATGAGCGCATTTTAAAAACTTTTTAAAATTTTTAAAATTTCTTCTCGTAAAAGGAACATAAGATGCTGAAAAGCGGTAAGACTTGCATATACGCTCTGTTTAATGTTGGTCAGTAGAATCTTTGACTTTGGATGAGTGAAAAGGCGATATACCAAAAGAATATAAAACATTAGCGGACGTTCTAAATCCTTTGTATGCGGCAGGTGAGGCATATCTCGGAACAGGACTATTGGATTCTTCTTTGAAGTAGCATAAAAATGCTTTAGCACTGATTGTACTTTTTTGTAGGTCTCTTTATAAACTTACGCTGTTAATAAGTTCGGAATAACATCAATCTTGTGGAATGTGGCAAACAAATCTTGCAAAGCTTTTGCAAGTCTTTGATTTTCTTTTGATTTTCGTCTCTCTCTCTCTCTCTCTCTCTCTCTATCCATCAATAGAGCCAAAAATTAATGAAGTAACAATAGAACCAAAACTTAATGAAACAACAAACCCCACTATAGAAGATCCATCAAACGATACAATTGGTAAGAAGAAGAGGAAAAAGAAAAAGGGAAAAAATAAGAAAAAGCCCGTAGCACAGACTCAAGATTCCACTACCAGTTCTACTAGTGAAAGGACTGAGCCGGCTTCGTCTTCCAGTTGTAAAACGACGACCGTGATAGTAGGTGACTCTATAATATCCAAACTTGAAGGCTGGAAGATGTCCAATAAGAACAATCGAGTTTTTGTAAAACCTTTTTCAGGAGCGACAGTCGATGATCTTAGTGACCATATTAAGCCAATCATTAGACACAAGCCCGATAGGATTATTATCCATGCTGGCACTAACAATTTAAAGAAAGACAAGCCTAAAGAAGTTGTAGACAAATTAATCCATCTGTGCCGATATATCCAGAAAGATCTTGAATGCAACGCCTCAATCGCCATTTCAGAACTTACTATGAGAAGTGATGCACCTAATCTGGAAAAAGCACGTAATCAGGTGAACGAGTTGTTGCGTTCGTCATTTGATAATGTTATTAAACATTCTATCACAAAGAATGGACTAAACTCAAGGGGTCTTCATCTTAATCGCTCTGGTATTGCTACTCTTGCCAAAACATTTAACAATTATATTAACTCTAAAACTGATAATTGATCTCCAGTGGAGCCTGTCATTAAGCCTGTAGTATCCAGCAACTCGACGTCTCTAGGCATAAGTGACCACAGTCTTGTTTATGCCATAAGAAAGTTTGCAGTTCCATCAAATAACAAACACAAGTATGTCACTTATAGATCTTTTAAGAAGTTTGATCCCGATAGTTTTAGAACACAATTGGGCTCGGTTGATTGGTCATCGGTAGAAAAGTTATCGGACCCTAGTGACATGTTAACTGCCTGGGAGAAACATTTCCTTGATGTAGCAAATACGCATGCCCCAATTAGAACTCGTAGGGTCCGAAACAGCCAATCACCCTGGCTCAGTAGTGATATTAGATCAATGATAAATCAAAGAAACTACCTAAAAGATCAGGCTGTTAAAAAGAGTGACTCTAAAATCTGGAAGGAATACAAAATCACCAGAAATCAAGTAAATAATGAAATTAAAAGAGCTAAAGCAAATTATTACAATTCTCAGATTGAAAGAAATCAAGGAAATTCAAAAAATCTTTGGAAAACGATAAATGAAATTAGTGGCCGGAATGGTTCCACAAATAGCTCCATCAAAGAAATCAAAGTTGATAACAAGGTTTTCAATAATCCTGATGATATTGCAGAAGTAATGAATAATCATTTTTCTGCTATTGGTTTAACTTTAGCCTCAAATCTGAGTGAAAGCGACATCGATTTCAGAACCTTTATGTATCCAGCTAAATCTTATTTTAGGCAGTTTCAAAATGTCTCAAGCGAATTTGTTGTAAAATTCATAAATAGTATGCCGGTAGATAAGGCCACTGGATTAGATGATATATCTTGTCGCCTTTTGAAGGAAGCGGCACCGGTAATCGCTCCTTCCATTGCCAGAATGGTAAACAGATCGCAGGCCACAGGTGTTTTTCCCTGTGGCTGGAAGAGAGCTAAGGTGATCCCTCTTTTTAAGGCTGATAACCGTGATGATCCAAATAATTATAGGCCAATATCCATACTCCCAATTTTATCTAAAATTTGTGAGAGGGCTGTCTATAAACAGATCTATGGGTACTTTACAGATCATAACCTGTTCACTAAGCATCAGTCAGGCTTTCGTCCATTACATTCCACTCTCACTGCTCTGTTAGAAGCTACTAATGAGTGGTATGTAAATATGGACAAAGGCCTAACTAATCTTGTAATTTCCTTAGATTTAGCAAAGGCCTTTGATACGGTGTCGCACAGTATATTGATTTCAAAATTGAATTGTTATGGTGTCAGCGGAAAAGCCTTGGATTTTTTTAGGTCGTACCTAAGTGACAGAACTCAGTGCTGTGCTGTTGATACCTTTATATCAGAGCCTAGGATGGTCTCTTGTGGTGTCCCACAGGGGTCTATTTTGGGACCACTTCTCTTTATTATATATGTTAATGACATGCCAAGTTGTCTCAACTACACTGAACCACGCCTTTATGCAGACGACACCTTACTGACCCTGTCCTCTAAATCTCCTACAGATCTTCTTAAGAGCATCAATTCTGATCTCCAAGGTATCTGTAGTTGGTTATTGGCTAACAGGCTCAGTTTGAATGTCCTCAAGTCTGAATATCTGGCAATTGGCTCACAATTTAAAATCTCAAATCTAGGTGGTTTTGCTCCGATAAAAATCAATGGTTTCGATCTTAAAAGAGTATTTTCTCTTAAACATCTCGGCGTTCATATTGATCAAAACTTAAATTGGGATGCTCACCTGGATAACATATGTAAGAAAGTAAAACAGACTATCTATGGTTTGAAACAAGCACGGAACTTAGTTCCTCTCGATACCCTTGTCACCATGTACAAAGCATTTACGCAGCCTATATTCGATTACTGTGACCTTGTTTGGAGCAATCTAAACAAAGGACAAATTGATCGTCTGCAAAAACTTCAGAATAGGGCTGCTCGTATTATTACTAGACAAGGGTATGATGTGAGGTCTTTTGACATCCTACAGCAGTTAAAGTGGGACTGTTTGGCTGTAAGACGCGACAAAAGACTTTGTCTATTGATGTATGACGTCTTACAGGGAAACAGCCCTGCCTATCTACGAGAACTTTTTGATAAAGCTAAGGATTCAAATGGTTATAAAGCAATGCTCAGGGATAGTAGTAAATTAGAAATTAAGCACGTACCAAAGACAGATTTCTTTAAAAGCAGTTTCTCGTACAGAGGAGCTATAGCGTGGAATTCACTTCCACCTGAAGTGAGATCCTCAACTACCAGAAACAGCTTTAAGAGAAATCTTGATAAGTGGCTATCTGACAGTGCTCCATAACTTGTTCTTTTTGTCTTTGAGTAACTATTGTTTCCTTAATCATTCAATATTTTATATTTATTGTATATTTATACATTTTTACCATACGACTTTCATGTAAAGAAGTTTTTAACTTTTGAAACTATCGTATTGAAATAAAGGTGCATTCATTCATTCATTCTCTCTCTCTCTCTCTCTCTCTCTCTCTCTCTCTCTCTCTCTCTCTCTCTCTCTCTCTCTCTCTCTCTCTCCCTCCTTCCTTCCTTCGAATTCTCCCTTGATCCTTCCTTCCTTTCATTCTTTCGTTTTATTCATGTCTTTCTTTCTTTCTATTTCGTTCTTTAATTCTCAGTTCTCTTTTCCTTTTCTATGCTGGGACGTAGTATGGAAATTTTATGTGTCAAATGAAGATTTGGGCCCGCTCTGCGCTATTCGTTTCAGCACAAATTGAATAGAAATCGGAGTGCGCTGGTTGACACTTAGGGTGTTTTCCAACTGGCCAGAACGGCCAGTTCTTAAATGGTACATGTAAATTCCTAGCTCTGGCTGGAATCAATCAGGCCGTTCTGGCCGGTTGGTTGCACTAAATGGAAAACCTCCTTAATTTGAACACTACACGCTATACAATTACTTTATTATCAAAATATGAACGAATTAAACAAGTTTCTATTTATTTTACATTATCAAATGAAGCAATAGTGCGACACCTTATATTCTTAGTGCCATTCTGGTAAGGGAAGAGGTCAAAACAAAAAGTAGGGACCCGATTTTTTTAGATGTAGTGGTGGGTACAGGGACAACCCCTCTCCCCTAATGAGTACTTTGAAAATCTCGATACTGATTGCATGAAGTTACAGTTTTTATTTAGAAATACGTTGTTTAGCACGCCTTGGGACATATGCAGTCCATAAATTACTACAATTAATTATTTTTTTCTCTGTCCACATGCACCCATTATCTTAGCAGCCTAACTCTAGTGTTTCTCAAATAATATGCGCGCTATTCTAATGGATCTAAATCTGCAAATAGTAGAATTAATAAAGTATTTATACAATTGTTTTGCTTTAAGTAGTTTGTAAAAAATCTAACGTATACTAGTAACATTCACAATACTATTACAGTAAATTTCGTATGACTGTGAAAACGGCACCGCACGGTCACGGCACGATTACGGCAGGAATTTCAAATGTTTTTATAGACACCACGGCATTGACACGGTCACGACACGGTGCAGTCTGTTTCACATTCATACGAACACTACTCTATTAGTGTTTTCCGTTGGATTGGCAAACTTTGTTTGCACTTTAAAGTGCGTGTCACGTGACGATGTGTAAAATTTGATATAATCGTCTATCTTTCTATAATGATAAAATATATGACGTGGTAAACTCTAGATAGGTCTAAGAAAGAACTGTATTATGTCAAGAGACCATAATACTAAGAGAGCGAAACTCAGTATGGATGTCTGTGCGATGTTCGCGGCGACTAAGGCTATTTTTAGTAACTTCGCCATCGCGCGCGCAAGTCCCTCAACCAATAGAATTTGATTTTTGACGTGCGCGCGTACGGGACCGTTTGAATTCTATTGTTTAAGAGCCTTTCGCGCGCGATGGCGAAATTACTAAAAATAGCCTTAGCCGCCACGAACATCGCACAGACATCAATACTGAGTTTCGCTCTCTTAGTATTATGGTCTCTTGATTATGTACATAACTTGTTCTCTCCCCTCCCTTTAGATACTCTCTTAACAGCCTTACTTTGAGGCTTATCAAAATTAAATGCAGGGGTAGATTTTTCTCCTTTTGCTTTCAAAGAAACGCTTGTATACTATTCTCGTAGCTTGGGATTGCTTTGGTTTCTCCAAATTGAACCGGAAAAGGGATTCAGCAAAAGGGGTTTATTTACAGTTCAGTGGTATTTCGAAGGTATAGACGTTAGATACACCCTTCTAGTAAATGCCACAACTTTTGTTTTCCGCACTTGACGCCATATTCATCGGCATTCGGAATTGGATTCACATGGTACAAGTTTCAAAATAACAAATTTGATGTCAAGCGCGGAAAACAATACGTTTTGGTATTTATTATAAGAGTGTATAGCATATATAATTCCTGAACACTACCCAACTACTTGAATCTTGGACGTTTTTCAGCCTTTTTGTACCTAGTCCAGTATAAACATTGGTTTGGGATTAGCCGGCGTTGATCCTCAGTAAGTAAATTTTGCAGCCAGTTATATATTCTTATCCAACTTCATAGTATCTGGAAAACTTTACCTACGGACAAAGAATAAATGCATATTAGAAAAACAACGGGAAGTCTTTGGTTCTTGAAACCCACGTCAAACAACATTTTTGTACGATGCTGCAATTACTTGCACGTTAATTTGTTAATTAAATTTCTTTAAATTAAATTAATTTCTTTAATTTTTTATTTAATTTGTTAATTTAATTTCTTTGGTTTTTGCATGTCGGTCGGTCATGTCGGTCGGCTTGCTTGCTAGCTTAAAATATTTGTTTGTCTCTCGTCGTCCTTGCTGGATGGCTTGTCAGTCCGTCCGTCCGTCAGTCAGTCAGTCAGTCTGTCAGTCTGTCTGTCTGTCTGTCTGTCTGTCTGTCTGTCTGTCTGTCTGTCTGTCTGTGTCTATCTGTCTGTCTGTCTGTTGGTGGGTCGGTCAGTCGGTCGGTCGTCATTCTGTCTTTGTCTATTTAATTCCTTTTCGTTTTGACGTATTCTGTGTATCTGTGAGAGCAAGTTAAGTGCATAAGACGGCACAAACAATCTGTTTACTAGAAATGTCTAAGCCGATGAGCTTAGAAATATCTAAGGCAATGAGATTGCTCTTGAACTCAATCGTAACATTTAATTATACTCACGTTTGGTTTGTCTTCTCATTAATTTCTGATAACATGTTCGATTTCCTCTTCCGCATCCCACCCATCTTTTATCACAGCTTTATAGACTTCTATCACAAGGTTGGGAAACGCTTTCAGAAATACTGATTTGGAAAGAATTAGGGCTTTGATTGGGCTTGGTCGACCAGCCGCTGAAACATGAGCGATAGCGTTCCGTATAAAACGGACTAACTCTACGACAGATGTAGTATCGTATTTTCTGTATGATTTTGTCATTTCTGTGTAAATTGTAGGCATTTGTGTGTAACTAGCATCATTCCAATCGGGACATTTACTTAAGATAGAGGTGTTGGCATCTAGGTCTATCTCGATGGGTTTCCTTAAGGCTAAGGGTCTCCTAGCACGTGGGCATTCAAATTCCTTTTGATTTCCAACAGCACTAAGAAAATCCAACTTTTTCTTGTCTGACCAGAACATGGGGTGTTCCAACACATCTGATGCAGATGGACGTTCTTTGGCATTGCTGCTAAGCATCATTAGAATAAGATGGGAAGGTTCAGCTCCGATAGAGTTATCCCATCCTTCCATTTTGTTAATCCGGATATTGCTCTCTCGTTCCCAGAGAATTTGCTCAACACCTTTACCACTGCAAACAGCTGGGTCGAATGGATGATGTTGTTCTGAGAAAATATAGTGGAGGATGAGACCACAAGAAAAGATATCAGACGACGTTGAATGCTCACAGGTACTAGACTTGACAACTTCTGGAGCAATCCATCCACGAGTTCCAACACCAGCACTCATCACTGTGTCAGAAAAACTCATGTTTGAAGGTTTACTGAGACCAAAATCTGCAATTTTCATGTAGAAACGACGGTGATGTTTGTATAGAATGTTTTTTGGTTTTAAATCGCGATGGATAATCTTTTGATCATGCAAATACTCCAGTCCCGTTACAATATCTCTCGAGAAAATCTCATCGTTAGCTGAATCGTGGGCAACACTTCTAAAATAGTCGTCAAGATTTCCTTCCATGAGCTCTAATATTACATATGAGAAGTCCTTCGATTCATAGAAAGCCAGGTACTGAACGATGTGTTTGCAGTCGCCAAGGACAGTAAAGGCTCGAATCTCTCTTTTAGCATTCTCATCTCGCAATCTTTCAATTCTCTTGATAGCCACCTCCATGCCGTCCTTCTCATTTATACCAGCAAAAACATGACCGAATGTTCCACTTGCTATGCATTTAGAATGATGGCAATACGTCGTTTCTTCCACGATTTCGTAATTCCTTCGCCTTGCTATTTCAGCCAGTTGCTTTTCATGTACCTTTGAATGAGACGTCCACGGTATGACCACTGGCAGTTCATCAAGGTTTTTTGGCTCCTTTAGGAAATCTTTGAGTTCAGGATATCCACTTGCGAAACCCAAACAACTATCACCACTGGCACCGTGTAAAAGAAGCTGTTTGGCTAATTCCCAGTGCACAGAATCTTTTGTGCCTGATGACGATGTTTTCTCATCTTCGTTTTCACTGCTGCTCGAAATATTTTTGGTTGTCTTCTTCTTTATTTTGCTAGGGGATATGCTTTCAAGAATATTAACGCAACAGAGGCGAAGAGAAGAACTGAGATCTGTCAGTCTCAGTCTTCTTGTCTTTAGAAGGATTTGGACCAGAATAGTTTTCCAGGTCGTCTTGGTAGATGTATCTTTACATATTGTTTTTATAACATCAACAACAGCTTCATTGCATTTGAAGAGGGCTTTATCAGAGACGACTTCAATAATGCCTTTGGCAAGCGGAAAGGCTTCACCTTTAAGGAGTTCGCTTAATATAGAATCGCCATCTTCATCACAGGAAAGTATGTCGAATCCCTTTGAGCTCACCTCCTTCCAAAATTCTGCTGGGTCCTCTGTAACATCTGGATAAAAATAATCAGGTTTCTCTAAAAAGATTCGGTTTTGTGCACCAACCAGCAGAGGTGATCTTCCTGTTTCATTAATAACATCTGTTTTGGCTCCTACATCTATCAAGAGCTTCATGGCGGTCCATGTCTGGCAACAATGCAATGGAGTTTCTCCGTTTTGGTTCTTGGAATCCAAGACAGCACCACAGCTCATAAGATGCTTCAATATTGTTTCAAGAAGATTCTGAAATGTTGCTTGGGCATCTTTTGAAGTGTATTTTTGGGCTGATGTCAGAGTAAAAGAGGCCCAGTAATGAAGAGGTGAGTTCAGGTTGTCATCATCAACCTTGTTAACAGTCACGCCCTTCTTTACTTTTGGAGGAGAAAACAATTTGAGAGTCTGAACTGTCTCTTCAAGAAAGACTTGCTGATAGTCCTCATCTTTCAAGTGAAGACCCTCTTCCACAAGCTGGATGATCAAATGAAAGACTGATACTCCCTTTGAGGATGTCTCGTTAACGCAAATACTCTTGCTAACAAGGAGCTTGCACATTTTAAACATGCTGTGAATTCCTAGAACTCTCTCTTTTTTCTTCGCAGCTTCTAATGCACTTGAAAGGCAAAACAAAAGTGGCGTTTCTTCGTTGGAGTTCTTCTTTATAAACGAGCATCCAAGTACTTGAAACACATCGTCAATTTCTTCAGACTTTTCAAAAGTACAAAGAACCAGCTGTGCTAAGTAATGGCATGCAGTGTTTCCATTTTCGTCAGCAGTGTTGGGATCTGCCCCTAAATCAATCAGCTTTAAGAGTACCTCCGACAGATCACCAAACGTCATTTTATTCTTTTGTAAAATGGTTATTATAGCCTCTACAACATTCTTTTCTCGATCATTTTCGTCTTTGATTAGATCAAAAGCATACCGCATCATTGGCAAAATGTTTTCCTTTGCACTCATAAAAAACAGTGGCAATTTGCAAAACACTGCATTGAATATTGTTTTGGTGATGGAATATATCTCAACGTCCTTTTTGTTTAGGAGTTCTGCTCTTTGCTGGATTTGTGATGGTAAAAAGTTCACCCCATTGATTAAGTGGTGAATAACAAATAACAAGACGCTGACACTAAACCTATCAGTACAATGCACATTCGCTCCATTCTCAACAAGATACCTTGCGGAATTGTTTTCTTGTAGAACTGCATAAAACAAGGCGGATCTTCCATCACTATCAAAGGCATCCAACAAAGCTTTGTCTTGATGTGTCAGTAAAACAACAATATTTTCATTTTTTACGGCAAACATTAATGCCGTCCGACCATCATTATCGCCAATATTCACATCGGCACCTCCATTAATGAGTGCTAGTGTAATCTTGCTATTACAAGCGGCCTTCATCAATGCTGTTTCACCTTTATTATCGGCAATGTTGACCTCAGCACCTTTATCAATCAGCACTAATGCAACCTTGCTATTTCCATTATAAGCGGCTTTCATCAATGCTGTTTCACCTTGATTATCGGCAATATTGACGTCAGCACCTTTATCAATCAGTGCTAGTGTAATCTTGCTATTTCCCGCATTAAAAGCTCTCGCCATTGGTATTATACATCGATTATTGGTAATGTTCACGTCATCTATATCACACCTTGTAAACTCATCTTCTTCATCAGCAGTTTTCATCAATGCCGTTTCACCTTGACTATCGGTAATGTTGACGTCAGCACCTTTATCAATCAGTGCTAGTGCAATCTTGCTATTTCCATTATAGGCAGCTGTCATCAATGCTGTTCCACCTTGATTATCGGCAATGTTGACGTCAGCTCCTTTATCAATCAGTGCTAATGCAATCTTGCTAATTCCTTGATAAACAGCTTTCATCAATGCTGTTTCACCTTGATTATCGGCAATGTTGACGTCAGCGCCTTTATCAATCAGTGCTAATGCAATCTCGCTATTTCTTTGATAAGCAGCTTTCATCAATGCTGTTTCGCCTTGATTATTGGCAATGTTGATGTCAGCTCCTTTATCAATCAGTGCTAAAGCAATCTTGCTATTTCCTTGATAAACAGCTTTAATCAATGCTGTTTCACCTTGAATATCGGCAATGTTGACATCAGCGCCTTTATCAATCAGTGCTAATGCAATCTCGCTATTTCTTTGATAAGCAGCTTTCATCAATGCTGTTTCGCCTTGATTATTGGCAATGTTGATGTCAGCTCCTTTATCAATCAGTGCTAAAGTAATCTTGCTATTTCCTTTACAAGCAGCTTTAGTCAATGCTGTTTCACCTTCATTATTGGCAATGTTGACGTTAGCTCCTTGATTAATCAGTGCTAATGCAATCTTGCTATTTCCTTCATAAGCAGCTTTCATCAATGCTGTTTCACCTTCATTATCGGCAATGTTGACGTTAGCTCCTTTATTAATCAGTGCTAATGAGATCTTGCTATTTCTTGCATCAACAGCTTCCATCAATGCTGTTACCCCTTGATCATTGGCAATGTTGACGTCAGCACCTTTATCAATCAGTGCTAGTGCAATCTCGCTATTTCCTTTAAATGCAGCTTTCATCAATGCTGTTTCACCTTGCTTATCGACAACGTTAACATCAGCACCTTTATCAATTAGTGCTAATGCAATCTTGCTATTAACTTCATAAGCAGCTTTCATCAATGCTGTTTGGCCTTGATTATCGGCAATGTTGACGTCAGCTCCTTTATTAATCAGTGCTAGTGACATCTCGCTATTTTCTTCATAAGCAGCTTTCATCAATGCTGTTTCGCCTTGCTTATCGGCAATGTTGATTTCAGCACATTTTTCAATCAGATCTAGTGCCATCTGATTATGTCCGTGATAAGCAGCTGTCATCAATGCTGTTTCACCCTTATTATCGGCAATGTTGACGTCAGCTCCTTTATCAATCAGTGCTAGTGCAATCTTGCTATTTCCATTATGGGCAGCTTTCATCAATGCTGTTCCACCTTGATTATCGGCAATGTTGACGTCAGCAACTTTATCGATCAATGCTAGTGCAATCTCGCTATTTCCTCTATAAGCCGCTATCATCAATGCTGTTCCACCTTGATTATTGGCAATGTTGACGTTAGCTCCTTCATCAATCAGTGCTAGTGCAATCTCGCTAGTTTCTTCATTAGCAGCAGCATATATCAATGCTGTTCCGCCTTGATTATTGGCAATGTTGACGTCAGCACCTTTATCGATCAGTGCTAGTGCAATCTCGCTATTTCCTTTATAAGCAGCTTTAATCAATGCTGTTTCACCTTTATTATCGGCAATGTTGAGATCAGCTCCTCTACCAATCAGTGCTAATGCAATCTTGCTATTTTCTTTATTAGCAGCTATCATCAATGCTGTTACGCCTTGATTATTGGCAATGTTGATTTCAGCTCCTTTATCAATCAGTGCTAGTGCCATCTGATTATGTCCTTCATCAGCAGCTATCATCAATGCTGTTCCACCTTGATTATTGGCAATGTTGACGTTAGCTCCTTCATCAATCAGTGCTAGTGCAATCTCGCTAGTTTCTTTATTAGCAGCAGCATATGTCAATGCTGTTTCACCTTGATTATCAGCAATGTTGACGTCAGCAACTTTTTCAAGCAGTGCTAATGCAATCTCGCTATTTCCTTGATAAGCCGCTCTCATCAATGCTGTTCCACCTTGAATATCGGCAATGTTGACGTCGGCTCCTTTATCAATCAGTGCTAGTGCAATCTCGCTATTTCCTTGACAAGCCGCTATCATCAATGCTGTTCCACCTTGATTATTGGCAACGTTGACTTCAGCATCTTTGTCAATCAGTGCTAGTGCAATTTTGCTACTTCCTCTATAAGCTGCTGTCATCAATGCTGTTCCGCCTTGATTATTGGCAATGTTGACGTCAGCACCTTTATCAATCAGTGCTAATGCAATCTCGCTATTTCCTTCATAAGCCGCTCTCATCAATGCTGTGTTACCATGATTATCAGCAATGTTGACGTTAGCTCCTTTATTAATCAGTGCTAGTGCCATCTCGCTATTTTCTTGATAAGCAGCATTCATCAATACTGTTTGGCCTTGATCATTGGCAATGTTGACGTCAGCACCTTTATCAATCAGTGCTAGTGCCATCTCGCTATTTTCTTGATAAGCGGCATTCATCAATGCTGTTTGGCCTTGATTATCGGCAATGTTGACGTCAGCTCCTTTCTCAATCAGTGCTAGTGCAATCTCGCTATTTCCTTGACAAGCCGCTATCATCAATGCTGTTTGGCCTTGATTATCGGCAATGTTGACGTCAGCGCCTTTCTCAATCAGTGCTAGTGCCATCTCGCTATTTTCTTGATAAACAGCATTCATCAATGCTGTTTGGCCTTGATTATCGCCAATGTTGACGTCAGCTCCTTTCTCAATCAGTGCTAGTGCCATCTCACTATTTCCTTGATAAGCAGCTATTATCAATGAAGTTTTACTTTGATTATTGGCAGTGTTGACGTCAGCTCCTTTCTCAATCAGTGCTAATGCAATCTCACTACTTCCTTCAAAAGAAGCTTTCATCAATGCTGTTACACCTTGATTATTGGCAACGTTGACCTCAGCATCTTTGTCAAGCAGTGCTAATGCAATCTCACTATTTCCTCCAAAAGAAGCTTTCATCAATGCTGTTTCACCTTGATTATTAGCAATGTTGACATCAGCGCCTTCATCAATCAGTGCTAATGCAATCTCGCTATTTCCTTTATAAGCAGCTCTCATCAATGCTGTTCCACCTTGAATATCGGCAATGTTGACGTCAGCTCCTTTATCAATCAGTGCTAGTGCAATCTCGCTATTTCCTTTATAAGCTGCTTTCATCAATGCTGTTTCACTTTGATAATCGGCAATGTTGACGTCAGCTCCTTTATCAATCAGTTCTAGTGCTATCTTGCTATTTCCTACATCAACAGCTTTTATCAATGCTGTTCCACCTTGATTATCAACAATGTTGACGTCAGCTCCTTTATCAATCAGTGCTAGTGCAATCTCGCTATTTCCCTTATAAGCCGCTATCATCAATGCTGTTCCACCTTGATTATTGGCAACGTTGACTTCAGCATCTTTGTCAATCAGTGCTAGTGCAATTTTGCTTTTTCCTCTATAAGCTGCTCTCATCAACGCTGTTTCACCTTGATTATTGTCATGGTTGACGTCAGCGCCTTTATCAATCAGTGCTAATACAATCTCGCTATTTCCTTGATAAGCAGCGCTCATCAATGCTGTTTCACCATGATTATCGGAAATGTTGACGTCAGCTCCTTTATCAATCAGTGCTAATGCAATCTCACTATTTCCTTCAAAAGAAGCTTTCATCAATGCTGTTTCACTTTGTTTATTAGCAATGTTGACATCAGCGCCTTTATCAATCAGTGCTAATGCAATGTCGCTATTTCCTTCATGAGCCGCTCTCATCAATGCTGTTACACCTTGATTATCGGCAACGTTGACGTCAGCAACTTTATCAATCAGTGCTAGTGCAATCTCGCTATTTCCTCTATAAGCCGCTCTCATCAATGCTGTTCCACCTTGAATATCGACAATGTTGACGTCAGCTCCTTTGTCAATCAGTGCTAGTGCAATCTCGCGCTTTCCTTCGAGGGCAGCTATCATCAATGCTGTTACACCTTGATTATTGGCAACGTTGACCTCAGCATCTTTGTCAATCAGTGCTAATGCAGTCTCATCGTTGCCGTTTTCAATTGCTTCTATCAGAGCAGGTTTTCGTGATTTCGTGAATTTTCCTGTCGATAAAGGAGTTGGAATATTCTTATCTCCCTTTGCACTAAAATAAGTCATTTGGTATTGAAAATATCTATGGTACTTGCGCGCCTAAAACAACGACAAAATTAAAGCAATCTTTGATTAGTTTGAATTTTAGTGGACAGAAAAAGGGGAATCGCTCGTTCCAGATGTATAGCACTAGTAGCCTTTCTATTTCAAAACTGGTATCAGAAAATAATAATGTAAGAGTTCCGCCTATAGTCTTATATACTTTATAGGCAACCATGGACAAGGCGACGTCAGAAAAAAATGGTATAATGGTCTAAGTCACACAATATTGCACGTGAAAATGAACACGGTTAACAGCATGATAATGCAAAACTACAACCCAAAAAAGTCCGGATTTTGACGCTTTGTGCATCGTCGAAACTCGGAAAGATTCAGAAATTGCCGACCAGAACACAACTCTATGACTACCAAATCAAATAATAATAATAAAATAAAGTGGTTTATTGACATATTATCACGTTGGGAACGAATTGCCATACTACACAGCAATACTCCAGAACAGACCGTACAATGGCAACGTAGATAGCAAGTAGGTCTTCGGCGGGAAGACCCCCGCGACGTAAAACCCGGAGGATATGGAGGCGTTTCGATGCCTTAGAGACGATAGCAGACTGTCGTAAATCCTTCGAATATCCGCCCAAGGCTGAATAAAATTGATATGTATTGAGCAAAATAAAATGTTTATTATTAGCACTCATCATTTGGAGACATATTGCGGCTGTGTGTTTTGGCGCTCTGTTTAAATTACGCAGTTTCTACTTACTTTACATCATTCTAAAAGGGCTTAAGAACAATAATTTCTAACAGTCAAGCATATGGGGAAATGAAAATTTTCACTTCACCCTTATCTTTTGTATACTGATAGGCTATCTATGGGGAAGTAATAAAACAGCCCTGAAAAAGTTGGGAAATCCTCTGTTGCCATGGCAACGGCAAACTTTCCAAGTGACCACGCATATGGTATTTTGAGACAAAAATCCCAATTAAAATTGTCGAAATTCAATGCAATTTTCCCCCTAGTTTCTCTCAACTATTTTTTATATAAATGCTACCATAAATTAATTAATGTCTCTACTTTAAATTCGTACTAATTTTGTCTACTTTGAATTTTTATATTTTGAGATAACTGACAATCAATTACTGCATATATGAGACTTTTTTATGATCAGTAAATATGACCCAACTTCGTTGGCATGTTTCTTCAAAAGTACGCAAGCTGCAAACTTGGCATTACATATGCACATTATCTAGTCCTTGTAGTTACAGAATCTTGTAAAATCTCTGCGGGGTGGGACATACTTTTTGGGCTACATACCGAATAAAACCAAGAAAAATGCTAAATTTGCATGTTCTTCAAGGTCATCGTATACCGAGATGGCAGCATATAACATGGCAATGACATATTCCAGGTAATGATGAAAATATTGTCATTTGATTTCCGAGAAAGAAACAGAGGTTTTATTTGAGAAAAGGCTGGCAAAAATTATTTTGTAATGCACGTACCTTGCAATTCGACGTTTTAATAGTGAATGTCCAGAAGGTGTTTGGCCTCTTGATCTCGAAATATCCCATCCAAATCAAGTCCAAATCCAAGTTTATAAGTAGAAGAACGTATAATCCTTGGCAACAGTGAGGTGTTGTTTCTACCGGAGCCGACGGATGCACTCAAAGAAGTAAACAACGTTATCTTCCAGATCTTGGTAGGTCGGCCATTACCTTTGTTACACATGGGTTGAAGAAGTTATTTCTCCATAGTTCAAGCGTATAAGGAAGCAGCCACTCTACTGGATACTGTTTGGCTCAAAATGTACTTAAGAAATAGAAGATTTATATTTTTGGGGGCAATTTTTGTGCGAAAAGCTGACATATTTATGTCCTTTTATACAGAAAATCTCTGTTTGTATAACCGCTGACCGGAAGTAAATGTTAGTCCTGCAACGGGGGGCGGGAAAGTGTATACAACTTGTTCATTCCAGGTCTAATACTTAAGTATGGAAAGCTGTTCGTTTGGTGTTTCAACTCCTCATATCTGTACTAGTGATAAAATCGAGCTTCTAAAATGTGACAGAGACGTATCTAGACATTTACAAACGTATCAGCTCAGTAAGTGTCGAGAAGTTCGAGATGAAATTGATTTGATTTTGTGTCGAGCAGGTGGGTTATCAGAATATTTACAATTAATAGTTCTAAGTTTGTTTAGAAAAAAGTATATTGAAAATTGGTTTCATATTATTATCATTAAAGGAAAAGATAAAAGGATTTTAGAATGTTAAAAAATATTCCAATGAAAGGCGGCTACAGCAGAAAACCGGCAAAGATCAAGATTAACCGAAACACCTAGTACATTGCAACATCTAAAAGCGCCGGCTCGCGAGGAATACTATATAGGAGGAACAGTTAAGGTGGCAATAGAAACAAAAATAAGATTGTCCAATGTTTTAATATGATGGGTTTAATACTGTCTTTAGGTTATTTTGATGTCTCTCACGATGAAACAAGCACATTTATTATATGCAAATATCATCGGGATAGTTTGGGGATTTACTGGAGAGGCCGCCGCAAATTATGCCAAGTACCAGATGAGGTGGCTCATCATAAGAGCAACAAGGCAAAAGGTGACCGTGCGGTAACAAAGGGTCTTTCGAAATATATTCAAGAAATAACTGGAAAGCTGATTCCGTTGGGCTCAGGTACAATAGTAGAATTGACGTACTGGATAATTATTAGTTGATATGTGTGCGGCTTATTTTTAATTTGTTGTTGTTTGTTTGTTTGTTTGTATTAGGAGGCACGTAAACCATACGGAATGCGAGGGCTACACCTCGCCGTGTGTCAAACGCTCCAATGATAATGCGTTTTACATTGTTGGTGTATTTGCAGCAATATGCAGAGATTGTAGAGGATCACTTTCTTATAGGATTGCTTCACAAGAATTAGAGGTATAACAATCTTGTTAACGCCCCTTAAATGAATTAAGACAGTTTTATTCATATTATTATTTTTTTCCAATTAGATTCCAAGTGAGCAGATAAATGCAAGAGCTAGTAAAGTTTCCTGTGCAAACAAGCTTCGTATGATAAGTATGCAGGTACAAACTCCTAAGCGAGTGGATTTATCCTGGAAAAACGACTGTAGAGATGTATTGGACGACAGCGAAGAAGAAGAAAATAACAAGAACAAGTTGGAACAGGAACGGCTGCAAGCAGTGAACGAAGTTCTGGCTTTTGGGGGACACGAACCACTCACTCGAACTTTACAAATTCCATGGAAGGATATTACTCCAAAAACACAACGTTTCTACACGTCTAAAACTGCAGAGATAGTTGAAACTGTACTTGAAATCGTGGCCCCATGCGATGCTGGATCACTGTGGAACGCTTTGAAGGAATGTCAAACAATGAAGGATAGATATGAAGCGCAAAGTTGTACAGATTCATCACTGCGGGCGTTGGTAGAGACTTATAAACAGACATCACACTCCGGCACTCGTACTCAACTATTGAGCGTCTTAGCAAATAAGCTTTCTTTCCGAGAAGTAGAGGATCTCATACCTGGTATCTCTAGATATAGATTCACAGAAGCACGGCGACATGGGTTACAATATGGAATAGGTGCTGAAGTTCCTAAACCCCATAAGGCAATAAGAGAAAAAGTTGATCCTGCGCGACTAGAACATTTCATTGAGTTTATTACAAGTCAACATGCCATCCAAGATCTCCCGTTTGGTAGAAGACAACTTAAACTGTCAACTGGAGAACGACTAGACATCCCAAATGTTATCAGGCTGCTCATACCGTCTCGACTGGTAAATCAATACATTCAGTATTGCCAAGAGCAAGAATTCTCTCCACTGGCAAAGAGTACTCTTATGAAAGTTCTTTCTGAGAGCTGTATAGCTTCAGTGAGGAAATGCATGCAAGGACTTGACAACTATTTATCAGAGGGATCGCGATCCTTTGATGACTTGAAATTGGTGGTTGAGAAGTTGGAAGATTCAGGACTTGATAGAAAAAAAGCAGTTAGTTATAAGGAATCTCTATTAGAGGGTAAAGCATATCTCAAGGGAGACTACAAAGTAAGAGAACTGCACTTAGCATTGCCAGAAAATTGTCCAAGATATATGCATTTACATATATATACTTATTTGCATAAACATTGGCCCTTCACTGAAAACATAGAAGTTGAGAGCGAAATGAACACTGGGTAATTTTTTGATTAGTTGATTTTAATGAAGGGCGTTTACATGGACGTTTCAAATAGCGATTGAGACTAAGCGTTTGTCGTTTTAATATGACTAGTGTAACATTTCGGTCGAGAGTCGATGTTTGTGCACATAGGTATGCACAATTTGTACCACCGTTGCTCTTATTTGTTATCAATTTCACATTCCTAGGTTCATGTATCAAGAGAGTCTTCGATTCCAGACCACTGCAGTACCTTCGCTTTAAGTGATGGTCGAAATCCACGTTACAAAACAGCATGTAACCATAAGAATGACCAAAGCTGTGATAGATGCTCTTCTGTAGACAAGGTAGTATGTCAATCTAATGGACAGGTTCTTATATTATGTTGATGTTATTTTATTGAAATTATTATTTGGCACATGCAATAATAATCACACTACTGATTGTACGTTAGGTTCTAGAAAGCATTCAAAGTGATGCAAACACACTGGAGTACGCTTATGAAGATGACAGAGACGAGGTACTTTTCCTTATAAAGAAAGCAAAAGAAAGCATATATGCATGGAAAGCACATCAGCTTCGCAGTATTAACCAAGACCTTGCTCGTCTAGACATTATAGATGCTTTGGATTCTAACAGCGTACTAATTGTACAAGATTTTGCGATGAAGTATATTCCATCTCAGTACAGGGAAGCTCAGAGCGATTTTTTTGGAAAACGTGGAATATCATGGCATGTGTCTGTATGCCACCGAAAAGTTAATGGGAATCTCCAGACGAAAACGTTTATTCACATTCTAAAATCTGGTCTTCAGGATAGCTACACGGTCGTCTTGATCATGGATCACGTTCTACATTCCTTAAAAAAGAAGCACCCAGAAATCACAGTTGCATACTTTCGCCAGGATAATGCTGGCTGTTACCATTCAACATTAACAATTCTGTCTGCAAACACCATTTCCAAGCGTAGCAATATCCACATAAGTCGGATAGATTTCAGTGATCCCCAAGGTGGAAAGTGCTCCTGCGACAGAAAGGCTGCCCAGGTGAAAGCCCATGTCAAAAGCTATGTTAACGAGGGCAACTCTGTTACCAACCCAACTGAGCTAAAGAAAGCCATTGAATCCAGGGGTGGAATCGCAGGGGTCAACGCAACAGTTGTACAAGTAGTCAATAACAGCTCAACTGATAATTATTCCCGGATAGACGGCATTAGTACACTTAATAATTTCGTCTACAGCGAAAACGGTTTCACAGCATACAAAGCTTATAAAGTCGGAGAAGGTACAATCTTTGAATGGAGTGCTTTTGAATCAGGTACGATAGATTATACTGATAGCTTTATAGACTTTATACAAAATGAAGATGGCATCGATCATTAAAACGGGTCTGAATAGTGCACGACAAACAATTCCAGATGGCAGGACTTGTTGGATGAAAACATACACTGAATATAGGAGTCAATGATATAGCGTTTGATAGTGTATTTATAAATATATTGCATTCTGTTATTCAACAGTGCCAGAAGTAAATGATTACTCTTGGTTTGACCAGGAAGCAGAATCAGACGATTTTGTTCCAGTATTTCAAAGACAACAAAAAAAGTCTCCTATTGCAGCACCGCCCAGCGATGGTAGCGACACCAGCGGGGATGAAACCAGTGACGTACATTCATCAGATAGTAGTGACATGAGGAGTCCAAGTGCTAGCGGCAAAATATTTCCTTGTCCAGAGGGGGGCTGCACCAAAGTTTTCATCAGATATTCAGCTTTGGAAAGACACTGTGAATATGGAATTCACAAACGAAGTGTGGAAAAAATGACCCTGCAGGACAAAGCGAAACTGACCTATGCCCACTACTTATACGACCGTCAATCAGCCCATCCAAGCCTGCATGAGGTCAATGTCTTTCAGCCAACTGACGGAGCTTCACTAGAATCTGGATGGGCTTTAAAATCGAGCTCACAAAAATCGAGGTTCACTGACAAGCAAAAATCATTCCTTGATATGAAGTTTATAGAGGGGGAGCAGTCTGGGAAAAAGCTAACAGGAGAAGAGGTAGCAAAAGAGATGCGTAGAGTACGTGATGCGCATAACAATCGCTTGTTCACTTTAGATGAATTTTTGACACCTCAGCAAATATCTTCCTACTTTTCGCGTTTTGCAGCCAAGAAAAAGCAAATAACATCTGCAGAATACGATGCAGTCATGAAAGACGGCTATATTAAAGCAGTAGTAGATGAAATTGCCAATACATTGGATTTTGTAACTCACCCGATGATGTTCAGAGATATCAACTTGTGTAACATGGCAAACAAGGATGTTACTAAGCTACGAATGGCAACTTTGAAGGGTATTTGCCAAGAGTATGGGGTTTCTGTGTCAGGGCGAAAGAAAGCTCCTTACGTGGAAGGCGTTTTAAAGATCAAAGCAACCTGTAGCTGCAGACAGTGATTACAATTAGTACAATTAATTAATGTGGATAACCCGTTTGATATGGTAGCCTGCATAGCCTGGCTCTTTTGGGGAGAAGGAAGGAGGAGGGGAAGAAAAGGGAAGAGGCCCCTCCTCTCCTCTTCCCCTCCCCTCCCCTCCCCCTCAATCTTCGCAGGCTATTGGGAGTGGGGCAAATATAACACAATTATGTTGGGGAGAAGTGGCCAAGTGTAACAGTCTAATAATGGGTTTTGTTTTTTCAACCCTTCCCAAGGTATACATTTATCCAGCAACAGTCGTAGTAGCAACTTACAGCAGCAGCCAAACCAGCAACGTATAACTTCACACTGAAACGCGCACAAGAAAAAGCAAAATCTACTGCCAAATAATTCTTAGTGCTAGCAAAAATAATTTTGACAATCAGCGTTTTTGCAACTTAAAGTGAACCAAAGTAAATGTAGCGAAAGGAATCATAGTGCAAAAAGAAGAGAGAAAAGTAAAAGAAGAAAGAAAATAGAAGGAGATAAATAGGATAACAGAGAGAAAAGAAAAAAGAGAAAAGTAAAGTAAAGTAAAGTAAAGAGGGAAAAGAAAAGAAAAAGGAAAACACAAGGAAAAGAAAACCCGTAAACGAAGGAAACCGAAAAACTGAAATTTACATAAACTTCGCATTTACTTCCGGTCAGCGGTTATACAAACAGAGATTTTCTGTATAAAAGGACATAAATATGTCAGCTTTTCGCACAAAAATTGCCCCCAAAAATATAAATCTTCTATTTCTTAAGTACATTTTGAGCCAAACAGTATCCAGTAGAGTGGCTGCTTCCTTATACGCTTGAACTATGGAGAAATAACTTCTTCAACCCATGTGTAACAAAGGTAATGGCCGACCTACCAAGATCTGGAAGATAACGAAGTTGTTTACTTCTTTGAGTGCATCCGTCGGCTCCGGTAGAAACAACACCTCACTGTTGCCAAGGATTATACGTTCTTCTACTTATAAACTTGGATTTGGACTTGATTTGGATGGGATATTTCGAGATCAAGAGGCCAAACACCTTCTGGACATTCACTATTAAAACGTCGAATTGCAAGGTACGTGCATTACAAAATAATTTTTGCCAGCCTTTTCTCAAATAAAACCTCTGTTTCTTTCTCGGAAATCAAATGACAATATTTTCATCATTACCTGGAATATGTCATTGCCATGTTATATGCTGCCATCTCGGTATACGATGACCTTGAAGAACATGCAAATTTAGCATTTTTCTTGGTTTTATTCGGTATGTAGCCCAAAAAGTATGTCCCACCCCGCAGAGATTTTACAAGATTCTGTAACTACAAGGACTAGATAATGTGCATATGTAATGCCAAGTTTGCAGCTTGCGTACTTTTGAAGAAACATGCCAACGAAGTTGGGTCATATTTACTGATCATAAAAAAGTCTCATATATGCAGTAATTGATTGTCAGTTATCTCAAAATATAAAAATTCAAAGTAGACAAAATTAGTACGAATTTAAAGTAGAGACATTAATTAATTTATGGTAGCATTTATATAAAAAATAGTTGAGAGAAACTAGGGGGAAAATTGCATTGAATTTCGACAATTTTAATTGGGATTTTTGTCTCAAAATACCATATGCGTGGTCACTTGGAAAGTTTGCCGTTGCCATGGCAACAGAGGATTTCCCAACTTTTTCAGGGCTGTTTTATTACTTCCCCATAGATAGCCTATCAGTATACAAAAGATAAGGGTGAAGTGAAAATTTTCATTTCCCCATATGCTTGACTGTTAGAAATTATTGTTCTTAATTTCCACAGATTTTTATGCGATTTGGAAAGACTTCATGGTTTGCTCATTTCGCGCTTGAACTGAACAAGAACGACAAGAACACTTTTGGAGCACTTACACAAGCTTGTAATCCAAGAAAAACTGTCAATCAATAAACACCACAGTTAATTGTGTTATGTTTATTCTTGTCACACCAAGGAAAAGATTACATATTAAATCATTACATTGCATCAGTTGAAAATAATTTTGATACACATTTATGAATCAAGAAAATCGTAACATTTCCTTCAACATATTTTCTAAAGTTTTCAATATTGGATTTTTATTTGGTGGTCATATTAAACGTCTAGATGTGTCTAAAGATTTCATGTCAAGATAAGTTGAAGTTGTGATTATCAAAGAAAAGACAGAACTTTCTTAATATTGCATAAAAAATTAGATTTTACCAATTTTTAGAGTGTGTGTTTGTTAATTTTCAACCTCTCTTTTAATTTGTAAAAGTTACAAACTGCACAGTTTGATATCTGAAACTGTCTCATTTGTTTGTTAATGCATTTGTTGCAGAAATATTTCTGTGTAAAGTTGATAGAGTGATTGATTTTTGGATATTTTTTGCACTACAACGAAATTTTGGGTGTTTTTAACACTTCGAGATTATAACCACGTTTTGTCAAAATGTGATTCCCCGTTTGCACTAGTACCAAATGTGATTTAAATTTGTTAACCTGACAATCAAGCCGTTAATGTCGGTCAGTCTTCCAGTCAAGTTGGAGCGAATTTAAGATGTTTTGTTTATGATTTTTAACTAAGTTTTTTTATTATCCCACAAAACCTAATGAAGGAAAGACAACAATTTCTTTATGTTTTGGCTTTTCGAAGATTTCAACTACTTCAAACAGGAACATAAATTCAGTTGTGGAATTACAGGCATAGTCACAGTAGATGTTGTAGATTTCAATCCTACTGGACATTCCACATCCAAAAGAATTGTGGTTTGAAATCCACGTGTATACTAGGAATTTTAGAGAGGAATTTTTGGAGGCCATTTAGGATGTACTCGAATGTTGAGAATTTACCTCGTAGTAATATGGCGTGAAGTTGTAATTTGTAGCGGGAAGTAACAGTGATCAAATGGCTATGAATGTACATTGACAGAGGTACGTCAAGTGAACAAAGGATTTCTAAACCATGAAGACATCCGGTGCTCTTGTAGTTTGGTAGGTAAAAATATGTCAAGTCACCATCACATACTCCACTGAAACACAGTTTTGCAAAGCAGACTATAGCTACCTAATAGTTACATGTACATGTAGGATGGAGGATGGTCGTTTTCTTTTAAAATTTCAAATTTTGATACATTACGGAGCAAAAATACATACATAAGTCAATTTGTGTATGTCATGAAATGGAAGTTGAGCTCTGAATAATTTTTGGTATATTGTGCCTTGTAGTGTGAACACAATTAGCCAAACAATTTTTGAAAGAAAAATTTGTCTTGACTTTTGTTGAGGCCAAACAAGTTTGGTTACTTGCAAACAGGCCATGAAAAGTCAGTACAAGTATTTCGTAAGGTCATGCTGTTAATAGAGTGTTGTTGTCATCAACTAGCTATCAGTGCCCCAGTAATAGGGGCTTTTGCACTGAAACCCCTTTTCATTGGGACTTTCTTGACATGTGTGTTCCCCCAATGTTTGGGACATTTTTAGAAATGTCTCAGTGTTTATTAGACCTAGACAAAATTAGAAAACTATATCATTAGAGCAGAAATCTTTGCATTATGATCACCAAATATAAATATTTAGAACTTTTAATAAAAATTTTATTAGTCTATCATAATGTAACAATTTCAGTTCTTGATTCATAAATGTGTATCAAAATAACGAATGTAAGATTTATAAGTTGCCACATACATTGCTAATATACGTAATGTGCTAGATCTGAAAAAACTATGAGTAAAGAATTGACTCCGAAATGTATATGCAGCTAGTATTTTGTAAGATGATGAGGCATGGCACAATCTTCATCATCCCAATGATAGGGCCTTTCGCACTGAAATCCCTTTTTATTGGGACTTTCTTGTGTGTTCCCTTAAGGTTTTGGATGCAACACACAACGATCATAGTTATAGTAAGTAATCAAGTGCCACTCTTACTAGTTCACAAAGACATCGCTTCCATATATTAATAGAGTTGGTTAGTACTACTATTAATAGTAGCCAAGCAGGCAAATAGCCTGCTATACCTTATCTTGACATGAAATCTTTAGACACGTCTAGACGTTTAATTAGAGCTAGAAGGTTTATAGAAAATTATATCATTATGACCACCAAATAAAAATCTAATATTGAAAACTTTAGAAAATATGTTGAAGGAAATGTTATGATTTTCTTGATTCATAAATGTGTATCAAAATTATTTTCAACTGATGCAATGTAATGATTTAATATGTAATCTTTTCCTTGGCGTGACAAGAATAAACATAACACAATTAACTGTGGTGTTTGTTGATTGACAGTTTTTCTTGGATTACAAGCTTGTGTAAGTGCCCTCATATTGCAATTTCGAGCAATATGGCCTCGTCTTTGGCAGTTGAAGCAGACTGGAGGCTGACGTTGCTGAATGGGGTAGGGACGAGGACGAAGTGGGCCTGTAAACGGTTGGGCGGCTGGGATGTTCTTTAAGGTTTTCTGGATTTCTTTAGAAATCTCTACTTCTTCCTTAGTACCAACAAGTTTAAGGAGGATTTGCTGGAGGGATGGATGGTTAACCAAAGGCCTGGTCTGCTTAAGTATGACATTAAAGCGAGAGGCTCTAGCGTCTTGACGATCTCTACATATGTCGACGAGCAATTCCAGGGAAGCGAGAGTGGCGAAAGCGTCAAATATAGCTGGGGGACGGAGTATCAACTGACGCAAGGCATTAAGGGAGGCATCGACATTCTGTACATTACTAGCTTGTTGTAAAGCGTCTAATTGCGACCTTAGTGACTGTATCTAAAGTGCAGATAAAAAACGAAAACAATTAACAACTGAACAGCATTAATGGATGTAAACAAAAACAGTTGCATCTACCGATAAACAGAAATTAAACTAATTTACTAAATACCAAGGTGCCAATAACTGCAATAAGAACAAAACATAAAGCAAACCTTTATGCGCTAACGAGGGCAATGTAAATGTAAGGCGTACTTTAAACTTGGACAATAAAACTTAATAAACAGATTTATAAATATTCAACAAATAAACTTATAAAAGACCTTAAATAACCAAATGTTGGTAAATTTAGCCGAAAAAACGGCCAACACTAATAGCAACAAAAAGAAATTTGGCAAACAGCGGGACAAAAATGCAGCCAAAGTAGAAAAAATATCTTACATGCATATAATTGTGATGTATAAAAATATTTGCTGCAAACATAATAAATTTTGCAAATTGGCCGACAAACGGCCAAAATCGAAATGAGGTCTATAAACCTGGGACCAATGACATAATTTGGCAAATTAGCTGACAAACGGCCAACATCGAAATGAGGTCTATACACTTGAGACCAATAACATAATTTGGCAAATTAGCCGACAAACGGCCAACATCGAAATAAGCTGAGGTCTATACACTTGAGACCAATAACATAATTTGGCAAATTAGCCGACAAACGGCCAACATCGAAATGAGGTCTATACACTTGAGACCAATAACATAATTTGGCAAATTAGCCGACAAACGGCCAAAATCGAAATGAGGTCTACACACTCGAGACCAATAACATAATTTGGCAGATTAGCCGACAAACGGCCAAAGTCAAAATAAGGTATATACACTTGAGACCAATTATGCAATAATTTGACAAAATAGCCGACAAACGGCCAAAGTCGAAATAAGAGGTAGACTATGAAACCACCCGTACAAGTGAACACAATAAATGATAAAAGTCAATAACACAAAAGTTGTGCCAAAGTGAAGAAATGACAAATTATAATACCTCATTCTGAGGAGCTTGGGCAGGCAAAGGTTGTGGTTGAGCTGCTGGAGCTGGTTGTGGTTGAACTGCTGGAGCTGGTTGTGGTTGAGCTGCTGGAGCTGGTTGTGGCTGAGCTGCTGGAGGTGGTTGTGGTTGAACTGCTGGAGCTGGTTGTGGTTGAACTGCTGGAGCTGGTTGTGGTTGAGCTGCTGGAGCTGGTTGTGGTTGAGCTGCTGGATCTGGTTGTGGTTGAACTGCTGGAGCTGGTTGTGGTTGAGCTGCTGGAGCTGGTTGTGGTTGAGCTGCTGGAGCTGGTTGTGGTTGAGCTGGAGGAGGATGAACTTGAGGTTGAACATTTGACGCAGAGCGAAGAGCATTGAGGGCATTGACATTTGGCTGTAAAGGAGTAGACATCTTTCTAGCAACAAATGGGCTTCGGCGATGTGACGGGACGAGGAGCGATTCTGAAGCTGACTAGCAAGGAGCAATGTTCGGCCCAAAGAGGCAGAATTCAGAGAATCAAGGTTTTTATAGCCGGATCCGAGTCTTAAGGGACCGTGGGATGCAATTCCACGTGAAGCGTGTCTTTAAAAAGTCTAAACATAGCCGTAATAAGTGATTCCGTGGCTATTCCACCAATGAGAATAGTTACTATTTTACCTTTTGGGATGTGGAACATATGTTCTTGCAACAAGAATCCTGAATTCAATCGCATTGACCAAGCATGCCTGATGCTATGCATACAGTTGCAGTGCAGATAAAATATTTTGTAAAGTGCATTGCAGGCAAGGCCCCAGAAGATAGCTTAGCAGTGAGGATGCAGGAAAAGGCCCTTAGGTTTGAAGAGGCTTGGCCAACGAGTACTCAGCTTCTTTACTTCCTAGTGCTCCATTTGTTTTAACAAAAAAGCAGATGGAAGAAGCTGATGGAAGAGCAAATGAATTAGAAGTTCCCGTTGA
>JALIZF010001341.1:55000-244970 GCA_029948255.1 Telmatactis stephensoni | reverse complement strand
TTACTCACACATTTTAGTAGTTGCTATTTAGAGACTAAAGGCCCCATCCAATCAAGATTTCAAATGCTTTGTCTTTGAACACCAGCGTTAACAAAGTACTTGAACATTCCCTTAAAACTAAGCATTGATAGGATATGCATGTTAGTCCTATAGGAAATAAAATTCCTAGTATCATTTTTCCACCTTATTCTCCAACAATTAACTCTTCAAAACAGAAAGTGAATGCTTAGAGATTGCGATACAAGCAGTCAAAATAAGCTGCTGAAAAGAGTTCTTATTAGAAAAATGGCATAAAGGCATGTTTGTTTGTTTAGCTATTGTGACTGAATTACAGTGTGTTTCACATAACTTTTGCCAATTTTTTCCGAAGTTCGTTCGGAAGTTCCGAAGTCCGTATCGTACTTGGGAAGTTCACAACGAACTTTGTTGGCGAACTTCAAACTTACTTCCCGTGTAAATTCGGTAATTCAGTGGAACTGAGCAATGGAAGATTCTGCCAAGGAGTTTAAGGCATGGTTGTCAATTTTTTAAAACACAATATGAAAGAATTGAATGACATGGATAATATCTTACAAAGCCGACTATCCTTGAAATTATTGAATGACAACAAACCTTGGCAAAAAAAAACCTTTATCCATTTTAAAGTACTATGATCATATTATACTGATTTATTATTATACAGATTGAAACATTCTCTTCGAAGCAGTTTATCTTACATGTAAATGCTCCAGATTTAATTTGTCAAACATGAGTTTATTTCTTTGTCAGGAATCGAATTTAGGGTAAAGATAAGATCTCAAACTGATGACATGTCTACAGTATTATTTGCATACATACCAAAACAAAGGTGCATTTATAGTGAAAAAGAGAGAGCCACCAAAACTGAATCTTTGTATCTTGATTGCTTTTTTATTTACTTGAAATAATTATTCTATTTTCTCCCTGCTTTGGCTCAGCAGAACCACTTCTCAAAAATCTATCTATACATCGCGACAAATGGTAGCTTGAGCTTGTTTTTCTTTGTGCAACTATGTGTACTCAACTTAATGCTTGAGAGTGCAGTGGACGTCTGCAAAACAGGCTTTCGTTTGATACAATTTTATCACATGCCTACATGTATCTAGACATACTTTCAATTGAAAACCAACTTACACCACCTTGATTATTTGTGCAAATATGAAATTTATTAGGCTATTAAGTTTACAGAATACATGGTTGTTTGCATTTTTTAAAGGATATATTAAGGTATCAGGGTACCCCTAGCAACCGGTGTGCGTTCAACTCTATATTGCGCCAAAACTTTTAGTCTAATTATTAAAGTATACATTTTTAGAAAGCTGAATAAATGTAGAAACTATTTCTATTATTTTTATCGTAAAATAATTTTTTCCTTTTAGGTTAGAGGGGATTATTCAAATTTTCACCGAGGTGTCTTCGCGGAGTTCCCATTCAATCAATGTTGATCTGAAAACAACACTTACTATCTTTCTGAGATCATGAGATATCACTTGTCAAAAGTGTGTCTCAGATTTTTGATTAGTTGCCCCGTTGTTCTGTTGTACGTTCCTAAAGTTACAACACCTCCAAAATAGCTGTATCCGATACAAAACAGACGATAACTTTGGAATGGAGCAAAAATTTGAAAATCGGAGACACACCTTTAAAGAACAATTATCGAAGACGACCTCTGCCAAATTTCAGATGAATCCATTAAAATCCCTTTGACCGGGAACTCAAAATACATGGCTAATTGAATGTAAATTCACTTCCGAGAAAAACGCAAAAATGTGTTTTGGAGCCAAGAAGTGGGTTTGTTGATACTAGGGGATTATAACACCTCATAATCTTGCTCGATGACAGCTGAAGTAAAGGGCAACCAAAATCTGGTTAGGTTTTCCACACAAATGGCGGGAAGTCAAGGCAATTTGATCCCACTGAACTTTGGCTCTTGTTGAATAATCTTTTTACAAAGGTTTCAAATATATTCTTCACCGACAAGCTCTCTTGATGACAGGTCAATTGACAAGTGATGTCAACAGATAATTGAGAGGGATTAAGCCGGAAAAAAGTTTTTCGCTTATAACTCGCTATTAAAAATCGCTAGTGAAATAATTTTTTCACTAAATCATAGCCTATTGTCTATTCTATCAGAAAATGTAAAAAAGTAAAAATCGACCCTTTTGAGAAACTTTGGGGTACCCTGATACCTTAAGGGACGACCCATTAGAAAAGTGATGGGGATGGGGGTGAAAAACCAAAAAAGAATATTATTTCAAATAAGAATCCAAGAAAAAAAAAATTCTTGAGTTGCTCTCCATAAAAATATGTTGCCACAGTGAAAAATAATTCTTCCTTGCGATATCCAAAAAAAAAAATATATATATATAGCCAAACAACCCCCCTCCCCCACACACAGACACACATCACTTTTCTAATGGGTGAACCCTAAGTTAACTGTATTTGGCAGATACTATTTTAGTTTAGTCCTTGAGACAATGTTTTTATAATCCACCAAGTCATGTGATTGGTATTGTTCATGTTTATTGTTAAGAATAAAGTATTTTCTTAATAAATTTTAACATCTTTCATTAGACCTTTTTGCTTTATGTATATTTTCGAAGTCTGTGCACTCTAAAACAAAGGGCGATATTGATTTTTCTCGTGGAATGCTGTATTCTTTGTTTAAAAAGTAATTAATATGCACAAACCTACTGAATGTACGTTTTTGCCAAGAAAGCAATTAATTACTGAAATGGTACGTCTTCTCGGATAAGGACGTTAAACCGTAGGCCCCGTCTCTCTAACACTACACCACTTGCACCGGAAGGACATTAAAGAACCCACACCACTATCGGTGGTGTGGTCTGACCTACACTACCAGCATTGAGGTCGGCTTGGCGTAAATGCAATAATGGGCTACTTGTCAATGAGACCTCATACTATAAAAATACAGCAAGTAGTCTAATGAGCTTTGCCAAGTGCTGGGGCCATACAGATACAGATGCAACAGTTCGGTTGGTTCGCATGGTCAGCATGGGTTCTTTCTACAACTATGGATTCCCAAACGCTCAGGTACAATTCTCTTCCGATTTATCACATATGTATTTAACCACTCACACGGACTGCTCACCAGTACACACACATGTGCTGGAAGCTAGACAAGAGCTTTGTCATGGAATTTTGACTAATAGACAATATAACACAGAATGTTACATGAGTGCGAAACTTATTTTCATGCTGTCCACGGTATACAACTCTTTTTTTTGAACAGATAAAAATTTAATACATATATGTACAAGCAGATGTCATTGTTTTGGTGTTGTTTTTACTTGGATCCTTCTGCGTTCTACCTATAAGGTTTGTTAATCTGCAAGCTGTAGCTGTGATAAAGAGACTACTGCTCGTGAGGTATAAATATGCTTGTTATCTACTGAAAATGCAGACAAACAATAGTGTATATTTTCTTAGGGTTGTTTGCAGGATGTCGGAAACAACAGATTCTAGGTCTAAGCATCAACGTAGGAAGATGGACTCATGTTAGAAGCAGCAAATCTCTACGGAAGGAATAATTACCTGAATATAATTCAGCACATCGAAAACAAAATGTTCAACCTACCGTTGGCAACACAAAAATTATACATGTCTGTTTGATTTGAGCAGAAAAGAGACATATACAGACGATTGAAGAACTTGCTTGATCCTAGGTAAAACTAAAGATAACGGTGCAATCTAGTACCGTAAACTGAGTTCTTCAAAAAATACAAGTGCTGATTTCCACAATTATTATTGTTTCCATTGCTAGGAAAACCATAGAGGATGAATGGGTCCCAGTCACAACTGCAGCTAGTACAGTAACAGCAGCTGCTCCATTCTCAAAAAGAATGGCAACATCAACAGCAATAAATGAAATCAGGAATCAGGATACTCGTTATTTGATTATACCCCCAACAATAATACTGATCCGTACCATGCAATTGGTGTGCAAAATATAATTCACGCATATGCTGTGAGACCAAAGCCTCACCCTGTGCATGCACAAGTGATTCTAAATTTTTAGTGTACTATCCACTATCCTCCTTGTTAGCGGAGGTAACACAAAGACAATAAAGTCAATTGACAGGTCAATAAAGTCAGAGTAGTCTACGACTGCTCTGCCAAGTACAAGGGCACATCACTAAACGAAGAGCTCTTACAGGGGCCGGACCTCACTAATTCACTCATTGGGGTCCTTACACGGTTCCGAGAAGAACGCGTTGCCTTTACGTCTGACATCGAGGCAATGTTTTACCAGGTGCATGTCCCCGAAGACGACCGTGATGTGCTAAGGTTCCTATGGTTCCATGATGGTGACCTGAACGGCGAGGTCCAAGAGTTCCAAATGACAGTACATCTCTTCGGAGGGACGTCATTGCCAAGTTGCGCGAATTTTGCCTTACGAAAGACCGCAGACGACAATGCGGGCTGATTCAGCTCACAGACGATCGACACAGTTAAAAGGAACTTTTATGTCGGCGACTGTTTGAAGTCAGTAGCGATCGAGCGATCGGCAATTCGGCTCACTAAAGAATTACGCGAACTCCTCGCAACAGGAGGTTTCATCTGACAAAATGATGTCAAACTCCGCCACGGTCCTCTCATCGATCCCAGAACAAGAAAGAGCACCATCCACGAAGGCACTGGACTTTGAGACCCCATACATCGAAAGAGCTCTTGGCACTCAGTGGAACATATCGTCCGACACCTTTGGTTTCGCTATCGCCATCAAGGACAGACCCGCGACCAGACGAGGCATCCTTTCTGTTGTAAGTTCTATCTATGATCCATTAGGATTTGTGGCTCCGTTCACACTGCTCGCTAAGATGCTGCTACAAGACCTCTGCCGTCAGAATCTTGGGTGGGACGACCCCATCCTAGATGTACACCTGCAACGTTGGCAGTGCTGGCTGCAAGACCTAACAATGCTCGAAGGTATGGCCATTGATCGTTGTTTCAGGCCTCAAGATTTTGGCAAAATTGCATCAAGCCAATTGCACCATTTCTCCAACGCCTCTCAACAAGGTTACAGAGCGGTTACCTACATCAGGCTCGTTGATCAAGATGGAAGAATCCATTGTTTGTTCACTAGTGGGAAGTCTAGGCTAGCCCCCCTTAAACCGGTAACAATACCAAGAATGGAACTATCCGCTGCCGTACTATCGACCAGACGACCAGATGACTCTGAAAGAGCTTTCCATGCCAATCACGGAAAATTCAACATTCTGGACGGACAGCACGTGTGTACTGTCCTATATTGAGAATAAAGACAAGCGATTCCAAACATTCGTTGCCAACAGAATAGCCGCGATATGAGATAAAACGTTGTCAACCCAGTGGAGGTACGTCGACACGAAGTCCAACCCCGCAGACGACGCATCAAGGGGGCTACCACCTAAGGCTGCTCTTGAAAACACCTGCTGGATCAATGGATCCAGCTTCCTTTGGCAATCGGAAGAGTCGTGGCCACAGCGACCTAAAGACATGAAGCTACGAGCTGAGAACCCAGAATTAAAGAAGTACGCTACTATCTGCGCTATTTCATCGTTGGGCCAGGACGACACTATGGTGAAACTTCTCAAATGCTTCTCGTGTTGGACCCGATTACGAAAGATCATTGCCTGGATGCTGAGATTGAAGTCTAATCTACGAGACGTTTGTATGAAACATCACTCTCGGCCAGCCTTTACAGTTTCTAACAAGATAATGCTGATAACAGTTGACGAGATGAAAGTGGCAGAAGCCAAGGTCCTCAAAATAGTTCAACGATCAGCCTTCCCCACGGAAATAAGCGCTCTGTTGTCAGAGAAACCCGCAGTACAATGATCAAGTTCCATCTACAGCCTCAGTCCTCAACTGAAAAACGGTCTGATATGTGTTGGAGGACGTCTCCCAAACGCACCTATAGATGAACAGAACAAGCATCTGGTAATCTTGCCATGCCGACAACACATCACCGAACTGATAATTAGGCACCATCACATCATCACTGGCCATTGTGGTTTGGAGTACATCCTATCTAAACTGAGAGAAAGATTCTGGATTATCAAGGCAAGAGTTGCAGTTCGACATACGCTCAGTTCATGTTTCTTCTGCAAGAGACACCATGCCAAGGCAGGACAACAGAAAATGGCGGATCTACCAAGAGACAAGCCACCCTTCACGTTTGTCGGCATTGACTGTTTTGGGCCGTTTATGGTACGTCAAGGAAGATCAACTGTGAAAAGGTATGCCATACTCTTCACCTGCCTTACAATCCAAGCAGTGCAATAGAAATCGCCCATAGCCTTGATACGGACTCGTTTGTCAACGTGTTAAGGCGATTCATCGCGAGAAGAAGTCCACTGCAAGAAATCAGAACGGATAACGGGACGAACTTTGTCGACGGCGAAAGAGAACTCCGCGAGGCAGTAAGATCTTGGAATCAACAAGCTATCCACGACGCCCTCCTAGCAACCATCGTGAAGTCGACGTTCAATACCCCTTCAGGCTAACACCATGGCGGGGTGTGGAAACGGTGCATCAGATCGACCCAGAAGATCTTACAAGCTGTTCTGAGGGAACAGACCATCTGCGACGAAACCCTATCTACACTGATGTGCGAAGTCGAAATGATCATGAACGGATGACCCCTGACGAAGCTCTCCGACGACCCACGAGACCTTGATGCTCTCACGCCCAATCACCTGTTGTTGCTGCAGTCGGGACCAACGCTCCCTCCCGGCGTTTTCTCAAGAGAGGATTCGTACAGTCGCAGAAGATGGTGCCAGGTACAGTACTTAGCCGACGTCTTCTGGAGGAGGTGGATCAAGGAGTATCTGCCAAGTCTTCAAGCCCGTCAGAAGTGGTTCCAAGTGCAGCGGAACCTGAGACCTAACGACATCATACTCATCGTTGATGACACCGTTCCACGCTCTTCATGGCCCCTGGGCAGAGTATTAGAAGTTTACTCCAACAGCAGCGACAGCTTGGTACGGTCTGCTAAGGTGAAGACAAGATCATCGGTTCTCGTGCGGCCGATCAGCAAGATTGTCCTCTTGGAGGAAGCAGAAGTCGCAGCATGACTACCCATGGACAGAGAAGGACAAGGGACCCCACAGGATTTGGACAACGTACAAAGGAGCATTACTTTGAACATTTATTATTAGTTCATATACAATATTAATATAAAAATTAGGTAGTACCTAATAGCGGAGCTCCCATTTAAATATAATAATAATTTTAAATACTTTGTATTATTTTCACGTTTTTGATTCAAATGAATTGGGCTTCCTGTGGTAATAGGCAAACAAAGATTGCATTTTGTTGTAAAAGTCGAAATAAAGATTATAGATCAAGCTTTATTTCTTGCCCTTCAGTCTCCTGAGAATTATAAGCTATTTGTTTCCTCAATAAAATAAAAAGGATTACTCATTAGTCTTTATTACTGACTAATTGTATTTTTCACTGAACCAGATCAACTTAACAAGTACATCATGCGATATACATATGTTAGATCAACTTAACAAGTACATCATGCGATATACATATGTATGCATGACGGCATTTCTAATACAGAACAGATCAAACTAAAGTATTTATATAGTTCAGATTATCGAGCTGTAAATAGATAACACAATCTCGAAACTGAATTATCTTATGTTGAATTTTCTGAAGCTACTAAGACAGTATACAGCTTCAAAACTTCAATAAAAGCTTGTTTTGATAAGCTATAATCTCAGCTCGATCATTCAAGCAAGTGAACGTTTCTCTACAAAACACTAAGTTTATTGCGAATTTCTTTTATAACACAATGCTAAACTACCTTAATTTCATATTACCTCTAGTCAAATAGCCATATTCCATACCACTTATTACCACTAATTGATGCAGCATGACTACAGTCCGCCATTTTTATTTCAACATGATGAATGTCGTTGCTATGACAACCAATCGACCAATAGTATTTGTTTGAAAGCAAAGTCAATGCACTAAGACTGATTTTCAACGAAAAGTCAAGAAATAAAAGATTCCTTGTAAATTTTGACGAAATTATATCGGATTCTGAGCTTAAAAGTCAATTTTTAATTAACAAACTGGTAAACTAAAACGTTTGAGACAGAAAAATAAGAAATATTTGAAAATTTTGTCTAAGCAGAGTTATTAACTCTGCCAGAATAAACACGGAAAAAATTTTCTGTTGCTTAATTACTGAAGTTGCTCGTATTTTATATATTTCTTAGAGACCAAAACAGATAAACTCAAGTAGTTTCAAACTGATAAGACCGTCCTTGGAGCTTATGGCCGAAAGGCTCGGCGAAATAAAAACGAAAATGGTCGAAGAAACAACCACTAAATAATGTCCACACCGTCCTACGATTCATTTTTAAAGATTATTTAAGCTTTATTTTGCATCTCACCTGAAACAGATGACTCTTGCTCGCTTTTAGCCTGCGTCACATCCGGACTTTTCCTCCGTTAAGTCCGTCTGCGAAATAACGAACAAAACCGTGTTATGAGACCCCCAGCAAATAGCAGGATTATAGATAATAGATCCTGATTGGCTGATGCATTTTTCAATTCTAACGAGACTCGTGATTGGCTCTATGATCACTGATGTGTTTGTCTTCGCCATGACAACACTTCCGTTAGATTTACAGTGATTATGAAAACACAGACAGATTTTTCAATTAAAACCACAGGTAGCCCAAGCTCACTATTTGTCCCAATTTACAAGAGAATGTATGGGGATTTTTGAACCCTCAATAAACGACTCAAATTGTAATAAAATTCAACAAAAACTTATCAGTGTCTTGCTTTATTCCTCTTTAGTCCCCTGACAGCGTTTCAGTCGATTTCGTCTGGGTTTAGCTACTTTTTCCCTCCCCAACTAAGTTCATTCAGGGCTTCCTGTGTCGGTCCATGAAAAATCAGCTCGATGGGTTTACATACCATTTTTTCTTAGGTATGGTGCTCCGCGCGCGCGCGCGCACGGGAGCTCCGCTATAACCATTATTAGTTTGTTACTGTTTTGGGGGGCATTCATAGCCAGTGTGCACATATTCTTATTATTTAATTATTATATAATAATTTGGCATTTTAAACTATCTTCCATTCAAAATACAACCTTAATTTGAGATATAAATGTACTTAACTATGAAATCATTTACTCTGGATTCCTGAATAATAGTATATGTATGTTTTTTGTTTGTTTGTTTTGTTGTTGTTGTTGTTGG
This sequence comes from Telmatactis stephensoni, assembly GCA_029948255.1. Classification (NCBI taxonomy): domain Eukaryota; kingdom Metazoa; phylum Cnidaria; class Anthozoa; order Actiniaria; family Isophelliidae; genus Telmatactis; species Telmatactis stephensoni. The sequence continues at coordinate 235,722 of JALIZF010001341.1, read as the reverse complement.
AAATTTCCACTCTATAGGCATTTCCGAGTCTTTGTTATAAGGTAGATGCAATTTACAAACAAAATATGTGCATCTGGTGTTGGGTTTGCTAAGAGTTTAAGTGGGAGAAGGGGAAACTTACATACTTACTCACGTACTATGTTATATTCCACTCTATACTATTATTGGTTGACTTGGATCTTTCCACTGTACTATTATTTTGCTCTATACTATTATTTGGACTTCAGAGTATTGTTTGCTTCAGTGATATTGTCTTCTTGCATAATGTTGATTGATATTTAACCCATTTTTATTAAACATGTTCTAGAAACTTACTAGGAGGAGTTTGGCCCTGGATAAAATTCCATGGGATACCCATAAGAAAGGAAGATTAGCAGAGGCATTGGTCCCAGATTGCATGAGCAGTGAGGACAGCGATTATAGCGAAGCAGATAATAAAGTAATTGGATACATAGTAAATCATATCTCATGGGAGAGTGAACGCCTAAAAAAAAATAAAAGGACACGACAAATTTTATAGAAAAAGCCTAACTAAGAGAGCACGAGACAAGATTCTTCCTCGAAGGGACAGCATAGTGTTTGCTAATAAAGATGTCCCCGATAATATGCCCCAATGGGCAATTGCACCAAGTCTTGATCAATCTGTAAATAGTGATGATTAATCTTCTGGTTTCTCTGATCATTAAAAAGCACTGGCTTTAACTGATTATGTTTTTAATTTTACTGATGAAACTTCCTGTAGTTTCTTCATTAAAAAAAATTAGTTGATGTTTATCAAGAAATTTATATTAGTTTTATTCAAGTAAATTCTGAATAATTAATTTTAAAATAGGCCATTTGCATGATGACATCATTTTACCACAACTACATACCACAAGCTTTGCACATTTTCTTCAGAGTTTTATTTCCTCTTGAGAGTGGTAAAACAATTGTCCATAATAACTTTACAAAAGAAAGTATGGCAAGCATTCTGGTAGTTGTTTAATACATGACGTGATCATGCATATGTCGACCTATTAGCAGGTATTATTTTTTCATGATTATTCATTTAAATAATACAATTCTGTAATATTGCCTTCATATAATATAATTTTTGTATACATGTATATAATTCCCCAAAAGATTATTTCATTATGTATTAATTTGAATCTGAATGTTTAATTCTGTTAATTTGCAGATGATTATATTATAAAATTATGAACCTTTAAGAGAGAACATATTGTTATTGATATATATTGAATTCTCATTTTCTTAAGTTTTATGAATCTGAATGTTTATGTTGCAAATGATAATTGTATATTAAAAATTATACATTTAAAGAACTTGCATATTTCATATATATATGTAAATCGAAATAGTTGTTTTATTTCAAAATAAACATTTTAATAAGAGATTTTGTATTTTGTGTGTGTCAAAATATCTCAATTTTTAAAAATAAATATTGGGGAAAGCAAAATTTCAATAATATTTAAAAAAAATTATGCTTGAAAAATGAACCTTTCAAACACTTTCATGAAGGTTTTATGGGAAGAAAACACAAACTTTCAATACATATTCATTACAAAATAGTAAGGAAAGGTGTATTTCGTTAAACTTTACTTTTCTAACGAAAGACCATGAAAGTTACATTTTCTTGACCTTTTTGACTTTATCCGAAATGCTCCGAAATGCTTCATTCGTAGCCTTTTGAACAGGCCCAGAAAGTTTCAAAATGTTTGTGTCAGAGATTACGTGAGCACCTGAAAGTTTCATAAAAATAGTCTTTCGTGTACCTTTCCATACTCTTTCAAGAACCTGAAATCTTTTATTTCATCCTGTGAATTTAATTTTTTAAAAAATAACATTTTTTCACGGGGACCGCAGAGTCCCTTAAAAAGTGGTGGGGCTATATACGAGACAAGTATGGGAAAAAATGGTGGGGCAAAGATTTGAAAATATAAGAGTATAGGAAAAGGGGCTATAGTCCACTAGCCCCTCCCTCACCACGGGCCCTGTTTTTGGAGTGTAACCAGAGTAGGTTTTCGTTGATAGATCAATGGAAATGACATCAGTTGAGCATCAGTTTTCAAGGTCAATGAATCCATTGTTCTTCTTGATACGTGTTCCTTTGAGCTTTTAATATTTCTGTTGAGTACTTTAATAACTGGTTTCTTAACCGTTCTGCTTATTTTGTGATATTAACTTGATACAATGTAGTGCGCGGAAGACTGCAACATTCCAAATCGTTTGCAACTCTATGTTGTTCAGTGTGGTAAGTTACGTCAGTTATATCTATAAAAGCTAAAACCTCTTTCGATTGCTTCATAGAGTTTTAAAAGCTATAAATTAATAAAGAAGAACTAAACAATGGAGAACAAACGTTTGGTACGGTGTTGTATGTGCATAGAGGTACTTATCGTGTTGTTGTCAACTGATTAACTGTCTTAGCAAAAATTAAAATCACATTTTCTGCCAGTCAATGATATACATTGCCTTATGTATTCTATGCAAGGAAAATAAAATAGATATTAAACTAATACACATTATTAAACCCTAATTCCATTGTTTTTCTTATTTGACTATTATATATTAGAGTGAAAACCACTCTAAATAAATAAATATTAATTAATAAATTGGAAACCCTAGGTAATAGGCCATTCGCATGATGGCATCATATACTACAACCACCAGAATGCTTTGCCCACTTTCTTTTGTAAAATAATTAGTGCCAATTGTTTTGCTATTCTCAAAATGGAATAAAAATCTGAATAAGAAAGAAAATTTGTAGAGTATTCTGGTAGTTGTAGTAAAATGACGTCATAGTGCAAATGTCCTATTTTGATGCCGAGTTCAAAAAATTGGGTTATTATTCCAACAGAGCACCCCTAAGGGGGGAGAGGGGGAAGAGCTCCAACTAAATTTCTTTTTGTCTCTGTACACATCAACCAAACCTGGCTACCGACTACAACTCAAGCAAATTCATCAGTTTTAGTCAAGCCTGATCAGCAAGTCCATAACTAGCCAAATCTATGCAAATCCAAAATTCCCCACCCCTTCCTCCACAGTCCAACTATCTAACTACTTCATTTTGTGCTAAATATTAGCAAGTTACTGATCTCACAAAGCCTTTTAATCATTATTATTATTACTTGAGACTATCAAATTTATCAAATTTTCATTCAATCAATCAACCAATCAATTAATAAATAAATAGATAAATAATGTTTGGCACTTGCCACATGAAATGTCTAGAATAGTATTATAATTATTAAAGTATTTTAGAGTTGTTTTCGGCACTTTGAAAGTAAAACCAATCGTCACTGAAATCAGCAAAAACAATAAAGAAATAAAAATAAATATTTTATATTTATTCTCGAATTTCAGAGTAGCATCACTGCCAATTATATATATCTCTAAGACTCATTCGCACACTATGCAAAGTCATTGAATATGTATATTCTGTTGAGGGAATGTTGTTTATGACCCCTTTCACGAAGGAATGTCCCGTGGCGGTAAAAATAGGCAGTTCTGATTGGTTTCCAGTTTATATAAATTAAAAGGACGCCTCTGCAAGCATTACTTGGTCAAGAAATCAGAGTCGGGGCCCGAATAGAGATCCCTCTTTAGTTCTTATTATCCTGCACCCCAGCTGAACTATTCATGGCGGACGATCAAGCCCTTGTTATGAATCCTGCTGGCGTAAGAGCTGTTGTAAATGCCGATCCTCCAGCAAATCTACCAGTTAATCCATCAGCGAACCTACCAGCGAATCCTGTAGTAAATGATGATCATCAAGCGAATCTTTGGAAATCAACCCCGGCTTAAACTTTCATTGCGATCAAGTCCGTCCTTCAAGTTACTCAAGCTGATGCTGTAGCTGTCCTTCTTACTGATGAATCAGCTCTGCCGTTAACAGAGGCTGTAGTGCAGAAGTAAGAGAATTTGTTCCATTTTGTGGAGCTAACTTCGCTTTGATTGAATGTGCATGTTCTCAGTCGTTGAATTTCGTTGAATGGCCCGTGATCGTGGCAATGATTGTAGATTTCTTGTACTGAAATGTTGGCCCGTGATCGTGGCAATGATTGTAGATTTCGTTTCTGAAATGCTGGCCCGTGATCGTGGCAATGATTGTAGTTTTATTGTACTGAAATGTTGGCCCGTGATCGTGGCAATGATTGTAGTTTTCTTGTACTGAAATGCTGGCCCGTGATCGTGGCAATGATTGTAGATTTCTTTACTGAAATGCTAGCCCGTGATCGTGGCAATGATTGTAGTTTTCTTGTACTGAAATGTTGGCCCGTGATTGTGGCAATGATTGTAGTTTTCTTGTTCTGAAATGCTGGCCCGTGATCGTGGCAATGATTGTAGATTTCTTTACTGAAATGCTAGCCCGTGATCGTGGCAGTGATTGTAGTTTTCTTGTACTGAAATGTTGGCCTGTGATCGTGGCAATGATTGTAGTTTTCTTGTTCTGAAATGCTGGCCCGTGATCGTGGCAATGATTGTAGATTTCTTTACTGAAACGCTGGCCCGTGATCGTGGCAATGATTGTAGATTTCTTTACTGAAACGCTGGCCCGTGATCGTGGCAATGATTGTAGTTTTCGTGTACGGAAACGTTGGCCCGTGATCGTGGCAATGATTGTAGATTTCTTTACTGAAATGCTGGCCGTGATCGTGGCAATGATTGTAGTTTTCTTGTACTGAAATGTTGGTCCGTGATCGACGCAATGATTATAGTTTTCTTGTACTGAAATGTTGGCCCGTGATCGTGGCAATGATTGTAGATTTCTTTACTGAAATGCTGGCCCGTGATCGTGGCAATGGTTGTAGTTTTCGTGTATGGAAATGTTGGCCCGTGATCGTGGCAATGATTGTAGATTTCTTTACTGAAATGCTGGCTGTGATCATGGCAATGATTGTAGTTTCCTTGTACTTAAATGTTGGTCCGTGATCGACGCAATGATTATAGTTTTCTTGTACTGAAATGTTGGCCCGTGATCGTGGCAATGATTGTAGATTTCTTTACTGAAATGATGGCCCATGATGGGGGCAATGATTGTAGTTTTCTTGTTCTGAAATGCTGGCCCGTGATCGTGGCAATGATTGTAGATTTCTTTACTGAAATGCTAGCCCGTGATCGTGGCAGTGATTGTAGTTTTCTTGTACTGAAATGTTGGCCTGTGATCGTGGCAATGATTGTAGTTTTCTTGTTCTGAAATGCTGGCCCGTGATCGTGGCAATGATTGTAGATTTCTTTACTGAAACGCTGGCCCGTGATCGTGGCAATGATTGTAGATTTCTTTACTGAAACGCTGGCCCGTGATCGTGGCAATGATTGTAGTTTTCGTGTACGGAAACGTTGGCCCGTGATCGTGGCAATGATTGTAGATTTCTTTACTGAAATGCTGGCCCGTGATCGTGGCAATGGTTGTAGTTTTCGTGTACGGAAATGTTGGCCCGTGATCGTGGCAATGATTGTAGATTTCTTTACTGAAATGCTGGCCGTGATCGTGGCAATGATTGTAGTTTCCTTGTACTTAAATGTTGGTCCGTGATCGACGCAATGATTATAGTTTTCTTGTACTGAAATGTTGGCCCGTGATCGTGGCAATGATTGTAGATTTCTTTACTGAAATGCTGGCCCATGATGGGGGCAATTATGTTTGCAGTTTTCTTGTACTGAAATGTTGGCCCGTGATCAATTGCAAGGCAATGATTGTAGTTTTCTTTACTGAGATGTTGGCCCGTGGTCGAGGCAATGATTGTAGTAGTGCCTGTGAGTTATTCATTGTTATCAATGCTCTTTTTAGGATCCAAATCAGTTATTGGATCTGGAAAATCAGCTGAGAAGTCTCGAACGGTTACAGGAAGTTTAATGTAGATGTCATGTTATCGATCGAAAATCCTTTTTGAAGCCCGTGATCGTGGCGAATGCGAGTCTTTGCGTATTTACAATTTAACCCGTGATCGTGGCGATTGTGTTTTTCAATTTGGCCCGTGATTGTGTGGCGGTAATTGTTAGCTTTGTTTCTTTATGTTTCTTCAATTTTGCCTGGCGTGATCGTGGCGGTTGTTTAGTTCTGTTTCTTTATGTTTTCAATTTGGCCCGTGATCGTGACGACTATGAGTTCTTTCTTTATAATTTGGCCCGTGATCGTGGTTTTCAGAGCTATTACTTTGTAAACGCAGCGTTTTTTACGCGTATAGTGTTTTGGAAGGCTTGATAATTATTGTAAATGGCCTGTGATCTTGGCTTGTGTATGTCTATCAATTGCATGCAAGATATTTAGCTTGACCCTGTTAAGTGAGGGTAATTACGATCATTCTGATTTCTATTCCTTTTTTCGTCCATTGCATTAGTTGTCGCTCAATGGAATTTGTTTTGTTTTGTCTTATGTGTTAGGGTTGGCTCTATATAACAATAATATATATAATAAAGTTTAGTTAGCGTGTGTTGAGAAGTATTCTTTGGACTGTTTAGTTACTTCTAGACCTTGTTTTCTTGTTTTCGTTTGTTTTCTTTTTCTGCCTGGATCGGGGAGAGTAACTCGCATGGGTTCGCCTTATATTCTGGGCTGCCGATGTTGCGTGCCACTTTTACGTGGGTGTGGTAGTTGCTCCCTCCTGGTCAGGGATTCCATCCACCGGGGATTTCTCTACTAGAGAATGCGCATTGAGCGGTCCTTTTGTCTTTTCTTTTCTTCAGATCAAGCGACGGCGTGTAGACGATTTCCTAAACGTTAAGATCGCTCAGTGGGAATTTATTGATCGAGAGTTTGAGACTAAGCTGCTGTTGTGTAGGAAATCGCCAACTCAGAACCATTCATGGGTGACTTGGGATGGGATCCCTGTCCAGGGGGGAGAGACTATGTATTTACTTCCAGAAGATATTTTAAAAACACATGCCTGGTCTTTCTACGTTGCGTCTGCGAGACCCAGAAAAAATTGTAGCGGGGGGCATCCATGCTAACTTTGTCTGGTGGGAATGTATTTTAGAACAGCACCCAAAACAGGATGTCATTCTATCGTGGTTAAGAGAGGGAGTTAATGTGCTCGACTTTACGGTCCATTTTTCGGGTTTCTTCAAGGGCGTTCAGTATGACTCAAGCCAGCCACCTTCTAAAATATGGCCAAACCATGCGTCGTGCAAGAAATTTTCACAATTTGTGTCGGATAAGCCCAAGTTTCGATATGTCCTCGACTGTTGTTTTCCGGTCGTGAAGGTTTGTCGTGTTTCCATTTTCACTCATCGTGTCCGATTTGTATTCTAGACGTTTTAGTATGCATGGTGACTGATTTTGATGCACGAGTGGGACCTTTTGACAATATTTTGAAACTTTGTTCCAAAGGCAATCGGAATGTATTTCTGTCTCCGTCCAAGTGTGTGTTTTTCATCGCGTCCTTTTGACCTTTTTCATTGAATTGTCACCTGTCAAGTGTCCTGTTTTTCACAAAACTTGTTGTCTCAGACGTTACCAAGGGTTCCCAATTAAGTTGTTCCAACCATCGGTATCTTGTGCCAAGTGTAGCCATGCCATTGAGAAAAATTTTATTTAACTTCTGCCAAAATTGTGGTTATCACATAAGGGAGATTTATTTAGCGAGAGGGCGCCTAATGTGCATCCTTGCTTCAATTTCCTTGAATTACCTTTTCATACCCTTAAAACGGAGTACTGATGGAAAGAGGGGGGGTAAAATGAGCACACCGTCGATTTCAAGTTTATCAGTTACCCAAATTATTGTCACGAGTTATCGATGTAAAATATGGTCACTTTACTTTACTTTACTTTAGTTGGAAATTGATTTTAAAAATATATATTTACACAGCATACTCAAATATTTTACGTTAACTTACCGTTTCTAACAGAAAGTGAAGTGCTGCGAGCTGATTAGTACTGTATATTGTACGAGGCTTTTAAAAAGACTTATTAATTCAGCGAAAAGTTTGACCCAAAAAACTCGTGTATACATCGAACATGACAGTGTCTTTCCTTGGAAAACGTCACAAAAGCGTCCATGAGTTTGATGAATATTACTGTGTGGTACAAAGATGACGTGGGGTCAAAAGTGCTTTATAGTAAAGAAGCAACAAATTTCGTCCTCAGTTTACTGATCACAAACAACTAGTGTTAATAGCAATGATTAAAAAATAACTTATTGATGCATTGATAAGTGGCCCTAGCAGCTAAAAAATTACTTGATAAATATCTTTGTTTACAAAGAATCTAACAACGCATTGTTGTTTTATTCCTTGCGGTATAAATATATGTGGATTTAATTTTTGAACTACTGAGAGTAGTCTGCGTAAGCAAAATTTACCAGAAATTTTAGCGATATCATGTGGCTTTCTCAAGAGATTTTTCTTCTCAGAGGACATTCGAATGAGACTCGAATGCAATATATCTGAACTTATCAGTTATCGACTTGCTTCGATCGATTGATCAACGACCATGAGCAACTTCTAAAAGAACATTGTCTTCTTGAGGAATATCATTAAATAGTTTGTGACCCTATTGAATACTTCCAAGAGCATAAAACAATGGTTTTAGTGGATTCCCGGAGTATGATATAAACTGTGAATAACAATGACAGTTTTTCGACAACATTCGAGTGATATAAATTCAGCTGATTATTCCAAGCGTATCATTTCAATGACGTCACAGATTATCGTTCACTCTACATGTCTACAAACATGCCAAAAACTCGAGTTCAGAAGGAGGGTTTGATTACTCCGAGAGCTCTTGAAGCGGCTGCAGCGCAGTCAAGGTTGAGCATTTCCGTAAATGAATTTGAAGGGCTCTTTGTCAAGTGATCACTTGACTTTGCATGGTTTTAGGAGCGACGCGGCTATCTCAATGGCGCTAGTCGATGTAAGTCTTGATCAAATTATGGATCATCTGGGTTGGAAAACTTAGAGAGGGGGTCCTGGGGGTTTGCGGGATTGCGGGGTTGACCATTTTTTGTGTGCGGTATTTGAAATTGCGGTAATACGGTATTTTTGAGGCCTGCGAGATGCGGGATTTTGCTTTCTGGTGCTCGATAGAAAATTTCATGTTTCTATGATTCATGTTTCTGCGCGTGAGGTCCTGTGGGAGTGGTATTTCGAATTTTTTCGTGTGGTGAGCCGTATTTTCGAATTTTTCATGCGGGACTGTGGGATTGACCATTTTTTCGTGCGAGATTGCGGTATTTTCGAATTTTTCGTGCGGGATTGCGGTATTCGTAACCCCCCCTAGGCCCCACTCCTTAGATACAGGTGTGGGAACTGATTCTAAATCTATGGATCAATTGAAGGTTTTCGTTAAGGCTTTTCCTAAGACCATACTGGTTTGATTTTGGGGTCCGGAGTTTTTCTTTTTTTGATAAGGATTGGGAAGGGACAACGTGTTCATATTAGTATAAAGTTCAGTTAATTGAAAAATAAAGAATTGATATATGTGAGGATTAAATCTGGTTCTAGCGTCTTTGGAGGTGGAGGAACGAAGGGAAGGAGTTGCGTGTCCATACCTTATTAATAACAATGACTGAAACAGAATAATACACTATGCAAAGTCATTGAATATGTATATTCTGTTGAGGGAATGTTGTTTATGACCCCTTTCACGAAGGAATGTCCCGTGGCGGTAAAAATAGGCAGTTCTGATTGGTTTCCAGTTTATATAAATTAAAAGGACGCCTTTGCAAGCATTACTTGGTCAAGAAATCAGAGTCGGGGCCCGAATAGAGATCACGACCCACCCTCCCCACCCAGTTCAGCCGGGGTGCAGGAGCACCTCGACTGGCTGCCTGCTACTTCGTATTGGAGGAGACTCCGGTCGGAGTTGCGTGTCCATACCTTATTAATAACAATGACTGAAACAGAATAATACACTCCGTAGTCGTGCAATATACTCTGCATACAAGGATTATTCCCTTCAGTATTTGCTTGATGCTTTTTGTTTGACCTTGAAGACTGACTAATTGGTGGACTTGCTAGGACATGTCTAATATGTGTTCCAATTATCCATATTGCAGTTCCTTCTTCATGCTTCAGCCTGTGGTCTTGGCATGTGGCCACACATTTTGCCACACATGTGCAAAACGATTGGCTGAAATGCCACTTGTACGCCGTAAGTGCCCAGTATGCAGGGCGGAGTTAAATCCCAGTAAACCAGTAAAATCTTGCCAGTAAACGTGGATTTGCTGGGCGTCGCAGCGAAGCTCCCCACCAACTGCAGGCTGTGTCCATAGCAAGGAAACGTTTCTGGTGTACAAGCCCATGCGGTGGCATGCCCACAAAAATACATCGAGTGCTCATTTCCAGGATGTCCCTTCAGGGACTTACGTAAAGACATGCCACTCCATCAAGCGGATTGTCTATTTCAAACCATTCTTTGCAATCAGTGTGGTATGAAAGTGGCCTATCAGCATATGATGGACCGCAAAAGAGAGGCATGCCAATCTCGGTTGGTGCTGTGTCTGTATTTTACGGACAACCAAGATGCACAAGACGTCCCAGAGGAAGTCTTGTGTGGAAGAGGGGGCGGAGCATAAAAGGGTTTTGTAATTCCAAAAAAAAAAAAAAAGAAAACGGAGCAAGTCTAGGGATCGATTCAAGTTTCTTTTGACGTTTGAATCATCATGATCGAAGCTATCAGTAATGAATACAAACACGAGATTTTTAGACAAAATAGGGTTTTGTATAAAACAGCGTTTATTGTTTCATAGAATCCAGATAAAGTTAGGGATTTATATGTTGAGACAAAACTGGACAATGCCAGACATGCTAAACGACAAAAACAACTTCAACCCATTGTATAAAAGCGGTTTAAAAATTTACCTTTTTAAAAATTATTTTGGTTACCTTGCTTCAATACCATGAAATGTGTAGAATTAATAAACATCTTGAAAAAAAATGCTGATACCGAAGGTTCTATCAGCTAGATCCATATTTCTCAAAATCGCACACAGTAATTTTGTTTTATTTTTCTGTAAACAAACAAATAAAGAGTGTGTCTGCAAAATGAGTTCAAAAGATACTTTTTCTGAGTTCTTTTAAAAGAGGTTTTTGGTCAAGTGAACTAGTAAATGCTTGAAATTATCTGCTTTTTTGGTGCGCAAAACTTCAATCCCGTTTTATTCAAAAACGCTTCAATAGAAATCTTTGAAACATAGTAACAGCGCAGAACTTGTTGTGGATTCTATGAGACAATAAACACAGTTTTATACAAAATAATACTTGGTCTAAAAATCCCATGTTTGTAAAATTGCAATGCTGTCACGATAAATTATTGATAGTTCCGATCATAATGATTTAGACAAGAAAATTGCTACATTTGTTTTTGGGGTGGGGGAGCATTACAATTTAGGGCTGAGATTCTTTTTCAAGCAGCGGAAGTGGGTCTCAAACAGAACCCAGTCGAGGCACCTTGAGAGAGCTTTTTCTGGAGACGCGTGGCATATTTGTATTAGTTCTCACAGCTATTTTCTAAGCAATAGTGTAATCTTGACTTATCATTGTAAATTCCTTTGTTATATAGAAAGGCCGCACTCGGCACACTAAAGAGTGTCCTAATAGAGTTGGGTGATGCCCAATTATAGGTTGCCAATTCTACAGACGAAAAGAGGACATGGGCCGCCACCATGCGACACACGTGGACAATCAGCGCCTCCTCAAGCGGCAATTCAACAAGCTTGTAGAACTTGTTTCAGATCACAAGGTAATCATTGTTTGAGTCCATGCACCCTTTAAACAAATGTAAGATTTATAAAGTCACATAAACAAATATTTGTTTTTACGGCTTGCACACTACACTAATAAGGGACAATATACTCTAGCTCTCTTTAATTCCCTTCCTCCCTTCCTTGTTTAGTAGACATTACCTTCTCGCTCATTCACTCATTTTTAGTAGTAATTTAACGTATTGTCTATCTTTTTAGAGAAAACATTTGGCAGTTTTTTTTAAGAATTTAAGATATATCTTTAAAATTCATTTTACATGTCCCTTTTTAAAAATTAAAGGAGCCTTGCATGGACTTATCATACTTAGACTAATGCGCCTTTTGCCATTTAAGCACAGCGGTTTTCAATACGTAAATATTATTGATTGGAGATGAAAACAACTGACTTTTGTGCAAAATGCAAATAACAAAAACGGGAGACTTATCTTTTGTTGTGTAAGTTCTACTTTCCATGTGAAGGGATTTCATAGGGAGTAAAGCTTTGATAGCACTAATGTTTAGTTTTCAGTGATTTTCCGTTTATTAGGAAAAGGTCCATGCCGACACTATCTAGGCTTCTGTTTCATGCGATCAGGGAGCGTGCGTAACTTGGGAGTGACTGGGAAAGTCATAATATTGCAATAACTGTACTTCTTAATTTCTTGAAACCAAGGGGAATTCCACATTGAAAACTACTTGCAAATTACTACATATATTGTGTACATGCCCGGCAAGCAAAAGGACTACAGAGTGTCTGTTATTAATCATTGTACTTCAGATCATTGCACATGTTGTTGTTGTTGTCATTATAACAGAATAAATTAACTTTATTTCAACACGAGTTATGGATCAGTTACAAAAATGGACATGTAGCTGTTATTAGTACCAACTTCCTCACTTTCCTCATTGCTTTGGTTGTTACATTTCCACAGACTTCCAAAGACGCTCTTAAAAAGCTTAACGAAAAAGTCGTCGGGTTCATTTCTTTTTCATTGACCTTGTCAGGGTTACGAGGTGACCTAAAGAAGGCCATGACATCCAAATCCCCACTCAAAAGTGCGGAGTACAATTATGAAGATACAAGATTGAGAGTGTTGTACTTTCCGTGGCTGTCGACATTTGGAGTTCAATTAAGGTCCTCATATGATCCCGTCAGGGGCACGGTGAAGTAAGATATGTAATCGCTTTGTGCGTGCGAATTATTGCTTATTCATGTACTTTTTGTTCCATGCACCTTTTTATGTTTTTATGTATATACTGCATAGTGAAATTATCTGCATCTAGTTACATAAACAAAACAACTAGTTACCTAAACAAAAAGCCTTAATTTTTTCGAGTATACTGCGGCCAACCCTCTTTCTTATAAAATTGTCAGATGATTGTATATGCACGCTGGGCACAAAGGACCCCAAAATTGCCGGGGTTAATTTCACATTTTTACTCTAACCTTCATATCTTAAATAGTTTTTCTTATCAATTGGGACGAAATTTTCGGAGGTGTTTTACTACATGTAGCATTTTATTTTGCCATGCAAATAGTTACCATTGTGATCATTATGACGTCATAGCAAATTGTTACATTTCGTGAGAAAAAATAGATAACTTCAAGAGTTTCTCAAAAGTGCACATTGTGATAGAGAATGATTCTCTAAAATTTGGTGCAATTTTTATCTCAATGCGACAATTCTTTGCTGAGTTATAAAGGATTTTTAATTCACGATGACGTCATAAAGGGACGTCACTTGAATTCTATTAAAAGCTATTAGAGGCTATTGAAAATAGCAAGTGACATTCGCATGATAATTTATGACTATTATAATATGTTTCAACATGAGAAAGCTACAATATTTGGCCTGTGATTGTTATTAGGGATATTTTAAATTATCAGTGACGTCATCTAAAAACATACGATTTATGGCACTTCAGAGTTCTTTCAATGTGCAATGTATAAGGACAAACGATTTGCAAACATTTTACCATACAGCTTTAGTACAGTTATTATTACAAAACAGTCATCTTGTTTTAACTTTTTTGGTTGCAATTTGTTTGTCTTTATACTCTGCACATTGAAAGAGCTCCGTAGTGCGAGCAATCCTATGTTTTTAGATTAAAAATGTAAAAATGTGAAATTAACCCCGGCAATTTTGGGGTCCTTTGTGCCCAGCGTGATGAGCGGGCCTGCTTTTATGCAGCTTCATCACATTGCTAGACAAGGTATAATAAACTGCACTGCACACTATGCAATGCAGCTCGACTCGGCTTTTCATTAAGAATGGTACCTGAATGGTAAAGACCTAAACTGGGCCTTATAGTGTTTTTTTTTTCATGCTTACTTTATTGCACATGTTCTACAGGTTGATTTCTCAAGGTATCGCCGATATGGAGTCAGATTTCCCCATGAAGGAAGGTGAGATGGAATCTTTTCCTTCACCGCTATTCAACCAAGGCGACCTGGTCGTCCATGTGAAAGTGCAAATAAAAGAGCTTTATGTATAAACATAGAATAAAGATGTGGCAATATGCGCAACAAAATCACTCAACGATGTTGCAAAACAAGTTGAAGAGCGATGCTGCTCGTTTTACCACCCGAAAACGAACTTGACTCGAAACAAAATTGTTCGCTGTAAGTGGAAAAAGACTGTTTCTCACGTTTCAACATATCTCGTCATGAAACATGACAGCTGCCAATCAGAATGATTATAGGTAGTATAGAAGGTAGTATCAAAATTATGCAGCTCACTTGGAACGTATGCGTCTACAGAGATAATGGTGCGAAGTTATACAAGATATTTTGTCGTCCTCTGCTCAGAGGACAGAAGACAGTCCAACGTCCCATGAGGGGGGAAGAGCTCGTTCTCTAGAAAACGCGGGGAGGATGAATGAAATAGAATTTACAGAGAGCGACTCGACAGATAAGATAACAAGCCTGTTAGTGGCAACTTTTCCTTGTCTACAGGATGAGATGAACCTAATCAATCGGTAAGTTTCCTCCTCATATCAAATATTGTATACTTTAATAAGTGGCTCTGTTACCTATTCAATGATTATTCATATTACATTAACTATCAAGTTAAAAACATAAAGAATACATATGGGATCATTTGGCACGTGTCTCAGTTTATGTTTGTTTTGGATGTTTTTTAATGATTCTGCTTGTTGCACTCATCCTTTGTTATTTTAATATAAGCCATTGAAATTGCTGTTTGGAATTATCATACTCGGAGCCACTTGAAAGGTTTACAAAAGGCAAACAAGAGTGGCATATCGGAATTCACAAGTTCAGAAAAAAAAATGAACAATGGAGATACTTGACGACCAAAACAACGTCAACCCGAAGTAAGCGGCTTAAAAAGTTACGTTTTTATAATTTATTTTGGATATCTTGCAATGCTTTAATGCCCATAAAATGTGTTGGATCAAGAAACAATTTGGTGAAAATGCTGATACCGAAGTAAGAAAAAAATATATCGAGGGAATCTTATGTTTTTTAGCTTTTTATAAAGATAAGTGAAATGATAAGCAAACGATGAAAAGGCGCACCTCTATCAACTTAACCTAAATTCAGATTTCTCAAAATCGTGCGACAATTTTTGTTCTACTTTTCCAATCGAATAGTTATTGAACGTGTCGACAATGTGAGCTCAAAACAAGCTTTTTCCGAGTCCTAAAAGTCAGGTTTTCGGCCAAGTAAACTGAATGCTTGGAATTTTTTACTTTTTTGATGCATAAAAGTTCAAGCGCATTTTATTCAAAAAAGGCTTCCACAGAAATCGTTGAAGCTGAGTAAGAGTGCAGAACTTGATCTAGATTTTATGAAACAATAAATGCAGTTTTGTACAAAACTCTAGTTTTTCCAAAAAATTGGGTTTATGAAAATCGCCATGCCGCCACTATAAATTATTGAAAACTCCGATCAAAATGATTTAAGCGTCAAAAGAAACTTTAATCTATCCCTAGACTTGCTGTGGAATTTTTTTTGAAAATAAGTTTTTTGCCGCGACGCATTTTGCGATCAAGCAGCGGAGTCGACCCAGTCGAGCCACCTTAAAAAACGAAAACGCTTTAAAAATATACCTAAACTTTGTTCCTCCTTTGTTTTAACTGCAATGTAGTATAAGTAATATTATCATGTCCAAATCAATAGTTACTTGTTAGTGTGTTTCCCTAGAGAAACGTGATCAATTCTAGTATTTAAACGAGATTTGGAATAATTCATGGCAGTTTACTACAATTAATCAATCTGGAAGCTGATGAGATTTTATTGCAGCGATGGACAACAGAGTGCCCAACAAGAAGATATCAAAAGGAAAAGTAAAGGAATATAATGAAAAGAGGAATGAAGAATATTATGCATGAAATACATAATTCTATCTTCACTCCTTCCGTGTATAGTTAGTCATTTGGCACTTATATAGTGCATTGAGAAATGGTGAAACGCGTTATATTAGTGTCAGTTTGTGATTTAGTCGATATTTGCATCAACACAAGCAAATCCACCGCTAGCTTGGCAATATGAGATAGTTCTACATGTATGTTCAAAGTACTTTTGTGTGACTGGTTTGTTAGAGTGCATTCAATTTTATCAATAAAGTCTTTAATTTCAAGGTAATGAAATAAAGCTGTCCATGTTTCAAGTCTCTTGTGTATTTGGTGTCTCCAGTGTATTGTTATGAAGAATGTTCTGGTTGAGTGATAGTGACTAATAGTTACTAACTAACAACTATATTGTCAATAAAAACTTTGATGGTATTTCACAGACATAGTGCAAGCACTCTATTTCAGGCTCCAACCTATTCTTTAATGTTCCAAGCAAGAAATTTACGACCATGATACGCCGCAGGTAGCACTGCACCAATCAATCAGTACTGCAAACTTTACATCACTCAGCCGAACATTTGCTGTGACAACCTTTGTGACCTGTGTAAATTTCCGCACTCCTTCGTGCAAGCCTCTCCCCTATCCCATAATTACCACAGGAATCCCAATTATCAACTGCTTGAGTTTGGAGAGGTCTGTTTGAGTTCGCCGTGCAAAGGTTGAGTTTGCCGTGAGAGGTTTGAGTTTGCCGTGAGAGATTTGAGTTTGCTGTGAGATATTTGAGTTTGCTGTGAGAGGTTTGAGTTTGCCGTGAGAGGTTTGAGTTTGCTGTGATCATGAGAAGTTTGAGTTTGCCGGGAGAGATTTGAGTTTCCCGGGAGAGGTTTGAGTTTGCCGTGACACTTGTGGACCACCGTAAGGAGGGGCTACATTTATAACGTCTCACAGTTCTATCAACGTACGTATTTTGCTTCTTCAGCTAAAATTCATTGTACATGCTTTTTATTCATTATAGCTCACAAATGAAAGAAAACATTGTGGAGAAGAGGTACCAGGTAAGATGATGCGGTACGCGATGAAGATGGCACCTGAAGAAAGAAAGAAGGAAAAAAAGGCTATTGTTGAGTATGCTGTTACCTCAGAATCAGACGAGGACAAGAAGCCAGCTAAGGAGAAACAAAATTTACGCGAGGCAAGCTACCAAGCACAAAAAGGCCCACACTAAAATGTGTGAACGGGCCAGCTCAGCCATGACGCGTATGGTAAATGTACTAGGCAAACTGGAGAAAAAAAATTGACGATATGTAATTGCTTACGTAAAATTGATTGCAAAAACTTTTTTTAAAACAATGTTCTATAGCTCTATTGTTTTGCCAGAGCATTTTCCAATACATGTAAATAAAATCTATCAAATGTAACAATTGATTTCAAACATTGACATTGAGGCGTTATTGATTTTTTGTTTCTGTTGCAATTAATGAATGGTATTGGGTTTTACATTAAGGAAAATACCATCATATTTACCTGGATCTAGCTTGGGGACAAAATAATTCAAAAATAAACGAAAACGCATGATGAATTTGCCAGGATTTTCCATTTAAAAATGAACTGAACCATGTCATATGCTCAATTCAAGTTTTCATGATTTGCATACGTGAGGTAACAGTAACAGTAACATATCCCAACGATATGAAACGTGTCTAACTCAGAATAACTCAATTGTGTTGGCAAAAATATTTTAAGCACACAGAGCATAGGCTGTTTAGCTCTAATCACTGCCATTCTATTGTTTGAAGCACCGGAAAAGCATTGACAATATGGCTGCAATACTGAAGTGTGCCTAAGAGCTGAAAGAGATCTAGAAGAAAACAAATTACTAAGCATTGCTCCCATTGGTTTAGTAGCATTTTTTAACGTTTGTGCCATTGTTTAGTCAGCATGGATGGCATACAGTACTGATCTAAGATGCGAATACTGCAAGCATATGTTGGTCAGAGAAAAAGCGTGGATTCTGTAGCAAGACAGTTTAGTGTATCTTGTTCTACAGTTTTCTGAATACTCAAAAAATTTCAGAGATATGGTGATGTGTGGATAGGACGAATAGGGAGGCCAGATATTTGTTGTCTCTTAACTCGTCCTCAGTTGTATATTCTTGTTGAGTGCATCCTTCGAAATCCTTTGGCCTATCTAAAAGAGATATGTGCCCACTTGCTAATCCGAATTGGATCCCGTTATGAGGCTGAAAGCATCGGTAGAGTCCTGAGAGGCTGTGATTTCACTCGTAAAAGAGTAAGTGAGCTTGTAAATTGCAATTGTGATGTTCATCTTAGATGGCCATAAATAAGACTAAATAACTAATGTCCCGTATTTACATAACTCGATACCTAGCTTAAAAAGGTAGCCTTACAGAAAAGAGCAGAACTGATTCCAAGGTATAAGAGGGATATATCTGTGTACTGCCCAGGAGAATTGGTATTCCTCAACGAATATTTCTTTGTAGGTATCATTGTTACTTCATTGAATCTCAGTATTGTTGTATCAATTTTGTGAATAACTTTAGTATTTGCCAAAAGGACCGTCGTATCACAAGAAACTATGGTCAGAGCTGGAGGGGTTTTCCAGCATTCGGACAGTGTGTGGGAAACAGAGGGCCTAAAGTCACAGCTATGGCTGCCATCTCATACACTCAGGGGGTAATGGCTGTGCGACTTAGTACCAAGAATTTTAATGGAAGAAGATTTTTGAGGTTCCTCAGAGATGGAGTTTGTCCGTGTCTACAGCCGTATAATGCATTCGATTGGTTGATTTGACCAATTAAAATTCACACCATATATCTTGCTGGTCTTCGTTTTGCTCAACCTGAATGCACTGATAATTATGACCAACCCTTGTTCGTAGAATGAATTCTGACTCACAGAACTGAAAAAAAGAGCAGTTTAGCACATTAAACAAAATCTATGTATATTTTACAATGTTCTAGTACTGAATGTATCCAAAAAAAGACTGATCAATCAGTTATAACATAAAGTACCCTTTATGCCTAATTTGGAATGTTGATCATCATTGATTTCTTTGTTAATTAAAAACCTCTAGAAACATTTTGGAATACTCTATTTATAGCCATCCAGGACTTTAATAATTCATGCAGGACCCATGTTGATAGCAGTTTTCTATAACTGAAATGGTTATCCTGCTAAAATATGTTATTATTATTATTATGAAGAAATGTCATAATGTAATTATCAAAATTCAAAATTAAGCAATCTGTTGGAGTACTTTAAGTATCCGTACATTACTCAGTGGTTTCTGAATATTGGGTAATATTTAATAATTGTTTAAAAGCATACTTTAAATTTTATATATTATGATTTTATGATAGGAGAATGTCTAGCTAGGTAATAAATTATGTTATGACTGATGCACTCTAAATACTTCTGTGGATTATACCATAGGATGAAGCACATCAGTTTATGATCAACAAAGAAGTAGTTTCTTTTGCTGGAACAATGGCATATTTTTCTGGTGATAATCTGGGTTCTCATCTCTTGGGGGTTTCAAGGAGGGTGCTGGTGCACACAAGCAATGCCGTCATTGCATGGGCAGTACAGATCTCATAGCTACAAAGGTTTGATATAACTTTGTTTATCTACATGTAATTACAGGCTAGTATGTGTTGCACACTGATTAACATTCAAGAAATATTGCAATGTCTTAAAAATACATTGTTAATATGCAGAAAAGGTCTGCAGTCAATAATAAAACAATGTGAGTGATCACCATGCAGTAACAGTGGTACAACCATATATTCAAAGACAAATATATTCTAATATATTCACTGCAAAATCGAAATAATTAATTGAAATAATTGTTGTCATTGGCTGTGGTAGTGTAATAAATTGTGATGTATGATCAATAATACCTGTTCAAGCTTCTGGAGATCTTCCATAAATGGCTCCAAAATGGAATCTATGCCATACTTCTTTATCATGGGCAAAGTAGCAATAGCAAGAAGCTGAATAGCATTGCGTTGAGATCTATGTTCTGGTAATATGTTACCAAGAGTAAAGTATACTATACCTTTTAAAGAAATCAGAACACAATAGTTTATGTTGTGACGGTTTCGATGTCAAACACTGAGTTGTGTTATGGTCTGTTTATAAGAAGGGCTGCTGTCCCTAATAGGTAGCTGGGATTGAGGACTAAACGATTCACAAAGCTGACAACACCCATCTCAAAACCTTACTCAGTGCCAACATCGAAATGTTGTGACAATCAAAAAGCCTGCATGCGGGTGAGACCAACATCCATTCACGTGAACAGCTTTTGATAGCATTAGTGGAAGTTTATCCTGTTTCCTTTCTATTTCTCTTTTGATTGGTGGGCCTAAAATTTATTGATCAACAACTTTTTTGGTGAACGCTTATTGGTTATAGTTATTTGCTAATCTTCAATTACAGGAAATTCCTTTGATTACATAGAACCCCAATAATAATAATAAAAGTAGTAAAAAAAAGATTTTGAACTTATTTCAACCCCACAAATGTGTAAATACAGCTCCAGTTTGTGTCTGCAATTTAATGAAAAAATTGAGAGAAAAAATGAAGAAATTTTGCATGCAAACTAGAATTGTTTTACATTAAGCATGAAGTTGCTCAGTAAGCCCTATGAGTCCTATTAAATGCAGATTGAAAATGCTTAATTTCTTGTTTTCTTCTTATGTCAAGTAGCTGTTTTGATAATCGCTTTAAATTGGGTTATCAGTGTAATCTGGAAGAGACAAGTATTCACCCAGTGTGCCATCATTCTATTCTACATTAAAAACCAAACCAAAACAATAACAACAACAACCACAAACAACAACCACAAAAAACAAGATGTCACAATGTAGTGAAGACAGACAAATCAAGCTATGTTGTTCTGCAATATCCCCATCCAGGATGTTGAAAAGGTTTAATTACTTGTATCAATTTCAAAAAGGTTTTGGATTTGGTTTTTGATTTTGCCGAGAATTATGAAGCACTACAAAGTGATTTATGAAATCCGACAGTGAATCTGAATATTAAAATATACTGTAATAAAGGTCACTGAGCTTACAAGCTCATACAATTCACAGGACCAAAGGCTTAGAGTATATACATACCAAAGCAAATGCTTTTTAAAATAATCTTCATTTCAACTTTTTCAATTAGCCCTATTACCACAGGAAGCCCAATTCATTTGAATCAAGAACATAAAAAAATATTATATTTGAAATGGGAGCTCTGCTATTAGGTAGTAGTTGTTTTGAGTTGTTTTACAATTTCATCTTAAGTCATATTAGTGTAACCTGGAAGAGAGAATTCTTCTTTCATGTAAAGACAACTATTTATGTGTCATTCTGCTCTACATAGTACGAAAACAAGATGCCACAATACTGACAGAAAAAATATCTAAATACAGTGTTCTGCAATGTCCTGTTTAATTGAAAGAAGTTGAAATGGTTCAATAATTATGTGAATCAAATCAGTTAGAGGGATTTTTGCATTCTATTAGTTCTGAGAATTTAAAGCTTATATGACGCATATTTTTTAGCATTTTTATGTGAAAATATAAGCAATTTGGAAGCCTTTGGTGAAATTTTTGGACGTTTGCAATGTATTCTTGTGCTTTTTTTCGAGCGAGAAAAGGCCCAAAATGTGCCGATTTGGGCTTCCTGTGTTTACTTGACCGAGCGAATCCGTTTCTAGTACCGAAATCTTAGTGACGTCACCGTAGTAATCCATGTTTATCGTGCTAGTAAGAATATAGGAGACAAGTGATAAATTGTAAAAAAGATGCCTTTTCGGTGCGTAGTTTACGGCTGTTCTAACACACCAGACTCAGCCAACAATATATCACTTCACAAGATTCCTTACGAAGGAGATGAACGACCAGAGGCTAAAAAAAGACGAAAAGAGTGGCTTGACTTCGTGAAGTGCAGACGTGCAAAGTGGACGCCTACAACAAATTCGAGAATATGTTCCGTCCACTTTGAACCTGATTGCTTTACTACTCGATTCCCGGTGCTTCCTTCAGTGCAATTCGTTCCTCGATTGAAAAGCGATGATATTGGGATCTGTGTGAAACCAACGATTCATCCTAAGTTCAACGAACCAACTGGTAGCTCCATGGAAAGGCCTGACAAAACAAACAGAAGTCAGCGTTATGTAAGTTTACCATCCTTGTCAAGTCGAAGTAGTATAAGCTTATGCTTTTATCGTCATTGATTTTTTGTCTTTCTTTATGAAAACTTACAGATGAGAAGAGATATCCTAAGAAGGGACAATAGTATTATGGAGCCGCCGACGGAGCCGCCATGTGATCAACTGAGCGATGAAGAAGCAGACGATCTGACAGATGACCTTCCACAAGAGCGAGTTCTTCTGGACTTAGCTTTACACACAGACACTGGAACCGAAAATCAACTGGAATCAACTCGTGAAGCATCCACACAAAGTGAGGACTGTCGTGGATGCAAGGCCCTGAGTAACGAAAAAAGGATGCTGAAAAATAAGCTGATTGATTATAAAGCAAAAATCTCTAAAAAAGACTCGCTTATCAAAGACTTAAAGAAGGGTAAGCTTATGTAAACTTCTTGTCGAAATTATTCGGAATTTTATACAGCAGTCTATATCCAGCATTATATAAAGAACCTTTGTAATGTTTTTTCTCCCTAATATTATAGAAAACCAAATGCTAATACTACAGCTGGAAGCAAAAAAGTCTGAGGATAGTTCCAAGGGTATTGGAGGAGCAGAGGTAGAAGTTGAAGAGGATGCCTCGGATTATGAGGAAATCGAGGAAGAACCACAGAATACCAGTGAGCCTTCTGGCAGTGAACCAGAATATGAGCTTGTGACTGAAACAGAAACAGAGGAAGAGGAAGAGGAATACGAAAAATCGACATGGTATGTAAAAAAGTAAAATAGCGAAAGTCATAGAGAATGGGAGAAAGTTGTATGTGGCTCTCGTACTATCTTCTCTTGTCAGTGGTTTGCACACGAAATCAGTCATGCTATCCAAGCCACTGTATATACATTAATATGCTGTAAGGAGTTGGTTTTGCCCTTGAATATAAGATTTGTGCTCATTAATGCCATCATCCAACTGAAGCACTCAGTCTGGGTTCTTATTTTCAGCTGTAGATACCACACAACGATTTTTGCTTTGGCTTTCAGAGATCACCAAAAGTAAAGAGATGCAACATTAGTACAATGGGCTTGATTGCCATAAATATATGTCATGATTATGGTATCATATATGAAAGTAATTAGACTAATACATATATTTCTCTCTTTTTTAGGATACCGTTGAATGACAATCTTCGACAGCAACCTAAGTTCATTGTGTTCCTGTCAAAACTACTAGTTTTATTTTCTATATGTCATGTGTGCAAAACAGATGGCCCCCTCATAGAAACCAAAACCAAAGGCACTATGGTGGAGGTGAAAACCACATGCCGTAATGCATCATGTCCAAAGAAGGAAAGTGTATGGAAGAGCCAGCCTGAGATGACTGGAACAAGGATGCCAGCAGGCAATTTTTTGCTGTGTTTCAGCATTTTATTATCTGGAAGTTCAGCATCCAAAGTGCTCCAGATGTTTCGTCACATGGGCTTGTCATGTATTTCTCTGAGAACTTATTTCAAGCATCAAAGGGTAAGTTCTGTTTACAGACTATATGAAGTGGGTTGTTTTTTTCCATGTTTGAATTTCACCCTTTCTGTATCACCGTAGCCAGATATCACATGAATCATTGGATCAGGTTTTAAAAGCTAGTGTATTTCAAAAATGTATGGAGTTGCCAAATGAAAATGTGATTGTTTATGTATACAATGTACTTTGCAGATAGTGAATGTGTGGTAATGTTTTCCTTTGTGTGACTTATTTTCTAGAATAAGCTTTTCCCCTCTGTTTATTTATACTGGAAGACCTATCAAGCTAAGATGCTGGATATACTGAAGAGGAGTAATGATGACATTGTCATTGCTGGTGATGGAAGGCATGATAGCATGGGGCACAGTGCAAAATATTGTGCCTACTCAATATTCTCTTGCACTGTTCCCCTTATTATCTGTTTTTCCCTAGTTCAGGCAAGTTCTTAATATTTCTTTTTAACCTTTTTAGGGTGTGATGCTAAAAGGGTGGAATAAATTGCCTGCATAGCTGGTGTGGTGTTTTAGGGGAGGGGTGGGGAGAGTGGAACCCATTAGACATTTGCACCATCTCTCAAGATCTCTCCTAAGATATCTGGGATCAGCTAAGGTAGTTGGAAGAGTAATGGGAAAGGAGTGAATATGAAAAGTGTACCTATTATTATTGAATGATATTAGAGTGGTTTTCATAAACCCGTGAAATACTAATAAATTTATTTACTGCTATTCTGCTTAAAGTCTTTTGTTTTCTTTTGTTCCATACACGCTATTAAAAAGTAAATGGTATTAATTGTTCCACAGGTTTTTGAAAACCACTCTAATAATTATCATTAAATTGTAATTGTAATATTACTGGCTTGATCTTTACAGAGAAATGTTGCTGGCAGTAGCCCAGCTATGGAGTACTTAGCATTCCAAAACTGCATGGCATATGTAATTGGCACTGGACTTACAATAGCCTCCCTCATCACAGATAGGCATACATCAGTCGTAAAGCATATGAGAGAAAGGTGTAAAAACATAAAGCACTACTTTGACCTCTGGCATATAAAAAAAAGTATGTGAAAGTTGTACAGTTTGTATTTGAATGTATAGCTGCAATGTTTGATATTCTGCAAATTCTAAAATAGAAAAGGCTAACTTCCAACTTGTAAGTTGGCATTTTGGATTCTGTCCACATGAAAAAATACTCATTTCCCAACTTGGGCAACTGGGGTCAAGTATGGGACTTCACTGGGTCTAGATTGGGAATCTATTCTGTTATCTAATCAAACACTAAATTGAATATTTCTGTCATTTCACCAGAAATAAAGAAAGTACTGACCAAAATTAGCAAAGACAAGGAGTGCTATGCACTGAATGATTGGATTGGCCCTTGTCAAAACCATTTTTTATGGAGTGCCACGTCTACAATCACAGGCAGTGGAAATCTAATATATGCCAAGTTTAGATCATTCCTCTACCATGTGGTAAACAAACACAAAGATTTACCTGATGTCATCTTTAGTAAATGTGCACATGGTGAAAACATTGAAGACAGGAAGTGGCTAGAAGAAGGTTTGTTCATCATTTGACATACAGCTATTTCAAAAAAAGTTGATTACTGAATTCTGCATACTGAATTGTGCATTCAAAGACTCATTTGCCTTAATTAAAGCTGTTATATACTAGGGTTTTCACATTACAACATAAAAACTGAATAAATATATCAAAGGTATTTTGGTCTTTTAATGCACAATTCAGTATGCAGAATGCAGTATGCCATATTCAGTATTTGTTTTGAAACAGCTGTATACTAGAAGGTAGTCCAACAAAACAGGTCAAACTGAAATTTTGCTATCTCTAAAGGCCCTGTTATACACTCAAACTTCTTTTTTCACACCTTAGATACTGTTGTGTACGAACGTCTTGTGTCTGCCTTGGAAAAACCTTCATTAGTTAAGGCCATCAAACAAGCTTCACCTCAAGCTCAAACAAGCTGTCTCGAGGCTTTTCATTCTGTTGTTAACCAATACTCGCCAAAAATGATCGCCTATTCATATGCTGGAATGCTATGCCGGTAAGCAAAGTTACCATACAACAGTAGACTGTGTACAGACAAAATAATGGTCTTCTGGGCATCAAAAATTACAAGGGTCGACCAATAATGTTTTGCTGACAGAAACAATTTCTTGAATTCTTGAAAGATAAATGCCAAACTCTGATTTTGTCCATTCACCATGTATTACAATAAAAATAACAAATATAGAATGATTTAAAAAATAACAGTCTTGCTGTGAATATATTAGTTACATGATTGATTATGCAAATACTGGAAAGCCCTGCAGTAAAAATGATCAGAAGCATAAAATATTGTTTTCGTATTCCTTTCAGTCACATAATTGCTGCCGTCCATTTTAATCACAACTTGTATCGTGACACTAAGAAGAATGATGATGGCTCTGAACAACTCCGAATTATGTACCCTAAATTTAAAAATGGTGAAGCGTCTGTGAGAAATGTACGAGTAAAACCAAACTTTGGTAAGGAACAAATTTGAGACCACTGCAATCCTTGCAAAAATTCTGACCAAATTTATTATCATCTAAATGGACAGATTACATTGAAGAAGTTTACCAAACTTTTAGTTTACCAAAGTTTGGGTGTTGTACAAATAGAACATATTCCCATTGAAGACCCAGGGAAGTCTAATGTTGGACCCAAGTTTCCCAAGTTGGGAATAAACTTATTTTAAAGTAAAAGTTGTAATCCAGCAGAAATGGTGACACTATCACTGTGGCCTCACTCTTGTTTTGTGTCCCTTTCAGAACCCGAACCCGAACCAGCTACAACAGCAAACACAGCTTCTACTGCAACCAGACGACAACCCCACTGTACCCTCTGTAAAATGCCTATGAAGGGGCACAAAAATGTGTTATCATGCCCTAAAAACCAGCAGTCACAAAATTAGCTATTTCAAGAAAACTAATGTTGCTACCGAAAAAATTCCAGCAAACATTTGCAATGTACACATTTTATTTCTTTGCATTCTTTTAAATATATGTATCTATGATGTTCATTTGAAATATCAAAAAATTGTCTTAGTCTGTGGAAAAATGCAAACTAAATGCAAACTCTGCATCTATTAAATAATAATCCTTCCTAATGGATGATGGGAAATCACTCTAAGTGACTTATTCAAAACTATTTTGTTGTATAAATATGGTACTGATTTTTTAAACTGAGTTTACAATAAAACTTCCAGCAGTTAGTAGTAGTTAGTAGGCAATAAAACTTCCACTTAGCCAACAGTGTTAGTCTGAGTCTTCATCATCTTCATAACCAACAAACTGTTTGTCGTCAGAGGGAAATGTTTTTCTGATGATATGGTATGCACATGCAGGTAGCGGTACCCTACATTTTCCAGTCCTACCAAAAACTAGATGAATAAACTCCCTGTAGGATATGCTTCTTAGAAATCTAGAGGAAAAAGATCATAAGAATATCTTAGACAGAGTTCAACAGGAACAAAATGTCCTAAATATCTTTGGTATTTCATTGGGTGTAAACAATTCTGAATACAAACACTAAAAGTAGGCAAAGCACATCACTTTACTATTTGGTGGTAAACATAAAATAGCAGTAATTTAATTGAGTTCATCGAAGCAATTGAAAACAATAGAACTCAAGGTCCTCTACAGGAGTGTTAATTTGTACTTCGAGTGTTTGTACCATGTATAATACTATATTTTGTTGTGTTTGTGTGATGCAATTTACTTACGTTTCCTCTGATCCCGTTATGGTGTAGCTCTTTCCATCAATCTTTCTATATTTATTCGCCGCCAGACGAAGAACCCATTTGTCCAAACAAACAGAGGAAAACCCTGGGTGTTGTGTAATACAGGCCATCGGTACCTTCGTATCTTCCAAAACTCTCGGAGAATTGAGAGCCTCTATACATTGCTCAATTTCTTTACAGCAGTGGCATTCTTTATAATTCATAAGAAATTGTGTATCACAATGACCACAAGAACACCTGAAATGATAAAGATCCAAATTAGAGGCAATAACTATTCATAACTTACATGACTGTATAATTCGAAATTCAGCTGATCAAAATCATAAATTTCAGACAAAATATTAGACGAATTTCACATAAAAAAACATTCCAATTATCAGGGTAATCGCTTGATGAACTAAGATCATCTGTTCCAGCAGAATCTCACTGCATTTGACACATAATTTTAGTCGAGGACTTTGGATATTCAACGCTAGAGTCTAAACTGCCCAGCAGCGATCTCGAAATGTGTGAGAAACTCACCACTTTTCTGCTTCTTCTACACCTTTCAGACTGGTTATGTAGCATGCTGTCCCTTTTCTTCTTCTCCTCGATACGCTTTTTGTATTCTTTGGTCCATTCTAGGTCAGCCAAAGGCTCGTTTGAGTATGGTTCCATTGAAAGCTCTTCTTCTTCGATCTCCTTTTCGGATTCAGGGACTTCTTCTTCAATTCTGGCGCCAATTTCCACGTATCCCAGAATGAAATTCCATTCAGAATCGTCCGATGAAAGGCTTTCATCGGAACTTGTTAAATCTTTGTCCATTTTCATCAAATTTCAGAAGTTTTTAGCTCCTATATACTCTCTACTTCAAAAGATATGTGAGAAGACGCGAAGAAGAAGAACAACTTCTTACTACAGTGACGTCACTCGTTCACTAGGTTCCAGTACCATGGCCGCTCGGCCGGGGAATTTTTTTGAATTCGAATTTAGCCCGCCAAAAAATCAGGAAAGGGTATAAGGCGATAGTTTTTTCAGAAAATTACTCTTGTGACCCTATATTTTCACATAAAAATGCTAAAAAATATGCGTCATATAAGCTTTAAGAACCACTACTACAAAGTCAATCATAAAATCTGACTGAATCTGAATAAATATCACTGTAATAAAGGTGACTGAGCTTGAAAGCTTATAATTCTCAGGAGAGTGAAGGGCAAGAGTTTTTTCAAACCCTAAAGCAAATGCTAAAAAGCTTGATCTATAATCTTTATTTCAACTTTTTCAACAAAATGCAATCTTTGTTTGCCTATTACAACAGGAGGCCAATTCATTTGAATCAAAAACGTCAAAAACAAAGTATTTAAATCTATTATTTATTTAAATGGGAGCTCCGCTATTAGGTGGTACCTAATTTTTATATTAAAATTACCGATAGATCATGGCTGTTAGTAACCATCATAATAAATTTCTTTTAGATGCTCAAGTTGATGGAGATGACTTTTATTATCTAGAATACAGATAGATCACGGAACTGATACCCGTCAAAGTTCAAAAGAAATTTATTAAAAAGTGGAGCAATATCACTTGCATGGTGAGTATATTCATTAAATTTATTTAAAGGTTATAAAAAGGAACTTAAAAATGTGTTGAACACAAAACCTATGATGTTATAGAGTCTCTTTACTGCAAACCATTTTGCCACATTGTAGTGAATTCCCACCGAAAAGTCATGTGACTTTGGGTTCGCGCTCATTGACTTGAAGGGACTGGTGCTGATGATTGCCCATGTTAGTGTGTTCATGTCAGTTGAACATTTTCCATTCCCCCGAATAATACATTAATACATGAAGTTTTCCGTTATTGCAAATACGATTAGGGAAAAACAAAATACGACAGGGAGTACAAAAGTTTCAGAGTCAATTTGTTTTATTGCGACAATTACGAAAGTACTGATACTAAGCTTGTACTTTAACATAAAGTGAATTCTCGTTTCAGACATTTGACGGGGAAGGCAGGAGAGTGCAAAACATGGTCAACAGTCCCTCAAATGGGGAAAATGTTGTTGAAAGTCCAAGAAGAAGCCCAAGGAAAAGGGGAATGACATCGCGATTTCTAGTGAGTGTTTCAATGTAGCAATTTTTGCCATATTTGCGACAAATCCCAAGAGGCCGAGGTCTTTCCAAGGAGCCTGGATCGAGCCTATTGTGACATCTACAAAGGAACGACATCTTGGTTCTTAGGTACAAACTTTGGCGAACTTTAGCAGTTTCTGAGCATTCATTCATTTTTGCTGCGAGCGAAGCGAGTAGCCTCCTATTCGGAACACAGTGTAATCTGTGGATGTCACTAGATGAGCATGCGATACATACGATCAGCGGTTCAAGTCCATACCGTATCGAGAGTCGATTCAAGGATGTCACTAGACGAGCACGCGATACATTCGATCAGCGATACAAAATTTTTGCATGAATAGCTGTTGACAGACAAATTAAAGGTCTTTACTACTGCGGCTTGTTGAACTACAGGCAACCACTGTACGGTTCGAGGTGCGTCTTGTTAAAAAGTTTATTAACGACAACATGTCAATCGCTCTTACTGTAGCGGCAGCTAATCTAAATGTCCTTTTTACGGCCGATTTTGGGCTCCCTTTTACATGGGCACGAGTGAACGCACGAGTGCGTCTAGTTCAATATTGAAGGTCAACTAGCAGTGTTCGTCACACAACGCACAGGAGATAGACAAGAAACATTTGATATATCAGACAAAGCGGTGTACTTTCGTGAGTTTTAGGGAAACAGTTCTGCTAACGTGGATACACCAGCTGTTTTTTGCTCGCAGCATTTCACTTTCTATTAGAAATAGCTAGTTAAGATATATATTTTGTTTGAAAACCATTTTTTACGGCGATATGCCGAACCGTGTGTCGTCTGGGGTTGTGATAGTACTCCGACCCCAAAGAAGGATTTTTTTTGT
Organism: Telmatactis stephensoni; assembly: GCA_029948255.1. Classification (NCBI taxonomy): domain Eukaryota; kingdom Metazoa; phylum Cnidaria; class Anthozoa; order Actiniaria; family Isophelliidae; genus Telmatactis; species Telmatactis stephensoni. The sequence continues at coordinate 205,322 of JALIZF010001341.1, read as the reverse complement.
ATACAATTCCGTTTTATGACGACAAAAGAGCAGAAGCTGTGAAGAGACGGAGGATTTGGACAAAGTTCGTGGACACAAAGCGTAAGAACTTTGTACCTAGCAAGGTGTCCTCTGTTTGCTCAAAACACTTTAAAGCCTGAGGATTTTTCCATAAGATTCACTCTACTACCAGGCCACAAAAACCCAAGAATTCCTCGTTTAATAAGAGACGAAATCGGCGTGTGTGTGTATCCAACATTACAAGCAGCACAAGAGGACGAGTTTCGTAAAAGGCGCAAGGTAAAATAAGTTAAACTTATAATATTGCTTGACGTTTCTTTATTAAAATTGATATTTTCTTGCTTTGTCACGAGAAAGATAACTCTATACGTAATATTTAGATAATAAAGGATGCAATGAAGAAGCATCGCGATGAAGCCGGGAATGAAGGAATGACATCGAAAGGTCCATCAACTAGCAATCACTCATACTCTGGTTAATTATTTTATATTGATCTGGTTTTCATAGTGTTCTGATTGAGATTTTTGTAGCAATAAACTAATAACAAATACCATTTTAACAGATAAACAACGCAAGCATCCCACCAAGGGGAAAATCTCACATTGCAATTATACAACTATCCTAATTTAGTAAGTTGTGTCAATATAGGGGGGTGGGGGGGGGAACCTCCCAATAACTTTGAGAAGAACCCTTTCAGAAAGATTTCCTTATTTGGTCAGCGTGCATGCTAAAAATAGGCATTTAAGCTAATCAAAGGTTTAAAAGCGGGGCTTTCTCTCTGCACTATTTTAGTGGAGACCAACACTATGAAATGCAGTTTTATGAAAATGGCATGAAGTTCCTGTTATTACCCCATGAAAACATTTTAAGGGCCCATGAAATATGCAAAATCAAATTTCATGGCATTGGCATGTGGTCATGAATTTCCCATGAATGATGAAGGCTAACATTCCATGGCCCATGAAAAATAGTCTGTTTTGCTTGAGCCATTTTTCATGGGCCATTAATATTCCTTGAATTCTGGGATACCTAAAATTCATGGTCCATGGAACCCCCTCTGCAAAATTTTCATGACCCATGAAAAGAGCCAACCTAACTAGAGCTGTTTTCATGGGTCATGAATATGCCATAAAAACCTGGTCTTCTACATTTTCATGACCCATGAAAAGAGCCAATCTAACTAGAGCTGTTTTCATGGGTCATGAATATGCCATAAAAACCTGGTCTTCTACATTTTCATGACCCATGAAAAGAGCCAACCTAACTAGAACTGTTTTCATGGGTCATGAATATGCCATAAAAACCTGGTCTTCTACATTTTCATGACCCATTAATTGAGCTAGCCACCTAGTTAAATAGAACAGGTCATCTTGATCTACAAATATATAATCTTGAATATAAGCTTTTATTGCAATGTCATTTCATGTGATGTGAAAATCACATGAAATAACCATGAAAATACAAAACTTGAAGAAGAGACTACTAGGAAAATTCATGGTTGAACCCATGAAAAAGGCTTCCCTAACAACTTAAAAATAGCATGAAAATACCATAAAACATTTTTTTTTTCATGGCCCATGAATACTTAACGTATTCCTGGGAAAATCATGACCCATTAATTTGGCAAACCCATGAAAAACATGCCATGAATTTCTGGTTCATGGGTTTTTTCAAAGGCCATGAAAAGCACCATGAAATCAGAAGGCTGACATTTCATGGGTTTTTCATGGTTTGGGAGACATCATTCACCATTTTCATGGGCCCTTAAAGTGACAAGTATTCATGGCTTTTTCCAGGGCTTTTTCAGGGCTTTTTCATGGCATAACCCAGTGTATTTGACCATTAAAAAGCCCTTAAAATGCCATGAAAAACATGTGAATATCCCATTGTTTTCCCATGAAAAAATCATGTGTTTTTCATGGCTTTTTGGTTCATAGTGCAACTGCTACACACTAAAGATGCAAACTGGTAAATCATGAGCACTGAAGTTTGCTCGCAGTATCTCATCCGCATTTGTGAAAGCCTGAAAGAACTTGTTTTATCGAGACCAGATTTCGATAATTCTCAAGCCAGTGCCGAACTATGCGAAACGTTTAAAGAGTTTTACGAGTCGCTGTTTACTGACGGTAAGCAAAACAGAACATTTTACGAAACGAAAGACTATTCGTGCCTGTGATTTGTGCTACCCTCTATAAATAAAGAGTTATTATTATTACTATTACTCTTAGTTCTTAGTGAATTTTGAGGATCATTTCAGTGTTAATTGTACAATTGTTGTTTTTAAGGATATTTTAACTGCAAAACCTCCTTCGATGAAGCGGTTATCAACATGCCGAGCTTTGAAGAACACATCGACCCATCGACAGACCCCATGGATCATTCACCTTCCACTTCGTCTGATGGCAAAAGAGGGCAAAGCCAGGACAATGAGGAAATGAGTCTTTTGTCAGAGAGTGACCAGTTCGAGTGTTCACCAACTCCAACTGTAGCAAAATTAAACCAACCATCCCCAGGAAAGGTATTGTGCACTTGCCTGGATTTACTATAAATATTGTTTTTGTTAAGTTTTTCATTTTGCGCCTTGATTGATTGACTGATTGAATCTGAATATGTTTACAATCAAAGCACTATATTCTAAGCTTGGGATTTTCTTTTTGCAATGTGATTCATGATTGGTTGCGTTGTCAGTTCTGACCTCACCACTGTCCCTTGTTCATTTTTTCGTTTCTTTTCCTTCAGGCGCGCCCGGGAATGGCGCGCAAAGAACACGTCAGCTTAAGACAGAAACGGCGAAGGAAACAAAAGGCCATAGCATTGCCAAGAGAAACGGACGACCAAAGTGGGAGTCAGTAAGTTATAGCTTCATAGATCAACTGTTTAGGGGCTCCCTCGCATGTCGTATCATTAAACTCTTTTTTAACGACATTTTTTGCCTTCTAATAATTCTACTACAGTACGCCTTTTCCTTGAGAATTTTCTTGTTTTATTATAAAAAGAAATAAATAGCGCAGAATAGGCTGAACTAACTCATTGACTGAGCATGCAGGCGGTTCACTTTGGTAAGGCTGCCGAGCCAATCAGGTCACTGGTTACGATCGGATGTCTCTATGGCAACCGGACTAGCAACTTTGCACAAAACACTACAAACAATCCAAAGCGTTGAAAGGTTCTTCTCCGCTGGGATAAAAGCATGGCTTGTTCAACAAGATCGACAGACTCTCTGCCGCCTTTACAAATTGTTACGAGCTATTGGTCGGACAGTGATGAAGAATTGGAAACTTCGATAGCGACTCCTGCCGATCACGAAATGGTGCCGGCTACCACGTCGACGACCGCCGGACAAGACAACGCTGATTCTAACTGCTGTAGTTCACCAGAGTTGATCTCAGCCAACCTACTGCAGAGAACCCCACCGAGCACCGAGCCGGCCCAAGACGAAATGTCCAGTGAGCCACCACCACCATCACAGATTCCTGAAGCCTCCAGTGAGTCTGACAAATGCACAGACATCGACGATCAAAGCGACCACGAAGATGCTGAAAGCCGCCGCAAGTCTACAAGATTCACAGTGCGCAAATATGCCATCCACCTTGAAAAGCTACCCCAGGAAACGCAGGAGTTGATTGGCCAGGTTTCGAAGTTTTTCACTGATAACATCAATCTTGAGAGACGAGCCAATGCCATCTCAAAGTCTACCATGGACAAAGCACAAGAGCGAGTACTCGCAAGTCAAGCTGGACTTCCAAAAGACAAGCTGACTGCCTCGGCGTTTACCAATTCCAGGTGGTTGGAAGGTTACTTCAATTATCTAGATGTAAGTGCTCATCTATCGATATAGAACAAGTCAAAGTAAGTAATGCGCGTGTAGTGGCCGACGCCTTTGGCTAGTGGGCTCCCTGTTTAAAGATCATTACTAGTCTCTCACGGCCATTCATTTTCCAATATGGCTGCCTGTCAAATTGTACAAGTTGCTCCATCTGTGGAAATTCGGGCTTCTGATCGAACACCTAGCGAAGATATGGATATGTACTTCCTTTTTGGCGTTCATTGGAGCAATTTGGCCGAATGACTTCATCTGTTTTTGTGAGATCAAAGCTGTGCACTCAATATATCGTATGTGGGCGACAGTGAATTAAGTAAGAACTTTAAGAAATTGATTGCTTTTTATGAATGAAGTTCATGGTAGCTAGATGTGGATTGTTAACTCTCACAAGAAGCAAAAGAAACTGCACTGTGTTTGTTGTGATCCGCTTATTTACAAATTGCATCTTGTACATCTTGTATCTATCGTCTTTATTTTTTAGAACTGAATTTCCTACTTCATGCTACCATTCAAATCAAATCCATCTTGATGATCAGTACAATAGTTGGACAGAAACACACTTGAGTTTGAATACACAGAATTCATCAAATGTTATGTATCTGATAATTAATAAGTACAAATAACTAAGTACAAGTGCCAACCAATTGGAATTATATTACTCTTATTGTAAATGGTGGTCAAAAACTAGACTCCAGACTTATTCCGAATATTTATTACTATTTCAGGACATCAGAAAGCTTTCGCCAAGCACCACTGCAAATCATATCTGTTCGGTGTTGTACGTCCTGAAGTACCTGAACTGCGATAAAGCCCCAGGCTATCGAGGGGTGCCATTGATTGGTCAACTGAGAAGATTGGCTACCAGTTTACAGCGTCAGGGAGATGTGGAAAGGCCGTCTATCACAGAAGAATTGCGTGCTGTGGGTAAATGGTTGAGCTGGTATGTGAATTTTTCACCATTTCATCTACTAGTTCAAAATAAATTATGTCAAATTGCCATCTTGTAACTCTTGGGAAGTCGCAGTCTCATTTTCTCAGTTCGAATGTGAAATACAGCTTTAAAAATTCAAGTCTGGCCTTGAAACAATAATATTTATAGTAAGTATTCCTAGTGCTATTTTTGACCTTCTGATTCTAGTGTTTGATTATCATTATTATTGTCATCATCATCATCATTATTCGACTGGCGCTCAACCTTGACACACACAACAACACAAGTTTTTAGAAATGTACAAATGTATGACTTTTTCAAACAATCACAGTGTCTTACCATTGATTCTAAAACTAACTGATAAGAATGAATTGCTTAATTATTAGAAAATATGTGTGCAAACGGCAGCTAAAGAGTACTCGATGAAGAGCTGACATGACCTTACACTGCTAGCAATACTATTACAGAGAACCCGACAAAGAACTGTTGTTTGGGTTGTCACGTGCATAGATCTATGCGAATTGAACTGAACTACCGAGAGCTAGAAAATTTCACCCGAAATTTTAGCAATACCATGTCCTTGTCTAACATGATTTTACAGAACATTCCAATGCGACACTCAGACCTGGTCTTGCGATGAAGGACTCATAACAGAACATTGTGCCTCCTGAGAAATATCACTTTTAGGCATTTCTTGACGTTGATGGATACTTCCATGAAGATACTGTTATAAGCAGTGGATTTAGCATGATCAATTTGAATATAACAATTATGACAAATTTATACCTCCATTTCCAATTAATGGTAAACAATAGTTTGAATCGAAATTGTAAACGATTATCGCTGACCAGCCATTCCAGGCATGTTTTGATGACGTCATAAATCATCGTTCAATCTGCTATCTTTGCCCACACCCAACTATCGAGATTAGGCCACCTGGGTCCTGGGTAACTCCAGAACTCTGCCATCATAAATTATTGTTGGTATTTATCTATTGATTTCTAATTGATACAGGGATGAAACTTTGGACTGTTTGAAATTGCAAAGGATCCGTGTGGATACCACAAAAGGCCAGAACCAGGCAAAAGAGATGATGAATTTGGTATTGGTTGGTATTGTACACACATTTACCACCAGCTAGGTAAGAAGAAAATTATAACACTTCCTGCACTTATTACACACATTTCATTTGAAGAGCTGGGTATGAGGACTTGTGGGTATTAATAATGAACAGGCAGTGTTTTAGTATCGAAATGAGGCTAGATGTATTCAAAGTACATTGGAGGATTTGGTAGCTAGCAGGTTAATTCATGCTATGCAGTATCAGTGATAATGTGTGTATAAGTCATCCACTAGCCAGGTAGTTATCAAATGTCTGTCTTTTGTTTTTTAGAGGTTTGGAAATTAGGTCCCTGGTACCTTTCCAGGAAGATGATGAGAAGACCTTTACTGCAACCAATTTTCCAAAGACCAATATGCTCATCCGATCCTATGAAGGCAATTTCAAGTTACTTTTTCAAGATTTCAAGACATCCAAGTCACATGGACGCGATACCATTTCAATTGAGGTTTGTTCAGCTGAAAAAGTGGGGAGGCAAAACTGGACACTAAATAGCTGATAGACCAGTTATTTTTATCTAAAGGCAATTGCAATTTCTACATGCTAAAACAAACAAATGAAGGCTCAATTCAAAACAAACAAAAAACATTTACCGAGCCCTTTTTGAAGAAAATAAACCCCAAAAATAATTATCAATAATGCAGATTTGCCAATTTCCGGTCCTTTGCTGTAAATCACTTCAATCAAAGGGCTTCAATTCTATGTTATCTGCTTAACCTTGGTATCCACTTTGGTAGTAATCTAGTGCTTGAGATCAAGAGATATTTATTATATTGATAGTTCACTGACACAGAGCTTGGGCTACCTGTGACTAGTTCACTTATAGCGAGGAAAGCCTTGTAGATTATTGTTTAACGGCGGCTGGAAACGTTTTAGAGTCTAGCAATTTTCTAGCCCCAAATACGATGAATTGCAACAAAACACTTGCTTATTTGAAGATTTATCGTCTCTTCACGAATGTTGTCAACAGGCTTGCCAGTTTTTCTGTAGTTTTCCGGTAACATTTCCGGGTGCAATTTGATTTAGGCCATAATCGTCACTCGTTACAACACAACATTTCTTAATTTATTCAGTAGCTGTACGTTGTTATGCTTAGAACGGTTGTTAACTAGAACGGTTCTGAAAATAATTACACATGTTTGGGGTTTAAAGACTAAACTTACATTGATAATTAAAGAAAATATCAAATACCTCATGTTAGGCCTTCTACGTTCTTCTTACGTTCGAGGACAAGCTAAAACTCGGGCATGGCGGTATGAAGTTACCGCTGATCACACATACTGATCGTACAAGATATTTGGTATATGAAATTCACTTGTGCCTACAAGCCGTTTCCATCTTAGCTTCAAGCTTCAATGACTTTGAAAGGCTTTATGTTTGTGCAAATAGGTATATTGATGAATACACTATGCTTATATTGTCACATTGTTTTGATCTATATTCTCCTTATTTTCAGGCATATTTTAGCTATTCTCCATTTTAATTTTAATTTGGATAGAGAGGCCAAGAAAAGAACTGATGGAACTGAGCAGTTGAGGGTGTCATATCCCAAGTATGGCGAGGCTACAGTGAGAAACATTTGTGTTGCCCAAAACTTTGGTAAGACATATATGTAGAGGTATTACACTATGAAAAAATAAAAGCCCTCTATAAGGACATGTGGTTATTGGTAGTCAAACATATAGTATTCACAATCATCACCATGTTTACTATTATAGATTTTTAGAATTATGGCCTAACTTTTATATTTGCATTCTCAGTACATATGGATAACTGGTCTTAGTATTTGAACCAGTCATATACTGTATCAGTCCCTTCCATTAATGCCCCTGCCCCCCCCCCTCCCCCCCAGGCAAACCCCATGGCATTTGATTTTTTGAAAAAAAAAAAACCAGAATAAACAATAGGACAATCTATTTATAACCAGTATGTGTACATTTTTTTCACAGGTTAAATATAATCACTCTACTAATGTATAGACAGTAATAACTATACTGTTGTATATAATGTATAAAACTTGATAAAATGTTAAACATATATCCAATCAACTTGCATAAATAACAAGCATATATTAACAAACATGAATTGTTTATTCACACTGATTGTCATATCATTAGTATCATTTTTACATTAGGAATGTCTTGGTAACAGGAAAATCTGGAACAAAAAAATTAGGAGAAAAACATTTGTCAATAGTATAATATGTTTTGGAAGTCCACTAATCTGATTCAGTTACCGTAATCTCTAATGAGTAAGCTTAAATAAACTATAAGTAACTCGATTCATTTTGGTCGATCATTTTGGGTTTGTCGAGAGACCAAAAATAATCAATAGGCAGAAAAATATAAATAGCCTCTGACAATCTGAAGTGGTTTTAAAAATCTTGTAATGACTCAGAATCCGATGACAAATAATCAAGATTAACTTGTAAGTCTTCAAGTCAGCTTTTCTGTCAAGAAATCCGACTCCATTTCACTGACTCAAATACACAACAAAGCCAAATAACATCGAGACTACCAAAGACTTTTCCAAAGAAATCCAAAGCGAAAGTAAAGACATATATGCAAATGAAATCCACACGATATTTTATGCATAAAGTGACATATATAGCAGCAGAGCTCAATCATTGTAAAACAAACCCTGTGTTTACGACCGCAAACCACCTCCTGAACGATTCCTTAAAAACAAACTCCTAACACATTATAGAACACTCAAATTCCAGTCCAATAACAGAAAAACGATGCGAATTGTTAAAAAATAAGGAACAAACATCGTTTACTTACCAAGTTCAAGTTGTCAAGCAGTCGCGAAAATGGAGACAACCGTCTCGGCACTGTAGCTCGAGTTCGTAGTTTGTTCGTTGAAGTCTCGTAGATATTCCATAACCCCCAAAAAACAGATATTTATTGAAAAATGCCTTACTTTTCACTCAAATGGTAATATTAAACCAGATATAAAATCAAAGCGAAATAAAAAATTGCATAAAATATGTCAAGAGGTCAATGACATATTTCCGTTCTCAGTTCGTAAAAGCCGAACGCTTCACGGAAAGTAACTGACTTACTTACACACTCGATGACATAGTGGTTATTGGCTGTAAGCCATAAAAAAAAGACATGCGATACAATGTAACTATTGTAATAAACTCACACTAAAATTTAACGCTTGATGATAGCAGTGATTATCATCTCTCTTTTTAACTGGATACCAATTATTTTAGACATTGACTGTGACTTCTGATGACATACTGTACACTGCTATATTTCCTTTGCATCTCATTGTTGTAGTAAAACAATGTTTTCATTGGCAGATTATGTTGAAGAATTGTTTGAAACCTTTATGGAAAGCACCAAAGAACAAGTCAAAGCTGCAAGGGATGAACTCAACGCCCATGCCAATGAACTCGATACTGGACAAGCAGCCTGTTGAGGAAGCAGTGCAGAAGAGAACAGCAAGAAGGAGTATGACAATTCTTGATGTACCAGCCACTGGATATCTCATTGATATCAATTATTCCAATAGGCAAAACATTATGTGCAGCTTTGGACAGTACCATAAGCGTACTTACCAATCACTAACAGGTAATTCACCAGCAAGCCGCTTTTTTAGCTCAGACTCTAGTTATACGACTTTCTTTTGCCTCTCGTTGTATTCTTCGACCCATTCTGCACTGGCTATGGGCTCATCTTGATATGCTCCTTCGTCCACATCGTCACCAGCTGTTGATTTAGGTTTTGTCCTGTCACTAGACGTTGTTGCCTCTTCAAACTCGTTGTGAAAGTCTGAATCATTTCCATAGAAAGACTCAAAGGAGCTTTCCGATCTTTCACTATCGGAATTACTTGTTGACATAGCTTAGCTGTACTTTTTTTTGGAGAAATTGAGAGTTTTTTCGCTTCGAAAGTAAGAAGCCACGAGTAAAGTCTTTCAGGCGATCATTCACAAGCTTCCTTTGTAGACGTCTCTCGACCCAGGCCCCCAATTATAAAAGAAACCTCGGAATTCTCGAAGAGCGCGAAATTCAAAATTATTTTAAAAATCGTGAATTCAACCAAATCAAAAAAAAATTCAAAAAAAGATTTTGAAAAAGTATCGCAGAATTAGGGTTCACTTGCACTTTAAGCAACCAACTGAATTTTAAAAACAGTAAGATTAATGAATCATAAATATCTTTTCATCAGACACCTTCAAAATAAAAAACTTCTTCACCCACTGCATCCGAAAAGCACTAGTAGCCAGCCCTGGCTACATAATTGTTCTATTCCATCAAGGGTAAGTTGCATTTCCTTGAATAGAATCATACAGCTACATTAGAAAATGTTGCATATGATTAGACGAAAAAAAAAAACAAAACTTTTTCATTTATTTTGAATATAGTAACCTATCTAAGACACAAAAAGATGATATGGCTTGGGATTTCATCAAAATTATAGATCCTGTTTAAGACAATTTTGGGTAAAATGTATACCCTGTTCGAGACAGCATGGCCAAAAACCATACCCTATCCAGCGGCACATAACCGTATAGCAAATATATGGGAGTACCCCCCCCCCCAACCCCCTGGGGCGCACAAGGTACAAGAGCTCGAAGAAAGCCATGTCAAGAGTTCGAAAATTAATTATTTTTCTCTTTGCAAGATACTAACTGAGATACAGTCCACAGTGAAATATTACAATCAAACAGTTATAATTATAATTTTTGTGATTGTCACTTTAGTACACCCAAACACACGGTACAAAAGCCAGTATGTCCATTGATTTGAAAGCCAATAGTTAGTAGTTTCTGACCAATAAAAATGTTCAGAGATCTATTTATTCATATAGTAAAGTTTGTGAAAACTTGTAAAAATGAAAAAAGCTTTTCTGACTAGTAAATGTTATGTAAATTATAAACATCATCAATGTGATGTTTCAGGGTTAGTCATGTGTAACATGATGAACGCTTATCCGAAATGATTTATCGGCAATAGTTTTTTTAAAGCTTTTATTTATAACAAATTATTACAATTTGTATATTACTGACTGGTAAAATGTGTTGCTTTTTTATAGGAGCAATACTTCGAAATTCGAAAAGTAATAGTTACAATCATATACAACAGGCTGGTACTACTGCTGGCACTATTAGTGCCAAATCGGTCTTTAAGCCCGTAAATTGGAAAACCCTATTTAGTTCTAATAAAGAATATAATGACGTTTTAGTGTATGTATGACTATGTAATGAGATTGTGGAGACAATAAACAAGTCATTTCAAAAATAATGAAACAGTTTTATTGAGTTGTCTTTCTTATGGGGTTTACATAATTCAATAAGAAATCCAGTCTAACTCTCTTCGTGGAGGACCTTTCAACCCCCGTCATTGTAAAGCCAGAGAAATCTGTCGTTTTCTAGGTCGCATTGGGGGTTTGGGAGTCAACGTTTCGGTTGAGGGGGTAGCCGTCTTGTACAAAAACATCAATGCCCTTCGGTCTTCATTCTGTACAAAATCTTCAGGAGTGTTCAGTTGAGCTAACACTCGAGTACAATCATCTCTCCCAGTAGGAGAGAATGTTCTATGCGTTCTCAAGACATCGTTAATGAGGTCAGTGATACTCGATCCCGATGGAGGTTTTCCTCTCAGAGACCCTGCCCTTATCATCCCACTGAATGGCTTCAGGATACTTTTTTATCCACTGTAACAGCCCCTCAGCTTGACTTTTAAATTTCTTGAGAACATGTGGAGAAATTGTGGACACGCATGTGCATTAGACACCTATGACCTTGTAAATATATCGTCAAACATGGCGGATGAAATTTCAAAACATTTATAGTGTGTGACAAACAAGTTTCAGCTTTGCTTCAATTCTTTTGTACAAACCTTGTTTGTTCAATTAAATTCTACGAGTACACTTGTAAACCTATATAATCACACCAAACATGAGCATTGAGAATATTTATTCACTGCAATAATAAAGTTTTTATAGCATCAATCAATCAGAAGGAGATTAGCTAATAGGCCTCAATGGCACGAAAAACCGAGTTCCAAAACCATACTTGTAACAGCCACAAATGTATGCCAATGAACATTGTTCAATCGATTTCCAAGTGTTCTGAAGGTGTACTTTTGATCAAAATATCTCTAAAATATAAACAGCTTTTACTTACTGCGGTATTTAGATCTCAACTTCACAAAAATTCCATGTTGCTATGTGAAGTACGAGGATTTGTGAGGCCAATATCAGCGCAAATTATCAATGAGAAAGAATTGTTTTTCTCTATTTACATCCGCTATTTTGGTTTGTTTTACTTTGTAGCCCCTCTACTTTGTTCCCAGACCTTTTCCAACCATCAATGCCATTTAATAAAATACAAAACTAGGAGAACTGGACCGAAATTTGGAGTGAAATTCTCGCGTATACAAAGAAAGTCGGTATATTTCTACGTCGCAAGGAATTTTTTTATGAAGTTGAGATCTTAATGCCGCAGTAAGTAAAATCTGAAAAATGTAAAAAAGAGGTGGCATGAAAGAAAGTAGGACTCAGGAATCAAAAGATCTGGGATCAATGCCGGGACCAAAATATAGGCCAAAATATACCCTGTTACGAGCCTGAGATGGCTATTGCTCCTTGCAGTTCTATAAAAGAAATTGACCTCCTGATAAACGGAGGAACACCACCAAATAAGTTATATTTTGTAGCTGAGCAAGCATTATCAGGAAATCAAGTAGCATACTGCTTGGCTATACAAAGCAAAATACTTGTACAGTGGAATAGCTTAAATGAAGGAAACTATGTTGATGCGCTGAACGAGCTTATCCCCCATGAAGCGATAAAAATAACATGTCATTCTTCTCGAATGCAAAGTCGTTTAAGAATTGAATGTCACAGAGCGAGAGAAAAGCTACAGAAGATGAACAGAAACGGTTCGAAAGAAAAAAGAGAAAAGTTTCTTGATGGCTACACAAAGGTTCATGTATTATTAAGTGACATTGTGACTGCATGTGGATATAATTCAGAATTCAAGAGATTAGAGGAACAGTCAAATAAAATGGAAGAAAATTTCAATTTGGAAAGAGAAGAATGGAGAAAAAAATATAAAGCTTTAGAAGAAGAGAAAAAATTTTTTTTATGTGGACATGAGTAACGAAATTGGTACCATAAATGAAAATGTAACTTATCTAAAGCAAGAAAATACTGAATTGTTGCAGTACATTAGACAGATGGAAAGGGATACCAGATAGAAAAACACCATGTCAAAGGACATATCAGACCTCTCTAGGAGACAAAAGAAAAGAATAATTAATTATGGTTTAGCAAGTGTTTTAGGCTGGAGCTAGAATTTTTGTATTTTTTATTTATTTTTAATTAGATTTATTGAGTGCAACCCAAAGGGGTGAGTACGAACGGGACTTAATGTCCCATGCGAGGTACCACCATTTCTCAACTTAAGTGACAGAACAGGTGAAACATACCAGTATCAATTTAGTAATCATAGTAACTCACCAACTACCACCCCAGAGACATCAAGTACCACCCCAGGAACACCAATTATCACCCAAACCACCCCAGAAACACCAAGTACCAGCGGTACCCCAAGAACACCAGTTATCACCAAAAGAACACCAAATACCACCCCAGGAACACCAAGTATCAACCCAGAAACACCAAGTACCACCCCAGAGACACCTAATACCACCCCAGGAACACCAGATTCCACTCCAGGAACATCAAGTACCACTAGTACACCAGGCACAGATACCTAAGTCTACTCAGTATGAAAATTTGTCAGAATCAGGAAAGTGCAAAGTTGAAACGATACTATTTCTATTGGACAAATTTGCTGTAGGTGATGCCTTTATCCATGAGTTATGTATGACTATTGGAGGCATGCCCAAGTCATATCTCATCAAACAATGTAGAGATAAGTTAAACACCACTTGTGTCATTATGCCCACCCCTGGAGCTGAGCCAGGAGCACAGATTTCATTTAAATCCTCACAAAATAAGCTGAAGCTACTTGTAAGTATAATAATGTACCATTTCAAAAAAGAAATGAATAACATTAGTTCCTGATAATTAATCCCTTTCTAAAAATCATAGAAAGACGTTTACCAACAAATGTGTTAACCATGTTTCAGAAAGAGGATGGGAAATTACAAACAGATAAACCAGTAAGAGTGAAAATCAGTGGTGATGGTGCTAGATTGACAAGGCTAACAAATTATGTAATCATGAGTTACTGTATTCTTGATGAATCAGAAGACCCTTTATCTGCAAAAGGTAAGGGATGGATTATTAGAAATGTGATAGAAGGGGTGGGCCAAATGCAAAAGAAAAAAAAAACACATTTACATAAAATTATTTTATTAATAGCAAAAATCCATACATGAAATCATGTAAAGAGTCCTTAACAACAACAAAAATATTATACTACATATTAGAAAACTGGACTAAAGTTACATTATTATTTACAATGACTAGTTATATATACAATATATACAATATACAATATTATGACATTTGTTTTTAATTTTTAGCAACAAACACAATAGTTGTCATGAGTGGTGCTGAGTCCTACCATGTTTTGAAATCCAATCCAATTTCCAAGACAACTTAAATGAAATAAATGAAGTCATAGAAGAAGGGAAGATTGAAGTTGAACAAGGATGTGATATACTGCTCCATGCAGAAATTCAAGAATATTAAGCAATTCAGTGGTCAAGGTAAGTATCCTGAGAAACCTAAAATGATAAGTATTTTCGCTTAAAATTCTCTTGTACAAATGATAAACAATTATAAAAGTTTTCATTTTTTATGCATTTAGAAGTCAATAATTTGATTTTACTATACACTTTTCTTGGCTTCAAGGTGTTTCAAAGTGTTGTTTTCAGAAAATCAAACAACTGGGACACCCCAGCAGAAGTACTACGTACTGAGCACCGCATGCAACAGCTTGTCAAACGACAAAGAATGAAAAGAAAATACACTAAGCATTGCATGTACATGCAACTGAAAGTTCTAAAGATAATTGTAAAGAAATGCATGTACAGACAAGAAAGAAACAGGTCAAAAAAGGGGGGCCCAACAGAAAATGTCAAAGGAAATCTTAATTATCATTACCATAGCATGTAAATAGAATTATAACAGTAAAAACCAGCATAAAACCTTGTTACAATTGAGCTGAAATAGTTCTTATACAGTATGTCTAAGGTGCTTGATAATCATGCAATCCAATTTGATTTTATGCAGGTTTTTACTGCATGTTTTAATTGGCACCATTAATTTTTATATTATCAAGCAGCAACTACTATGAAGTCCACTGACATCTTTTCTGTAAATCCTCTATTTGCCTTAATTCAGTTTCCATTATTCAATATATATCCTTGAGGACTCCAAGTGATAAAAAATTTCACTTTTAAAGGGAAATTGATTTTAGTACACTGACCATGGCAATCAAGTAGGGTATGCCACATCTCATTAAAATAATTTGGGTTGAATTCCCTCTCCTTCAACACCAGCCAGACACCCGTTTTCTTGCCTTTGCCTTTGAACAGGAAAGAATGTTAACACGTCTTCATGGAATTCAATAGTCAATCTCTGGCATTTTCTCAGAGACCTTAGTGACTGTGCGAAAGCTATATTGAGCCTGCTCACTTCTGATAGGACAACATTTTTTCCTTGGTTTTGGTTATTAAAATATCTATGTGCAGTATAAATTTACAATATAAACTATTTCCAAAAAGTCTTTAAAAAGAGCAAATAGCAGGATGACAATTTACTCACTTGGGTCATATACAGAGAACGAATTAAAATATATAATAATTATGGAGTGAACTTGAGAATTAATACATGCTATCAAACAACCAGTAATATATGAAGTTGTAGTGGGAGTCAGATATAACTGTGCAACTTACTGTAAGCAAAGTTCGTTTATATTCTCCAGTGGCTCCCCGGAAGCTTCAAATGCTCCATAATCTTTCCATTTCACAAGAAATTCTTTTTTTGCCCTTAGAAATGGACGCATGCATTTTGAATATCATGTTAAGGCATAAACAGGTAACTATCAATAGTAAACAATAAGCAACAGTTAATAGATGACTCACTATTCCACTTTGTTTTCAAATAGTAAAATCCGTGTATTTTGTCGTTTTTATGCAAAATAAAATACGATTTTTCACAAAATAAAAGATAATTACAACTTTATAAAGAACAAATCAGCCTTTAATTTGCTTGATCTGCATAGAATCCACTTTCTGAATGTAAGTTATATTCTTGCTCACCCGAGTAGTGATTAAGCACTCTACCATCCATAAGCGCCCCGGTACCTTCCGTCTCCTTCTGCTGTTGTTAAACTATTTAAGTCCTTAAAATATCCCTTCGAAATATCCCTCCTTTTCTACTACCTCCAGACGCCATTTTGAATCAACACAAGTAAGCTTAATTCACGTTAAGCCAATCAGAATCCATGACTAAAAAAAATGATTGACAACAATTATTTGCATGAATAATAAGCTCTACCTACTGGTGTCCACAATTTCTCCACATGACACTCTTGATGATTTCCGAGTCAGGAACCGTTTCTAATGGTGTTGGTGTGGTACCCTGTGCTTGAGGGGCTTGTTGGGTTTCCTGTTTTGACAATACTACAGAACTGTGCAGCTTGACTTTGGGCACCTAACTTTCTTTCTAGTCTTGTAAATTGAGAAAACACTGAAATTGCTGCTCGTGATTTTTTAGTTCGATTTCATCTGGCAGATTACTCGAGTATATTAAAGCCTGGTTCAATCGCTAATCGTATAAATTTCGGATAAAAAAATATTTTGAAGACAAAGAACATCTAAATGAATGTTTTTCTTATATAAGTTACTAAACTTGATGTCCTTAATTTTTTTTAGGGTACTTTCAAGATGTCACGTGACCTGATGACGTCACAGTGATCAAATATTGTATTGTAAACTTGAAAGCAAAATGCGGTTGTGGGTATAACCCCAGTCCTGAAAGTAACCATGCTTAACTGTGAGCCTTAATGTGCTTCCAAACAAACAACCCGCAAACCTGACTACAGCTTTTCTTTAGTGAGATAAAGCCCAAAACAGGTCACGTGACTTTCACTGATTTCTTTGAAAAATGGAAAAACTCAACAATGTCAAGTGGAAGACAAGTTTTGCAGGCTGTATGTTGTGAAGCACATTAAGGCTCACAGTTAAGCATGGTTACTTTGAAGTCTTTAGCAATACCCACGACCACAATTTGCTTTGAAGTTTACAACACAATATTTGATCACTGTGACGTCATCAGGTCACGTGACATCGTAAACGCACCCTCAAAAAATTAAGGACGTTGAGTTTAGTAACTTATGGAAGAAAAACATTGATTTTGATGCTCTATGTCTTCAAAATAATTTTTATCCGAATTTTTAAGTTGACCCAGGCCTTAATATACTCGAGTAGAGTTGTTTAAAGGGGGACTTCAATGGAAATAATGAAATCGAAGAAAATAACTGAAATAATGAGTTGAAAGTGTGAATATTACAAATTCAATAGTATTGTTCCTCGAAAATCTCTTATCAGGTAGAAATTTTGCCTTATAGTTTCCATGCGGTTATCGGTAAAGTCCGGAATGTGTTCGGAATTTTTCGGGAATGACGTAATAGAAGGGACTCGTTTTCGCGGGAAATCCATCCTTGGCTAAATTTCCTAGGCTTGGATAACTTTTAGGTATGTGTGTTTACCTACCGTTTTCCAGTGATCGGTGTAATTAGTCTAGCTAGATATGCCAAATTATTGTGTAGTTTATGGCTGCAATAGCCAGGGAGGAGGAGGCATCTCGGTTCACCATTTTCCAACGGAGCCAGATCTACTAAAAAAGTGGGTTGCTTTCGTCCAATGCCATCGAAAAGATTTCAGCTGCCCGACGCAATACAGTGTAATTTGTTTGCTTCATTTTCGTAATGATGATTTTGAAGACCAGCTGAAACAATCGATGGTCGATAAAACAAGGAAGCGGCTAAAATGAAGTGCAATTCCAAGCATCTTCAGTCGAACAAGCGATCATGGAAAAGTGCCAGTTCGTCCAGCATTTGCGAAGAGAGAGAGACGCAGGGTACGTTTGTTTTCACTCAAAGCATAAACTAAAATATCTCTTTTCTTCGTTGATTTGTCACAAGCTTAAATATACAAACTGTGAGTTTCAGGTAGTGGAGGATTTACTTGCAGCAGATATGGCAAATGTTGAGCAAAATAAAGTCATGCAAGATGCAGTTTCTACTTCTACTGTAAGATCACTTGTTTGTTTTTCAATAAAGTCATGCACAAAAAAATCGATGTTTTTGTTATACTTAACCTAAAGATACGACAATTTCAATTACAGTTCCGATCTCGTGTTGATGACCCTGACAGAGGAAAGGTTTTAGAACTTGCACCAGTTTGCCAGGACGATAAGGTATACTGTAAGCTTAAGAAAGCAATACACAGTTAAATTTTAACACCCTAATACCAATTCAAATATTTTAAAAATACTTAAGAATAAGAAGCACACAGACCTATTTTTTGCTAAAGTTCAATCTGTAAACAAGATCTGGAAATTTCTAACAGGCTATTCAATGCAATGTCCCTACTACTAGAAGCATTGCCTCACAAACGGCATATCCACCAATTTCAACAAAGAATACAGGTTTGTTCAGACTGCTCTTACCTGTTTTGAACTATTGCTGCTTTCTCAAAATTAACTATCCTGTCACTGCCTTTAATTCACAGGCATCAACACAATAACTGAAATGGTACATCAGTCATCACAGACTCACAGTGAAAGGCTTGTCACAAACCCACTATATGAGACCAATTCTGTGATGGATGACCAACTTCCTGATTTTGATGATGATGATTTATATATCCCTGATTATCATGATGATCGATCTTGATTTTGACATGGTTGATGAACAAGAACTTGATTATAATTTGAATTTCAAGTGTGTATTTTTCAAACAATATCCCATATCATACATCTTTGTTTCTCACTCTGTTTATAGAACTTGGTCTAAAAGTCAAACCCTAATAACTTCATTCTAATCAATGATATTTTCTGCACATAATAGATGCTGATTGATTGACTGATCAGGTCTGATAACTTTACTTCCAGAACAAGATCTAACAGTGTTTCCACTTTTATATTTAAAATACAAAATTATTATACAAGAATTACATAAGTCATCCATCAACAACCAACAGACCAACATAAACACCCAAATGTTAGCCTTGTACATTATGCACCTTTATAGCACCTTACTGATGTTTTTCCTTCCCTCTCAATTCTAAATTGCAGTGACAACACTCCAGACCCAAATAAATTTTATCTTGTCTTTGGCCAGAACCTCATGGAACTATTCCACATCTGTCCTTACTGCCATAACTACACCTCATCTGATATAGATAAAAGCCCTCTAAGAGGACATGTGGTTACAGGTAAAATAATCAAAAACAACAAGTTGAGAGAAAAGATAACAAAACTGTAGAAATATATGTAATGACTAAAACCATGAAAGAAATAGAGTGATTGCACTTAATCTGTGAAATTGTACTAGCTAAACAATGGAAAACAAAGAATTTTTTACAATTAGTTAGTTGGTATTAATTACTTTGATTATATTTCACAGTTTAACTATGTTTGCTCTAAGATTACGAAATTATTCAAATAAATTTAATTTGAAGTAAAAAAATACAGTTCATGAAAAATAAACATGAAAGCAAAATCACACACATGCAAATTCTTTGTCACAAAATCAAATTTCAAGCTTTCATGGGGATTCTGCACACCTTGCGTGACATCACCGTGACATTTCACATTTTAAAACAACTAAAACAAGGTCATGCAGTGCGCCTCAATCGAGAGGTAGCAAAAGTTTCCAAAACACTATATAGACATCCCCAAGGACACACAAAGGCTCCATTCAAGAAAGATAAATTTAATTTCAATATTAAAAATATGTAATGGAATAAAACCCAGTTTACTCACCCAGACTTATTAAAACCTAAGAGTAAACACGCCGAGGTTTCAAACCTAATCAAAAGTGAAATTAATGGCAGGAATGCAAAGAAATATAGGAAACTTTTGAATTTTAAAATGCTAACTAGCTGTAGCGTAAAACCAACAATCGTCAGTGAGATCGACGAACGCCGTGATCCAAACTACCAAACGGCCGCCGAAATTCTCAACAAGTATTAAAGAAATCTGCAAAACCATAAATCGAAAAGAGCTTGTGTACATCGCTGAAAACTACATCTGGCTGTGTAGGCAAAATAACACAAGATTATTTCATTCAAAGCGGTATAAACTCACCGTGTAATCAAGCTCTCAATCGGTTAGTAAATGCCCATGCTTGCACCGGTGCTCTCAGTTCGTTCAGAATGTCTTCGTAAACCCAATGTTTATCAAAAAAACTTGCAAAAACTTTCACTCAAGCAGAAATATTCATATAATAATCGCAACTATTGAGTATGGCAAATGGCAAATATTTCTTAACTGAATACATCACGAAATCAAACAACTAGCGCTGGGTTTCCTGTCTCTTTCGGGAAATCGTCGTAAATGCCATATTTATCGAAAAATGTGCGACACAGTTCACGTAGATGAAGAGATTTATATAAGAAGAGCAATAATGGATAATGAAAAGACGATATTTCTTGGAGTGAATTATATTTCAGTCATTAAAATCGACTAAAACTGACTAAGTAAACCTCGAGTCAATTCCGAATGCCTGCCGAATATATCACTTCGTGTCAACTTCGGCAAACCCGAATTACACACACGTACGTGCACACGTACGCTTACACACTCGATGACATTATGGTTACGGCTTGTAACCAAGCCTGTAACCACAAAAAAGTAATTGGCACTCTAATTGTTATCAAAGAATCTTGCACTGAATGCAGCTATGTCAGAATATGGGAAAGTCAACCATTCATAAAAAATATCCCCAGAGGCAACATACTTCTTTCAGCTGCTATTCTTTTTACTGGTGCTTGCCCAACTAAGACTCTTCGGTTATTGAGAAATGTTCTAAACTGCCAAGTAATATCTGACTCTTCATACTGGTACCATCAAAAAAAATTCCTCTTTCCCAGTATCTTGAATGTATGGGATCAAAAACAAAATGAAATGATGGTCTACTTGGATAATGAGGGGGTGGTACTTGGAGGAGATGGAAGAGCAGACAGCCCTGGCCACAGTGCCAAGTTTGGAGCATATACTGTAATAGAACTCAAAATAAACAAAGCCATAGACATCCAACTTGTACAGGTCTGTATTCTTAAATTCAAATTGATGACCTATTAATTTCATCTTTTTCAAAAATTATCAATAATTGAAAACCAATGCTTGTCATGCTTTGTAAACGAAAACATATAAACAATTATTTTACATGTACAAGGCAAATTTTTATAGAACCACCTGAAACAAATAATTCCCTTCCCATTCTCTTGGGAACAATAATTATTATTATGTTTGCATTGTTTTGTATTTTACCATGTACATGAGTGGTGTAGCAAGGATGTTATGAGTGGGGGGCAGATTAAGGGCCCTATACACATGTATCAGGATATCTTTCAAAATGCAGATAATTGCCTGTATAAATTGTTAGTCTAAAGAAGTGTTAATTTTTTTTTGAGGGGGGGCCACTAGGCCACTGATGTACATAATAGATTATGAACCATCAAGCAACACAACAACTATGCAAAAGTTCCCCAGGTACCATCCCACCCAAGTAACTTTTTGAATAACTGTAGCTGTATAGCTGTAGTTTTCAGACGTACACCAAACTTTTTCACACATAGAGCAATGAAGTTCCAAATTCTAATCATATGGAACTCGAGGGTTTCAAACGTTCCATCCAATTCCTTGAAGACCATGACTTGGAAATTGAAAAAGTTGTTACAGACAGACACCGTATGATTGGAAAATGGATGAGAGAAAATATGCCAATGGTGAAACATCTCTTTGATGTCTGGCATGTTGCAGCTGGTATGTACAGTTTCAAATGTTGGTTTATTAATTAATAACAAACATTGAAATATACTATTTGTTTTATGAAGGTATAGGTAAAAAAATTGACTTATTGTCAAAGTTTAAAGACTGTGAAGTTGTTAGTGCATGGAGAAGCAGTATCATCAACCATCTTTACTGGTGTGTCATGTCAACCCCTGAAAACTATGAAAACAGAGACACAGTTATACTAGAAAAATGGTTGTCTATTATTGATCACGTCCAGGTAATTATTATGTATTATTATTGGTAAGAAATATGTTTTGAATGTTATTGTAGTGCTGACATGTCATGCTTATCAAAATATTAAGTATTGAATTTTCGAACTGTGGTATTGAATGTTGAAACTGTAGTACTTCATTAACAGGACTGTAAAAAATACTTCATTTCAGAATATCCATATTTTTCCAGCAAATTCACATTTTAAGAGTTGTTTGCATCCCTACCTTGGACCTCAAGCTAGAGAATGGATGGAGCCTCGTAAGTTTCTTGATATTATGTTAAGATGGTGTTGTAAATCATCGTTCTTTCTGCAAATTAAATTAACATTATAAATCAATTAATTTTTTTGAAAACTGACAAAGCATAATCTGAATAATTGTTGTTATGTTCACAGATACCAAAGCCACTGAAAAGCTTTTTGACATTATCACAACCACATCACTAAAAAATGACATCAAGCGTTTATCAGCAGAGTACCAAACATCAAACCTAGAGTCACTACATAGCCTGTTTATAGACTTTGCTCCTAAATCAAGATCCTATTCATTCCTGGGAATGAAATGCAGGTTATCTAGTTTCTGAATATAATTATAATGGTTTATGATTATCATATAGCTGATTTGTAATTTTTGTATCCAAACATATCAGGTTACTCTTGGCTGCAATGCACTACAATGGAAATAGTGATAATGACCAGGCTGTGGATCAAGATGGAAATCAGCGCTTTCAGCTTGAATTTCGAAAGTACAAAAAAGGAAAGTGTTCTGTTAGACAAATAAAAACAGAAAACACATTTGGTAAGCACCATTGATTTATTTTAAAGGGAATCAAAGCAAATATAAGAAAATCATGTCACCTTCTTCACTGAACATTATCAAGTTAACAATTAAATGACTATGAATTTGCACATAATTATATCATATTATAAAGATCAAGATACTGTCATTTCAAACATACTGCAAACTTAATTTTTACAAGGAATCATTTAGGGCTTACATGCATATTAAAAAGTCAAACAAAGAGTATATGATCTAAACACCATATCAGTGATAGTTTCTTCATGATGAGCTTTTCTGACCTCTGCATGACATTAAAAAAATCTAAAATATAGTACTTGGAAAGAGCAGAGCCAAATTAGTAAAATTTAAATTTTAAAATGCAAACTTTATCTGCCCATAACTTTGCTGCTTTTCAACAAAATTACATCAAAATTTCAACTTTTACTAATTTGCCATGCTCTTTTCAAATGTTATCTTTTTGTTTTTATTGGATTAAAAACTGAAATGTTAAGGGGTGACAAAAGCTCTTTTCCTAATCATTATACTTGGAATTTTTTACTTACATGTACTTTCAAATCACAGAATATGTAGATGACCTTGTGGATGATGTAATTCTGAGAATCACTGGCAAAGCAGAAGAACCACCTAACACAGTCATTCCTCAACCTTTATCAAGCAATTTTGATAAGCCTGATAAACAAACAGCCATTCAAGAACATAGGACTCGCTTCCAGTGTAATAACTAGGCCTCTCTGTAGGCACCTTTTGGGCTGCGTATGACAAGGAAGACTGAGAATGACTAAATCAAGAAAAAAAAGTTTTAAAAATTACTACAATAGAGATTTTTGCTGTAAACAATATCTTCAGAAGCTTACATGTGCATTCAAATCGATCAAAGTCTTGAAAGATCAAACTATGACCTTTTAATAGGCATTAATACTTACTCATTCCAGTGGTGCATGACGAAATCCTTGGTAGTTCTCATGTGCATTAGGAAACTGGTTCCTTATCTTGTTCACAGCACATGATGGCAATGGCACCCTTATTTCCCTACCAAGGTATCCCCAGCAGAATCGGACCAGTTGCCTGTAAGCAGTATACCTGTAACGCCTACAAAGATTTAAAAAAAAATCTACATAAGAAAAATTGGATTGAAAATGCTGGATAATAATTATTATCCTTTCTTTGTGCTTCTTTACGTTTAATAGCAGTCATAAGCTCCAAGCACAATGACATTTTGACCCCCTTCCTATATTATTAAAACTACTGCATTGGTATCCTTGAAGGAGTTTTATATCTAAATAGATCAAGGTACTGGTACAGAGAGGGCAGGTCGAAATGTCATCATGCTGGGGGCTTATTGGCTGATGTGGACCTGCTGTCTCTCACACTCACTACCTCTACAATTACATTTAAAGTTTGTAATACATATTACAACACTTGACTGAATGTGGATTTTTGCTGAGGGAGGAAAACTAGAGTACCCAAGAATAATCCCTTGTGGCAAGGAAGAAAACTTACAAGGGGCAGGGGGACTCCAGGTGTAAAGTATTGGGTATGCTTGTCGTAAATTTCCAAAAATACCTCTAAAAGATACCAGAAGTTTTTTCAAAAGGGCTAATTTGGCAAATTTTAACCCCTAAGACATACCATAAAATTAATACTATTAAAAAGTGCATTGGATTAAAAGGTTTTTGAAATGTTTTCCATGAGTAATATCCTGAGTTTACTCAGGCATATGTATTGCGTTATATTATGCAATGGGCTAGTTCATTTTTCAACACCCTAAGACATACCAAAAAGTGCTGATTTGTTAAACCTCAAATTTAAGACCCTAAAAGATACCAAATCGCTTATTTCTTATCCCTAAGAGATACGAGGAGCATACCCCTGGGCTCACATATATGATCCAGCACCCAAAGTGGGACTCGGACCTGGGCCCGGTTGTTCAAAAGTGGATTAGCGTTAACCCAGGATTAACTCCAAATGTCTTCTTTAGAGTTAACCCCGGATTAGCGCTAATCGGCTTTCGAACCACAGAGCCTTGGACTACAGCTGTGAGTTTTGGAGAAAGGTGGCCTAATCACGGCTACCCACACTACCATAAATAAATGTTTATTAATTTGATCACAGTGTTATTTTCAGTCAGATTGTCAACCAACCCACTTGTAAAGTGGAATGTTTTGCAAAGAGGACAAATGCAAATTTCATCTAAGTTTTCATTTAAGTTAACTTTTATAATATGTAAGCTTTAATACTAAGTAGGCTAATAAAACGAAAAAAACAAAGAGCAATACAAAATAAAACAAAAACGATGACCATAAAACAAAATCATTCTTCACGTTTTTTGATCAGTAACAGGAAGAGCATTGTGCAGTATTGTGAATCTGAATTAACGAAACTTACTCTTCGTCACTATCCCGAATAGCAGCCCTTCCATATCGCTGTCGAAACCCATAATAAGCCGTCTGCAGGACCCACTGATCTAGGCACACGGTTTGAAATCCAGGATGACCAGTAATGCAGAGAGGTGGATTTTCTTCTTCCAAGAGTAGAATCTTGTTCTGCATTTTTGGGATTTCACAACAACATACTGACTCCTCTGCAGTCTCCATTGCAACACAGTTTCCACATGTGCACCTGCAAGAAAACGCTCGATCACGAAAAATAAGGAGAAATTGTTAAAATTAGAATTTTTGCTGCTCACCAATCAGCATTTCCAAGACGATCTGCACGCTCAACCTCCATCGCTGTTTGAGGTTCATTTACTTCGACATCCACACCATTTGCCGGTCCAAGTGGTTCGAACTGATAAGGTTCTACACCATACAGCTGTTCATTTAGGTTTTCTTCTAATCTCTCTTCGCCCAAGTCGCTCAGAACTTCAGAATCAATCCGCCAATGGCGAAGTAACTCGTGGATTGTCCCCTTTAGTTAAATTAGTTTAATTTTAGTTAAATAATGAGGTTTTTTTTGAAGGCAAAATTATAGATCAATTAAAGCAATACATATTTTTTTAAATGATAGATCATTGCTCTCACAAATTTAAACATTAAGTTTGGGCCCACCTGTAAAGCATTTAAAGGAATTTTTAGGGAGTCAGTTGGATAATCATTAATAATATGAGCTAATGTAATTTTTTTAGCAAAAAAATAATAGACTTGAGTACGAAAGAACAAAAGAAAAAGATAACGAAGCAAAGAAAAAAGATAAAAAAGAAAAAAAAAGAAAAAAAAAAGAAAAAAAAAGAAAAAAAAAGAAAAAAAAAGAAAACAATTATATGTACCACCCGGGAGTCGAACCCACGACCTTCGGAACTCGAGCCAGCAACGAACCGCTTGAGCTAATGAGCAATTCACTGTTTTCAAGATGATATTTTTTATACATATTGCTAATTTACGTTTGTAACTTCCTTACATCTGTTAAATATGTACAAATTATGAAAGAAGTTTCTCTATATGAACCAAATATCGCTATTAATAAAATAAATTACTCCATAAAAGTACTCATGATAGCCACCAAACTTAAACTTAATACGCTTTTTTGATGCCGTTTCGGCCAGCGGGGCCGTAGCGGTTCGGCACGGCCAGTTTACTTTTTCGGCAGGCGGCACAGTTCGTACTCAAACTATGATTTTGTTTGCTTTTTATTTCAACATTTACTCTCGTGCTGATAGAGCACAAACACTAAATGCTTGGATGGCTCGTTGATATTGGACTGGCGACGATTTTTGATTTTGGACTTGCGACGATGTTTGTTGTTTGAAGACAGCGCCTGCAAATTAAAGTTCCGATTGTTTTCACATCCGAGAATCGAACAGCTCAACTTGGAGATGACGAATTCCAAGCTGCAGAGGGAGCTGAGAGTAGTTCAGTACAAAATGTGACAAGGAATAAGAAATTATCTATTCAGATTTATAGGCATTTTTGCCTATCTTCGCGGAGTGTAGACCCGTGTACATGTAGACCACGAGGTATAATGTCGAGGGTCGACATCGAGCTTAGATTCGATTAGATCGTGTTCCTAAACTGAATTCAGTGTTGCTTTGTACACAAATCTAAAACAGTTACATTACGTTCAAAGCTTCTCGAGGCTGCTATACCAGGCTCGTATATTTTCGTCTTGAATGATCCTGGGTTTTTACGAAAATTTTGATTCCTGAGCTCATATTTTTAGAAATTTTTGATCCCTGATCCTTGGTGCAAAAAACTGAGCTGATCCCTGATCCTGATCCAATGTCCCTGATCCTTGATCCCACCCATTTGATCCCTGAGCCCTAGTCTCTGATCCCTGATCCTGGCCATAATTTGGAGCTTGATCCTATATATCATGTTACGAGCCTGCAATATTATTATATTATAACAGAAGTTATCACCGTATCCTATTATCGGGAATAGGCCGGAAGTAAAGTTTCACAGACCGGAAGTTTACAGGAAAGTGAGTGAGTGAGTGAGTGAGTGAGTGACACAATAGGTTACTACCCTATGTATGCAATATTCTAGTTAGACAATAGATATAGATTGAATAGTGCCATTTCATGTTGTCATACACGAAGTACTAAGCTGACTCATTTGCATATTCGACCCCTCACAATAACTCGTGGATTTGCAATCCACGAGTTAAAAATCGCTATCACAGTCTTCTACACTGTCCGCCATATTGTTTTCGGAACGAGTCCCTTCTATTACGTCACATTACGTCACAGCTAGCACCGCTCATTATCGGAAGCCACTCGGAAAATGCTCGTTTTTCTACTTTAATCGCAAATTTTTAACCTTTTGCCTTCGTTTTCGAAAAATACCAATGGTCAAGACGAAACAGGCATACTTCAAACTATTTCTTTTATTTATAAGCGCTTCCATTGAAATCCCATTGAAGTCCCCCTTTAACGTTTGATTCATTTGCTGATTGAGAGCAGCTCATTGATTTCACCAAAGGTGATGTCTGTAGATCTACTTTTTGATGTATCAAATACATCACTGCTTCTGGAACTAAAAGCATTTTCCTTGTGTATTTCATTTTGTTAATAGGTTTCCCAGCACTGAGAGAACAGGGGGTAGCAGGAACGTCAAGAGATTCCCACCACTTTGATTGAGTTTCTGTTTCTAGGTATTCAGTGACACCTTTTTATCGGCTAAAGCTCTCAACAGGGACTGATAACATCTCAATTTTTTTTTCTGAGTGTCGTTGATGGGTACAATTCCCTTTAATAAGTTCAATGAGATTTCTGCCAAACACTTGATCAGATCCACGTGACACATTTGGAAAATGGCTTTTCGTTTCTTTTTACTAGAACCAAGACATGTAGCAGGTCCAAGTTGTGTTTCATGTGCTGAGACAAGGTCAAACGGCTAGTGTTCACTGTTTATGTACGTTTCACATAAACCACTTGTTGTTCTCCAGGAAAAATAGAGGTTTGTAAATGCAAACACTCTGAAGTCTTTTGATGAAAGTCTAGAAGAAGATATGTGTAGGGTAACTGCGTTGCGTCTTCATAACTTTCACTTCATCACGTGGCCAACTGCCCGGGGAAACGCTTGTCATGCCAAGGTGGAGATCCCAAGGGAATCCCTCGGGTTCTTAAAAAACACGTAATGTAATGTGTGTTGAGAGAGTTCATCCTCGAGTGTTTACCACCATAATACAGATTTTGAGACAGTCTCACGCAACAGATGTTTCTATGGTGACTGCCTTTAGCCACTAAATCCATGAGAGCTTTATAATTTCCATAGCTCAGGGTATAGTCTACTCAGTCAATCGTGGTCGATTAAAAACACCCAAGCATATAGCCTTACCCATGACGGTCAAAAGCCTAACAGGAAACGCTGAGCTGATAACAATTCTAAACAGATTTGGCCACGGTATCTCTTATTCTCAAGTTGAAGAACTGGAAACAGCTCTTGCTGAACAAGAAATGGAAA
This sequence comes from Telmatactis stephensoni, assembly GCA_029948255.1. Taxonomy (NCBI): domain Eukaryota; kingdom Metazoa; phylum Cnidaria; class Anthozoa; order Actiniaria; family Isophelliidae; genus Telmatactis; species Telmatactis stephensoni. The sequence goes on along the minus strand of JALIZF010001341.1, from coordinate 176,516 downwards.
AGCAACAGGAAGGCATTTTAGTACCAAGTACATGCACTGTTGGAGTTCCGGGAGTTTTTTGTTGGGACAACAATGACTTACTAGAAGAAACTCTATCAGGTATACATTTGTCTTTTAAAGTTTACTGTCACATTTTAACATTAATTATTACTTTTACTATTTATGTTAGGTACCACACACCATACAAATGGTATTATTGTTCAGAGAAAGCCCCTGAACTGTGCTCTACCACCACACATGACTGCTGACAGACCTAAACAGAAGAGATGCTCTCTGAATATAATTCCATCTGAAGTCCTCCCATTCCATTCCAGTTATCGACAAGGCCCCTGTGCTCTAAACATACCCGCCAATGATATTCTAGAGATACACAAGGAGACTGCTTCATATGCAAGGGCCATTGATTTTGGGTGGATGTTATGCCGACAAGCAGTACAAGATACCATCTTCAATTTCAAAGAAAATCAAAGTCAAGTTATACCAGCATGGACAGCCTTCAACATTAAACTCCAGCAAGATACCATGCCTCATGAGTCTTCTGTTGGCTATTGCCAAGTAATAGAAGCAAGTCCCACAGAAATGTTTACACCATCCTCCAGCGATCCTTGCAAATGGCTAATCAGTTGCAGCAGAGAGATGCCATTGTAGTACTTGATCAAGCAATTTATGCCAAAAAGTACTGGAGGTCACGTGGCAAAACAAGGAGGACTTCAGTCGTATAGTTCTACGATTAGGAACATTCCGCATCAGCTGTGCATTCATGTCAGCCATGGGAAAACGATTTGGATATGCTGGCTTAAGTGATGTTCTATTGGAGAGTGGTGTTGTTGGCGCTGGATCTATTGAATGTGTTCTAGAAGGCCATCATTACAACCGAGCATTGCGTACACACAAGGTGATTATCAATTTGTGCCTATTTGTATGAAGGCATGGACACAATCCGGGGGGGGGGGTACTCCCATATATTTGCTATACGGGTACGTGCCGCCAAACGGTATGGTTTTCAGCGATTTTACTCTGGAACAGGGTATATAAAATAGCTCTTTCTCCCTCTGAAACAGGGTAGTTTTTTTACAAAGTACGTCGTGATGTTGCATAAACGTCGCTCTGTAATTAGGTACCAAAAGAAAATCAGTCCGAAAATCAGATTGACTCTTCATTTAAATGCTTGACAAAACTGATAACACCAACTATTGCGTGTCAAAATGCAAAACATTTCACTGGGACAGGGTATATTTTTGTGGTACATACTCTGGAACAGGGTAGCGTTTTAAGCTTTTTTACTCTGGAACAGGGTCAGGGTTTGAGGGGCTCAGCGGCACGTCCCTACCCAAAACTGCAAGGAGTCCCAGGTGCCAGTGGACCAGACTATAGAACAGATGGTGAATAGAAGTACCAAAACCAAAGGAGGGATAGTTGGATTCAGCCTTAACAAGAATGCTGTTCAACGTTGGCTTTTAACAGCACATTCCTATGCTGCATTTGTAGACATGTGCCGTATGATGACAGCCAACACAAAGCAATCCAGCAAACATTTCACAAGGAAACAGGAAGTACCCGTCTAAAACAAGACGAGGAAGATATCAAAAAAGTGATGGAAGTTATTTGTAACTGGACTAACCCATTTGAGGAATTGGAAGAGCTTATTAGCATCAGCTCGGGTTATGTCGCAGGCAATGACATCAAGGAAGATTTGCTTACAGCTAATCAGAAAGGAAAAGAAGCTTTCATGACATTTCTGAATGAGAGGTTACTGTCCATTTCTACTGGATTCCATGATACTCTAGCTAAACTGAAGCTTCGAACATTCGGCAATGCACAGAAGAAGACTACTTTGACGAAAGAAGGAATGACTGTGATGTTGAAAGCAGGTCGTAATCTTTTTGCAAAATTGCTTGTAATTGGATAGAGCCGGAAGATGGACCTACGTTAGTTACTAGTTTATGAGCTTGGACCTTTACCTTGGTCGCTGGCTTCTTTTGATGGTAGTCTGTCTAAAACAAACAAATCTGCCCTTTCCAAGCTCATTCAAAACGGCAGAGAATATCCACAATGCCTTCCAGAATAAACATCAGCTGTCATCATAGATGCAATGGCACTACTTCAGACCCTCCAGAAGATTCCAGAGAGCTTTTCTGATCTCACAGAGATGATGTTTAACAGAATTCTTGTCCATGGCTGAGAAGCTAGCAGAATCGACTTTGTTAGAGATCGGTACCCAAACGTTTCCATAAAGAATGCAGAGAGAGAAGAGAGGATTTGGAGGCCAACTACTTTTTAACATCACAAGTCCACAACAGCTTTGCAAACGTCAATGGAAAAAGAATCTTATCAATTGGCTGGAACAAGGAAGGTCTCATGGAATTTCTGGTGAGCAAATGGTCCAAAAATCCTGTTTACAGCCAAAAGATTGGACACCGCACAATGTACATCACCCATGCCAACAAATGTACGAAGCTCAGTGTAATGGAAGGCAGAGTTGTTGCTACCGAGGCCTTTGAATTGCACAGCAATCAAGAAGAAGCAGACACCAGGATGTTTTTACATCTTTACCATGCCTCTACCAATGGACACCAAGGAGTTGCTGTCATTTCCTCGGACACAGATGTTCAAGTATTGGCATGCTATTACCAAGCTACTATTCCAGCAGAGATAACTTTGGTTAGTGGAACTAGAACTCGTCAACGCCTTATCAGTGTTACAAGTGTAAGTGAGAACCTTGGATCCCAAATGTGTCAGATTCTACCAAGTTTGCATGTTCTAACTGGATGTGACAGCGTCAATGCATTTGTCAGGAAAGTGAAAAGAGGCTTTGGAGCTTGCTAAAGACGATGAGATGGTGAGAAACGATGTACTGGCCCTGGGCGATAGTGTTCCTTTAAGCGATGTCAATATGCTAAGGCTCGAGCAGACTGTTTGCAAACTTTACAATGAATACCATTGTACTAGTGTAAATGAAGTTAGGTACAGAATGTTTTGCAAAGGGAAGAATGTCCAGTCACAACAGCTCCCTCCAACAAGTGCTGCTTTAAAGCAACATCTTAAGAGAGCAAATTACCAAGCCTATATTTGGCCGAAGCATTCTTTGCAGCAAGAAATGAATGTTAGTCCAGAACGTCAATGCTGGAAGTTCAGGGAAGGTCGCCTCGAGATAGTCTGGACAGATCTGTTACCAGTATCAGAGGCTGTGATGGAGTTAGTCTGCTGTGGATTCAAGGGTGCCTGCCAAACCAGACGGTGCTTTTGTGTCAAAAATGGCCTTACCTGTACAGATGCCTGTGCATGTACTGATCAATGCATGAACAGTGTAAAAGACCACATTGATGATGATGATGATGATGATGATGATGCAGAGGAAGAGGAAGATGATGATGGTGATGATGATGAAGAGAGTGAATAGAGTTTTAAATGTATTCTTCATGGCAGATTTAGTTAACTAGTAACATAAATGTACCTTACACAGCTTACGCATTGAAAGAATCATGTAATGCTAAATTTACTGTGTAAATAAACAAGAGAAATAAAAGAAACACAGAAATCTTAATGTTAAAAACTGGCATTATTTAAAAAAATTAAAAACCCTCGTACCAGCTTCATTCTAATTTTATCAAATTTGATGTTGTTGCCATGGTAACGCCATGGGAGGTCTAAATGACGACAACAGCTATAAAGTATTGTTTCCAAAGAACATAAGCAGTTCTTGATACTTTTGTACCAGTCAAGATGAACTTTTGGCATAGATGTTATGATTTTTTAAAAATCACTTACAATAAACTTATTCCATTAATCATCCAAGAAAATCTGACAAGAGCCTTGTTAAGGGGTAAAATCAGCGAGTTGAAAACTGATGTCTTCTCTGCTCTATTGAAACAAGTTTTAGAATACATATAAACAATGCATTCGGTGATTATTTTTACTTCAATGCTCAAAAAACACGAAAATTAATTGAATTCAATTAAATGTATAGGATACGATAGCAATGGTTACTATAGCAATACAAAGAGTGAGTTTAAAAGTCACAATCTATACAGGACATTCTAGTGCTCAAGTGTATTCAGTTTCATGAGAATTAGATGTGAAAATGCGAAGTTATATGGATGTTTAAAGTAGGTAAAATATTTACGTTGCAAAAACGCCCCCACCCCACCCATTAAAAAAGACCCTGTATTATTCATACAGTTTACTGTGTTGGCATTTCCCATTTGATCAGTCTACATCGAAGTATAACATGATGACTATGTTCCTTCTAACACTAGCTCTCATTCTAAGTTCATCTAATGCTTCTCTATGGAATGCCATGACTGTCTCAAGGTGCTTATTACCTTATTGATTGGTACATTTGTCATTATACTTGGTTAACTTATCGTTATACGCTGTACACAAGTCATTATACTCGGTACATTTTTCATTATACTCGTTGAATTTACCGTGATCCTGAGTACACTTGTTATTATACACAGTGAAGTCAGTCATTGTTATACTCGGTTAATTTCCCTTTATATTTAGTGCTTTTGTCTCTGTTTAGTGCATTCGTTATCATATTCCATGCCTTTGTCATTTTATTCAGTGTATTGGTAATTTTCTTTGCTGTATTTGCTATTATATTCGGTGCTTTAGAATTTCAACATTATATTCGGTGAGCCAGTACATCCGGTCATCTAAATTCATTGCTGAGCAAGCTCATTAAAGTTTTCTATGCCTACTTCCGTTTCCTGTCTCCATCGCTTCCGCTTTTGTAACAATCAAGTGAGCCAGCGGTTTTACATATTTTCCCGCTCTTTTGCTAGGTCATTTACTTGCTCATTTGTACGCCATCTTTGTTTTATAAGTCTACTTTTTTGTTGGCAATGGATGTTATTTTGGCAAAGCTTAATCTTGGGACTTTGAAAGAAAAGTTTAAAGAAGAATGTGTTGATTTGGAAACAATTTTGACTGCCACAGACATCGAATTAACTCGCCTCGGTGTGGCGACCATTGGTGATCGCATTTGACTTAGAGAGGAATGCAAGAATGTTAAAAAGGAGTCAGTGCCAACAAGCTCCTTTTCGCGGGCCGCACTTGAAGAACGATTAGGCCGTTTTGCTTCAAGAGGATCAAATAGCTGAGGAAGAAGCAATTCAAAGACAAAACGCCCTAGATGGTTCCCCATGAATGCCATGTGTTTGGCCAATTCGTATTCTACTGAAAGCACCTATTTCTGTTGAAAAACAGATTCTATTTAAAGCTGGTTTGGGTTTGAAAAAGATCAAGTTAGATGTGGAAGACGACAAAAAGACCGTCATCTCTAAACTAACATCAGATGCAAAAGGAGACAACGGTAAACCATTGGGTTTTCCGGCACTGAAAGAGTGTGGTGGGTTTGAGATGATGCAATGCCTCCCAAATTGTCGAGACCTATCACGAATCGAGTGTAGCTGGAATGCTAATGATTTGAAAGCCTACCTCGGAGGAAGACAAGGGAAGATATATTTAGTGCCAATTCAGAAGTCAATTTCAACGAAACCAAGGCCTAAAGAAAATCCTTGTTCATCATCAGCCCTTAAAGAAAAATGCAAATTATGCAACAAAGAAATTCCCATACGTGAATTAAGAAAACATGTGTGGGAATGTTTTGGGGATGGGGATTTGTCATCAGATGAAGAAAGTCTGTCACGGCCAGCTTTAGCTGAAGACATGCCAAGCACATCTCTCCAATGCCAACTACACGTACAAGTTCATCTACCTCCTCTACATCAGATTTGAGTAGATCTAACTCTCTAATGGCAACCACAGGTTCATCAAACTGCTCTACAGTAACTACAAGTACATCTGACTCCACAGCAACCACAAGTTCATCTAACTCCTCTACAGAAGCTATCTTCAACTCCACTAGAGTGCTTACAATATGTCCGTGAAATAAAATCTAATTAGTTATTACCTAATAGTTATTATTTAGTTACTATTTAACAATTAGACCTCGAGGCCGAATGGGCTACGAGTCAATAGCCCATGAGGCCGTAGGCCGAATGGGCTATTCAAACTTGTAGTCCATGAGGTCTAATTGTTTTAGTATTCACCAACATATTGGGCCAAAGGTGAATGAGACTAAACAAAACAAAGAGAGAAAAATGTTTTATTGATATTATGTAACATTTGAGAGCACGTGCGATCGACGTAATCTTGGCATGTGATAAAAAGTGGTAGCTTTGTAAACTGTCATTACAAATTTCATTTCAACAAGAATCGCGGTGAGTAAAATTATAAGCTACAAAATATTGAGAAAACCGATGAGCTTACAAAATGAAAAGCGATTTACAGTATGCAATTATCGCATATAATTGTTGTTTATAATCGAAACGGTACAGCCATGGAAAGAGAAGGACTGTGGAGCCTGCATATTTAAGTTTGCTGTGTTCTGAGTTTTTGTTGACAACTGATTGCCGACTTGATTTGAGGCCACTGTTGTCGTGGAAGAAACGAGCTGTCTAGATGGACCTTCAATTGGCAAAAGCCTTGGATTAGCTGCATTTTCTTCACCAGATATGAAGTGGCTCAGGATGTGAGACATATTTTCTTTTTGTTGGAATGAAGGTCTTGAAATGTACGACTCGATCGAGGTGTCTGATTTGTGACAGGTTACTGACTTGATATGCCTTACTGACTTGATATGCCTTGCTTCGACGTTATTATCTGACAAAACGGTGACAGAAGTGGCTCTTACACAGTGGTTAGTAAGGTATGGAGATATTCCAGCTGCTTTGGACATATTTTTCGGCATGTCGTCGAGCATGCACTGGCCAACAGGTGAATTACAGAACCAAACTGCTTCGTTTTGTGGCTGGAACTTGGCACATATTTCTCTAGGTCGCTGAAATAGTGCTTCCAGGTCTGGATTAAGATGAGAAATGAAATTTTCCAAGGTTTTAACTGGACAACGCATGGAATGTGGCACCTCAAACATTTTTCCATCTGACTCATCATTGTTGTCGTTGAGGCCGCCCTGATGGTTCTTGGATGACATCAAACTATCTCGACGCAGCTCGTAGTATCGTCGCCCCTGAAGAGTAGTGCGAAGAACCAGCACATCTTTGGTAAGTCGTCTTTGATTTTCACTGCCCCTCTTCCCAAAATATAAAGTGATATAAAACGTTCGCTGTAGTTGTTGTGGGTCTTGACTGTCATGTTTGCCAAGCTGTCCGGTGTTGTAGAGCTGTTCTAGTTGCTCCTTTGTAATAGGATTTTTATGAACAACTGGTCCCACTTTTCCCTCTCGTTATCTTTTTGCAGATGGCGTTTAGGGTCATGTTTGCTTTTTCGAAGTTGGGGTCGCCGATAATGGACCATGGTTTGCAGTTAGGTGGCTGTTTAAGAAATCTGTCAATGTCGGCTCGTATCGATCTCAATGACGAGACTTTAAACTCCTTACCATCTTTTTGCCTAACAGCGGCATAAAAGATTTGTAGACACTGACACAGCTCTTTTTTATTCATCTCTGTTATGCTGGTTTGAAATTCTGTTTGGTTAGAAAACCATTCTGAAAATTAAATTTACACACTTGAAATTGTTTCATTTTACGCTTTAAAGTTCCGTGCGAAAAAAAAAACATCCGCATTCATAATATTACAATGTTTTCATTTTATATTGCTTACTTACCATTAAATATTTTCATGCCATATTTTGTAGCTTTTTTTGTTTTTTCTGGAACGGAGTTTTCTAACAATTCTTGTAAATAGTCACTCAAAACTTCACGCGCTTCCTCTCAACTCGGGCTATCACCAATAGCCCGAGGTTAGGGAGCCAATCAGAATGCAGGATTTGTAATAGCCCTTATGTTGGTGAATACTAATAGTCAATATCACTCAACTGGAACAGTCTTAATAACAATACACCAGGGAAAGCAAATACTCAAGAGAATAGACAGATACCAAACTTTATTTAGACAGTGTGAAAGTGCATTTTATTAAAATGATTATTCACTGCTCATAATATAATGCTCATAACCAATAAATACTCTATTGCCCTTTTATTCGGCTTCTAAAAACGAAAAAACGCAATCAATGAATTACTTTCCAGGCCTTCCTGTGGAACCTTCTCATAGTTTGCAAATTAATTCCCAGAAATGCGTCTAGGATTCCTATAGTAATGTTTTGTTCCAATGCCTCAGGAGTTTTGTGGCAAAGAGATTTTGCTAGCCCAAATGCCATTTCAATGGGATTTAAGTCGTAGCTGTAGGCCGGCAGTTTTACAAGAGTTATGTTCTTATTGGCAAGGATTCTAGCTAAATGAACGTCATTGTGTATACTGGCATTGTCACACACTAAGAACGAATTTCTTGGTAAAGAGGAAGGATTTGATTTTCGATGGCTTCATGTATTAATACAGTGCTAAAGTTTCCTTCAATAGGAATGGCTTGAATGAAGCCTTCGTTATATCCACATAAACCAACCACTGAATATTTAGGCAAGTACGGTGATTTGCTTCTGAATGAAGCCACTGGATATCCAGATTCTGCACGCCCATAGACACGTAGATCAGTCTCTGATGTGAAACATGTTTCATCAAAGAAATACATCCTAGCAGGATCAATTGTCAAACGCCAACGAATATAATCTCGGCGGCATTGTATAACATACGGTCTATATCGTTCTTTTGCAACATGAATGCATTTTTTTCTAGTTATTGTAAGCTTTCTTATAACACAATGGACACTAGAAAATGACGGTACTTGATTTTGAAGGGAGGTTGAATTTGTTTGCGATCATTTTGACACATTCACGTAGATACATTGTTGGATATATAATGATAAGGGCCTTGATATAAACTTCCATCCAAAGCGGGATAGCATGTGGCCTTCCCTTGTTTAGCATACGAGGACCGTAGCGGGCATTCTGTTGGAACTGGGACACCAATTTTGCCACACAATTGTACAACACTTTTTCATTCCTTGCTGTTTGAGCGAGAGAACCAGTGTTAATGTAGGTCAAGATGATTTGCACTCTTTTTTGGAACGGATATGCAACTCCATTTTCAAATGCGCCTCCTTTAGCATTAATTTGCCAAGACATTGAAATCAATGACAAATCTGAATGATCCCGTCTGCACTAATCTATATTTTTTCATCATTTTTGTATCGTTGCACTGTCCCTTGAGGACATAAAAAAATACAAATAACGCTTCAGTGAGGACGGGGTTTCAGCTCATCAATATATAAATGACACGCCTCTTTCGTCCTATTTTTATACTCAAAAGAAAGGTTTACTTTAATGAGAATAAAATTGTTCGCTGTGTGATGTAACCATCCCACTTCTACCGATTTTAGCATGTGTATGACAATGCCCGCCGAAGACAAAGGCACGGAAAACATTTAAACCTGCCCCACATTGCAATAGTACGCTCTGGATTAAGGCTAGGAAGTTAATGGCGTCACCAAGAGCCTGCATGAAGTGCAAACTTCATGGAAAGTACAGCATACTAAGGGGCAATAAGAGAAACTGTCCATACATACATTGCTGCTGCAACTTATGTGCTTCGCGCGAGAAACGAAAAGACCTTAGTAATCCTTCGGCTGGAAATGTTGGAAAGACAAGCACTAATGTTTTACCCACGTGTTCTACATCATTGCCACCGTCAGAAAGCAGCGTATGCCCTACTAGTACGCCAATACCTTTTCCGGAAATTTCTAGACATGACGTTATAAAACTTGCAAATCTAGAGACCTCCAATAAGAATGCTCTAAAATGTCGCACAGCTGCTGAGAAACGACAAGGTATATATATTCACTGTTTAATATCATTAAGCGTCAACTTTGAAAACTCACATACAAATAACATGTTTATTAGAAGACAAAAACGACTGGAACAACACCGTTACTTCTACAACACAGTGAACAAATTCTCATCTGAAATCATTCATGCGGATCCAAACCTTTCTCCTTTACAAGTTTTAAAAACTTCAATCCAGCTTCATCAACTAAGTGAGGGGAGAGAACAAGATCAAACCTCCAAGAAGGATCGTTTAATGCTGCCAAGCCTGCCTCATACACAAGACGTCACTGCGTCAAATCCTCAGAGCGCAGAGGCTTCGTTTTCTGATAATATAGTGAAAATCACTGAGGTATTTCCAGGTATAAACGTTGGCGAGATTGCTAAAATGCTGAAACAGGAGAACAATTGCCTTGAAAACGTCGTGGGTAGGATAGTAGCGATGGATACGCAAGAAGATGATGAGGTTGCGAAGGTGAATCCTCTTCAAAAGGTTTCCGAGGAGAAGGAAGAAGAATTAAAAGAAAGGGTGAAGGAATTGAGCTCTCTGCCCGTGGATTGCAGCACCCTGAAAAGCATTCTGGCAAATGTTGCAGCTGCCGATAACAACACGTCTTTTGCCGGGAAACCCAACGTTTTGTCCTTTAACAAGCAAAACACTTCACTTTAAAGATTTAGCAACGTGGTCGATCCCAACGCATTTGCATTGTGCAACGAATTCCCCAGGCATAACACAAAAGATCAGATGTTGTTCCTGTTTTAATGTCATGCATGTAATTTTTGCCCATTCTGTGGCAATATTTTGCGTTCAAATTACCGCCGCTTGTGAAGGCAAATAGAATACTTATTAGCTATACTTCATCAATTTGCACTTTCACGCTGTCTAAATAAAGTTTGTTATCTTTCTATTTTCTTGAGTATTTGATTTGCCTGGCGTATTGTTATTAAGACTGTTCCAGTTGAGTGATATTGACTAATAGTAACTAAATAATAACCATTAGGTTATAACTAATTAGATTTTATTTCACGGACATATTGTAAGCACTCTACTGCAACTACAAGTTCATCTAACTCCTCAGTGGAAATAGATTTAACAAAAGAAAGTTCAGATGAACTGAGCACAGTTGACAAAGTTATTGAAAAAGTTGTGAACTATGTCAAGGAGAATGATGTATATAATCCTGTAGAAGTGTTGCGGTGTCTGCAAAAGTATATGGTCACTGGAAAAGATCTTGAAGTTGAGCACATTACTGAAGCTCTAGAAGGCCAAACAAAATACATATTGGTGGACAGAAACAACATCCTTGAAACAGCAGAGAAGAGAGGATTTGGAGGCCAACTACTTTTTAACATCACAAGTCCACAACAGCTTTGCAAACGTCAATGGAAAAAGAATCTTATCAATTGGCTGGAACAAGGAAGGTCTCATGGAATTTCTGGTGAGCAAATGGTCCAAAAATCCTGTTTACAGCCAAAAGATTGGACACCGCACAATGTACATCACCCATGCCAACAAATGTACGAAGCTCAGTGTTGTTGCAGTGTTGTTGCTACCAAGGCCTTTGAATTGTACAGCAATCAAGAAGCAGCAGACACCAGGATGTTTTTACATCTTTACCATGCCTCTACTAACGGACACCAAGGAGTTGCTGTCATTTCCTCGGACACAGATGTTCAAGTATTGGCATGCTATTACCAAGCTACTATTCCAGCAGAGATAACTTTGGTTAGTGGAACTAGAACTCGTCAACGCCTTATCAGTGTTACAAGTGTAAGTGAGAACCTTGGATCCCAAATGTGTCAGATTCTACCAAGTTTGCATGTTCTAACTGGATGTGACAGCGTCAATGCATTTGTCGGAAAGTGAAAAGAGGCTTTGGAGCTTGCTAAAGACGATGAGATGGTGAGAAACGATGTACTGGCCCTGGGCGATAGTGTTCCTTTAAGCAATGTCAATATGCTAAGGCTCGAGCAGACTGTTTGCAAACTTTACAATGAATACCATTGTACTAGTGTAAATGAAGTTAGGTGCAGAATGTTTTGCAAAGGGAAGAATGTCCAGTCACAACAGCTCCCTCCAACAAGTGCTGCCTTGAAGCAACATCACAAGAGAGCAAATTACCAAGCCTTTATTTGGAGACATACCTTGAATCCTGAAACAGATTTAAGCCCCCACAACCATGGCTGGCTGCCACACCTTCAAATTGTGTGGACAGATCTGTTACCAGCACCAGAGTCTGTGATGGAGCTAGTCTGCTGTAGCTGTAAGGGCGCCTGCCAAACCAGACGGTGCCTTTGTGTCAAAAATGGCCTTACCTGCACAGATGCCTGTGCATGTACTGATCAATGCATGAACAGTGTAAAAGACCACATTGATGATGATGATGATGATGATACAGAGGAGGAGGAAGATGATGATGGTGATGACCATTACCCTAAGATCACTGTTCCTTTTTTTTTGCTCACGTTTTTTGATGACAAGGACTCTCATTTTTTCACTGATTTTGGTCACTTTATAGACGACTTTCAAAAATTGCGGGCTCATTGTTCACGATAACGAGGCCAGAAAGGCCTCCAAAATCAACATCGCATCAAATGATTCTAAATATATAAGAATTATCCTGTAAAATGCACATAAAATAGGTATATTAAAAGGAAAAGGAACACATCGTCTTTGATAGCAATAGAAGTGTCGCCACGCTTATTTTCTGGTAACAAGGCCTTTGTGGCCTAGTTCTCATGTACTAGGCCGCCATTTTTGAAAGTCGTCTATAGAGAGAATCAAGCGAATGTAAGTATTTCCGAGAAAAATTCTTTTTTCCAATTCAAAGCATTTGTGGGCGCCTCTTTTTAACTTATCATCGTTCCTTTTGCGAGGAACACGTGCAAAGAGGTCCATTTCTTAGAATCGGAACATGATCAAATTCAACGGGTCTGGATAGAATACATCAACTAATTCAGTCATATCCACTACGACTTACTGCTCCATGGATTCCGTTCGTTGATTTAGGATATATTATCAGTTATACCAGAAATTATAGTGTATAATGGATAAGATGAGTATAACGGGTATAGACTGAAACATTAAGGACTATAATTTATTCAGTTGATACCCACTATACACGCCATATTCGATATCAATGTTGATATGCCTATGAAGATACCACATCTCCATTAAAACTACAGTTAGTTTTCAGTGTACTCGATATAACGGGACAGATACCATCAAGTTTAATGGATAAGATGAGTATAATGGGTATAGACTGAATACATTAACAAAACCTACCCCTTAATGTTACTTGGCCCACTCTGCCAAGTGAATAACAGATAAGATGAGTATAATGGGTATAGACTGAATACATTAACGACTATAATTTATTCAGTTGATACCCACTATATACGCCATATTTGATATCAACGTTTTGATAAGAAAGAAAGTCATCGACTTAAATAAATATTTAAATTTAAAACTACTATTATTATTATTACTATTACTATTATTATTATTATTACTATTATTATTATTACTATTACTGTAGTGTGAATTAAATCTCCACTCAGGTTGTCTATTTATAGAAATTCCGTACTATTATTATTATTATTATTAATATAAAAATTAGGTACTACCTAATAGCGGAGCTCCCATTTAAATATAATAATAATTTTAAATACTTTGTTTTATTTTGACGTTTTTGATTCAAATGAATTGGGCTTGCTGTGGTAATAGGCAAACAAAGATTGCATTTTGTTGTAAAAGTTGAAATAAAGACTATAGATCAAGCTTTATTTCTTGCCCTTCAGTCTCCTGAGAATTATAAGGCTTTCAACTCAGTGACCATAGTGATATTTATTCAGATATTTGTGTCAGATTTTATAATTGACTTAGTAGTAGTGCTTCATAATTCTCAGAAATAGGATGCAAAAATCCCTCAAACTGATTTCATTCACATAAATACTGAACCTAATTCAACATCCTTCAATTAAACAATTAGACATTGCAGAAAATCATAGATTTTTCTGTCTTGACAGTATTGTGGCATCTTGTTTTTTTTTTGTATTATGTAGAGTAGAATGACACTGATAAATAGTTGTCTTTACACGAAACAAGAATTCTCTCTTCCAGGTTACACTAATCATGACTTTAGATGAAATTGTAAAACAACTCAAAACAACTACTACCTAAAAGCAAAGCTCCAATTTCAATTTTAATTTTTTTATGTTCTTGATTCAAATGAATTGGGCTTCCTGTGGTAATTGAAAAAGTTGAAATGAAGATTATTTAAAAACCATTTTTAAAATAAGTTTTGGTTTTGGTTTGTATATTGTATGGGCTTGTATGCTCAGTGACCTTTGTTACAGTAAATTTTAATATTCAGATTCACTGTCAGATTTCATAACTGACTTTGTAAGGGTTCATAATTTTCAGAAATAGAAAGCAAACTCTCCAAAACATTTTTTTAAATTGATACAAGTAATTAAACCTTTTCGACATCCTGAATATTACAGAACAACATATATTGATTTGTCTGTCTTCACTATATTTGTGACATCTTGTTTTTTGTGGTTGTTGTTGTTATTTTGTTTTGTTATTTAATGTACAGTAGAAAAGAATGACACACTAGCTAGGCGAATACTTGTCTCCCACTTTTCTCTTCCAGATTACACTGATAATACAATTTAAAGTGATTATAAAAACAGCTAATTGAAATAACAAGAAAACAAGGAATTATTATTAAGCATTTTCAGTCTGTATAAACTTCATCCAGATGAATAAAGTAAAACAATTCTAGTTTGCATGGCAAAATTCCTTCTTTTTTTCCTGTCAATTGTTTCATTAAATTCCAGACTAAAACTTGAGCTGTATTTACACATTAGTGGGGTTGAAATAAGTTCAAAATCAATTTTTTTTACTAATTTTATTATTATTAGAACTAGTGCAAAAGGTTCACCGTAAAACAAAATGTCGTTGTACATTTCATGTAAGGCTTGATCGAGTGTTTCTTTAAACTTGGCCACAGTTCAACGTGCATAAAAGGTTTTTTTTAAGTCATCAATCCCAAATCAAAGATAAAAGATCAAATATAGGTACAAGAGACTTTTTGATATCATTTTCTGGCCAGGGTCTTTACCTTGAAGTGCTTTCCTTGTTGTCTTTTCGAAGCATACTGGTCCTTGTTTCACGCTCAATGCAGACGATTCTTGATTTATTTCCAACTTTGGCTAGATTTTTAAGCAGCTTTACTGAAGGCATCTTCACGAAACGAAGAATACACGATCCTCAATGATTTATTCATTATGAGGAATTTTTTTAAACTACGAATCCAACTAAAAAGTCGTTCAACTTTGAAAATATCCTCTGTGTCTCCTGTGTCTTTCGAGCAGTTTTTGAAACGACACCAGGCCCGAAAAAAATTCAAACGTACGGTTTTTTTCGCTTTAACCTGTTAAGATTGGCACAGATTAATGTTCATCAAAATCGCTAAATTTTTACGAGGTTTCGAGAATACTATTTTTAAGCTTTGCAAGTTAAAACTGCAAGGAAACTTGTAAATTTTCAGTTTTCAAAGTGTCAGCGCGCGTCAAGTTGGCGCCAAAAAGCAATCAGCCAATCAGCATCGCGATGGGCACGGAACTGAACGGACGGAGACGGACAGGACGGACGGAAGTGACGTATACTCAAGCCATGAAAAATCAACTCGATGGGTTACCATTTTTTCTTAGGTATGGTGCTCCGCTCGCGCGGCTTTAGGCCCGCAGCGGGAGCTCCGCTATTACTATTATTATTACTATTATTATTACCATGTTGTTGAGAAGGGAGACCATCGGGTACAAGTTTGGAAAGGAGCATCGGGTGATGAATCATCTGCTGTTCATGGATGACTTGAAGTTGTATAGTAGGTCAGAGGATGAGTTGGAAAGGTTGATTGAGGTGGTTCAGGTATTTTCGAGGGATATTGGGATGGAGTTTGGGTTGGACAAGTGTGCAGTGTTAGTATTGAAGCAGGGAACTAAAGAACGTTGTGAAGGGATTGTTTTGCCTGATGGTCAGGTAATGAGTGAGATGGACGAAAATGGGTATAAGTACTTGGGTGTGTTAGAAGGGGCAGATATAATGCAGAAGGAAATGAAGAAGAAAGTAAGAGATGAGTACTTGAGAAGGTTGAAACTTGTGGCAAAGTCGAAGTTGTATGGTGGTAATTTGATCAAGGCTATCAATGCTTGGGCTGTCAGTGTGGTAAGATATAGTGCTGGGATTTTGGACTGGAGTGATCGGGAGTTGAAGGAGATGGATGTAAAGACGAGAAAGAGGTTGACAATGTTTGGGGTCTTTCACAAGAAGGGGAGTGTTCCAAGGTTGTACATGAAAAGGAAGCATGGTGGTAGGGGGCTGATCAGTGTCATTGACTGTGTGAGGGCAGAAGAGTTGGGTTTGTTTGGGTATGTTAAAGAGAGTGACGAGTGGATGTTAAAGGTGGTTGGTGAGTCATTGCAGGTTGGTGAGACGAAGGAGTATAAGAAGAGGGTGCAGAAGGAGAGGAGAGAAAATTTCCTAGAGAAGAGGTTGCATGGGAAATTCATGAGGGATGTGAGTGAGGTTGCTGATGAGCGGTCTTGGCAGTGGTTAAGGGCCGGGTATTTGGGTAAGGGCACTGAGGGGTTTGTTTTTGCAGCACAGGAGCAAGCTCTGAGGACAAGGTTTTTCCGGGCAACCATTCAGAAAGAGAATGTGGATCCAAAGTGTAGGGTTTGTGGGAAGGAGGTGGAGTCTGTTGGCCATTTGGCAAGTGGTTGTAGCGTTTTGGCCCAGAAGCAATATAAGAAGAGACATGATCGGATGGGGTTGCGGGTGTATTGGGAGTTGTGTCGGAAGTATGGGGTGAAGTGTGCTGATGTGTGGTATAAGGAGGTTCCAGATGAAGTTAGGATTTCGGATGATGGAGAAGTAGAGATTTGGTGGGACAGGAGCGTCGAGACAACACAGAAGATGGAACATAATCATCCAGATGTTACTGTGTTGAATCGGGCGGCTCATAAGTGGACCTTTGTTGATTTCTCGGTGCCTTGGGATCGCAATGTGATGGTGAAGGAAGAGGAGAAAATTGCCAAATATTCTCCTCTTGCAAAGGAGATACGAAAGTTGCACCGGGTATCAACAAAGGTGATTCCATTGGTCGTTGGCACTTTAGGGGTCGTGTCAAGCAATCTTGAGGGGTACTTGAAAGATCTCGGTATTCCAGACGTGCTGGGTGGCATGCAGACATCTGCAATCATTGGCACCACCCTCATTCTGCAGAGAGTGCTTAGTCTCTAAGCCCCAGGTCATGGGGTTGAGGCTAAGTGGTATTTTACACCTGTAGTGTGAAATTAAATCTCCACTCAGGTTGTCTATTTATAGAAAGTCCTTATTATTATTATTATTGGCAGTGGTTAAGGGCAGGATATTTGGGTAAGGGCACTGAGGGGTTTGTTTTTGCAGCACAGGAGCAAGCTCTGAGGACAAGGTTTTTCCGGGCAACCATTCAGAAAGAGAATGTGGATCCAAAGTGTAGGGTTTGTGGGAAGGAGGTGGAGTCTGTTGGCCATTTGGCGAGTGGTTGTAGTGTTTTGGCCCAGAAGCAATATAAGAAGAGACATGACCGGATGGGGTTGAGGGTGTATTGGGAGCTGTGTCGGAAGTATGGAGTGAAATGTGCTGATGTTTGGTATAAGGAGGTTCCAGATGAGGTTAGGATTTCGGATGATGGAGAAGTAGAGATTTGGTGGGACAGGAGCGTCGAGACAACACAGAAGATGGAACATAATCGTCCAGATGTTACTGTGTTGAATCGAGCGGCTCGTAAGTGGACCTTTGTTGATTTCTCGGTGCCTTGGGATCGTAATGTGGTGGTGAAGGAAGAGGAGAAAATTGCTAAATATTCTCCTCTTGCAAAGGAGATACGAAAGTTGCACCGGGTGTCAACAAAGGTGGTTCCGTTGGTTGTTGGTTGTCTAGGGGTCGTGTCTAGTAATCTTGAGGGGTACCTGAAAGATCTGGGTATTCCAGACGTGCTGGGTGGTATGCAGACGTCTGCGGTCATAGGGACCACACTCATTCTGCAGAGTGTGCTTAGTCTCTAAGCCCCAGGTCTTGGGGTCGAGGCTAAGCGGTATCTTACACCCGTAGTGTGAATAAAATCTCCACTCAGGTTGTCTATTTATAGAAATTCCTTATTATTATTATTACTCAGGTTGTCTATTTATAGAAATTCCTTATTATTAGTAGTAGTAGTAGTAATCTTGAGGGGTACCTGAAAGATCTCGGTATTCCAGACGTGCTGGGTGGTATGCAGACGTCTGCGGTCATAGGGACCACCCTCATTCTGCAGAGTGTGCTTAGTCTCAATGTTCAATTGAAATTGCATGCCGTGTAGTGTAGTTCAGAAAACACTGATATGACAAAAAATACTTAATAATTGCCTCATTGTTTCACCTATTCAGTCATGCTTTGTTTGTTCTCTGTTTGCCGCGAGACCAAGACCGTAGCGCATTCTTACATGCATCTTTTTGGAGCAAACTGTTCCTATTGGATATGCTGTTCCCTTTTTGTGTGCATGGTAATCTCAGAATGCCCAGAAAGTCTATAAAATCAAGGCCAATGCCAATATTCCGAACCATTTGTCGTGAGAACGTAACGTGGAGGTTCAAAATGAGCAAACCCTGCTCTCAGTTAAATAGTAAACTTATAAGTGACACTGCTGAATGCCACATCATTGGCACAGTTCAACACCAGTGCTCCGTGGTGTCGTTCAAGTGCATCTGGCGTGTAAGAAAAGAAAAGGTGAAAAGAGCTTGGGGGTGGATATGCGAAAAGCGCGACGAGTGTGATAATGAGTTATTGAAAATGAATGAAATCGCATTCTTGTCATCCATCAGATAACGAGGTCGAGGAAACGTGTGTGAAAGCTTCGCAACTAAGCACCGCTGACAAAGAAATCTTCCCAGCAATTATGTACTGGGCCGCATGCCAAACAGCTAATGGTGCTCCCGTCAATCCACTGAAACTTCAAGGAGCCTTGGTAAAATGTGGAGTTGAGGTGTACATGTCAAGAGTGTCAAGGAAAAAGAGCCTTTGCTATCTCAATCAACTTTGAGCGAGGGAGAAGCTTGCCAACTGATCAAAGATCCCAGAGCACCTCTGCCACCTGACCTTCAAGAAAGGTGGAACCAGGCGTACCGAGAGAGGAAGGAAAAGGAAGAGTCTCTACGTAAGCAGAACGAGCCGTACAAAGTGGTCAGTGTTTTCCAGAGTGAGTGGGATGAGATGACCAAGCTCAACAGAGAATTGTCCTCGTCGCTGGGACAAGACCAAAACAAGAAGACTGCTCTCAGGGGGCTTTTGGAAATCCACTCAAACAAAAAGAAGGGACGTTGAAGCTCGAGGCGGCTGTGGTGGAACCAGCCTCAGGCAGGTTGTGCCTGAGGCTGGGACTACTAACAAGCCCTCTCATGGAAAGTGTGGTCGACGTCATCTCGCCACTTCCTTTAGACAACAAAGAGTCCCCTTCTGACGAAGACGATTTTGTGACTCCACCACCCACCCCTACCTATGTTCCTCGTTATGGAGAAAGCACCGTGCTGGAAGACTACACATCCCCAGAACTGTGGGGTGGATTGATACCACCAACCCCAAGAGGCAAACAAATCAAGAGGAAGCGCGTAAGTCAACCAGCTATCAGCTCTTGCCAGAAGAAGCTTACCACTTACTTTTCAAGTCAACAATAAGTAGATCAGTAAATCACTTCCTATGATTAGACATACAACAGTCTAGTACTTGGAAATGTGAATGAGTTTACACGCATGTACGAGTTGAAGAGCTTTAATCACTAGTAGTAATAATTATAGTAACAATAATAATGCTAATATTAATGGCACGACTTTGCATATTGAACACAATTATAACGACTGCGTCTCAGGCTTGATATGAAAATTAAAGGTCAATCTTTGCATGTTGGGTTCTAGTTTTTGAATTTTCGCATTGCACGATTTAGTAAGGAATTTGTTGTTCTTCCTCTCTGAAATGTGTACCTTGGATCTCTCAAAATTGCCGCCCACTGACCAAAACCATGCCATTTTATACCCTTCTTTAAGCTTTTGTCTTCTTCTTGGGTGAATAACAACAACGTCCTTTTTCGTTTAGTTCCATTGACGGTAGAGAGTTGTTCAGATTGATTATGCTCAGTGCCCTCTTTCTCGTGACTGATCTCCCTCGGGGAATCTTTTTCGGATGAAGTGTTAGGACTATCTGAAAGTCAAGAGGAAACTTCCCCTTCCAACTGGGATCCCTTTTCACCTTGCAATTTTTTCAAACATTCGTGAGCTTTCATGGCTACGTCACGAGATCGTCATTTTTGATGATGTACTCTAGCAACAACAGAACTGTGCTTTTGATCCTTGGTGATCGATTCTTGTTCGCTACTGGTCAGTTGTTGGTGACTTCCTGTCTCGACGATTTGACGATACCTCGTCGGATGGATGAATTTGCCTGTAGCTTCAAACACCATTTTGCTCATGAGTTGACCAATTCTTGTGTGTTGTTGTCCTTTAAGGGTGACGAGAATGTACTCACAGGTGGGCTTCAGAAGAGGACGAATGTGCACGATGTAAGAATCCAAAACTTGCATACTAGCGTGAGACAGATATAACGAGTCGAATCCAAAATGTGCTGTCGTCTTGAACTTTTTCTGGTCGATAAAACCATCGGTGTCCTTTGCTGCCTTAACCATGTCCACAGTTAGATACTGATAGGTCATTGGACGTGATCCTTTGACTTTAATAAATAAATAAACAGCCACAAATTTGGTAGCAAACGACAAGTCTGAAGGACTTACTTTGTTGGGTTTCTCTGCACACTTTAGTCATGGTGTCGTAGCGTGGAAGGTGATAAGTCACCACATGTAAAAGCTCATCTGGCGTCGCCCAGTGTCCTTTAGTTTCTAACGTGTCAATGTCTAGATCGCTCGTCCACTGCAATCTCCTCATCTTAGAAACTGTTTTGCATGCGCGTTTCAAATAAACTTCGGAAGACGTGAGATTGCATAGAATAGTTTCGGAGAAGAACCAAGAACTTTGCGGAAATCAATCAGGTCACTAATTGAGTCCAAATAGGCAATTCGACCAGAATGACCCAGTCCCCAGTCAGTCTGCATGGCATCGACAAACTTAAAGATAAAATTCGGTGAGCTCAAACTGTAATCAACTAAATCCCAAGTCTTTGTCTTCGTCGCCATCTTCACAACAAAACTTGATATATTTAAAACTTATTCGTACGATCTGCTGTGCTTGTCTTTGACTTTTACATCCTCCACCACTGCCAGTTAACCATTTTTCAAATTGTGTTCCAATTGCAGTCTTGATGTCAAATGAAGCAACATATTTTGTCAAACATTCCTTCTTTTCGAAATCATGTTGCTTTAATTCAGTTTGTTTGCTTGTACTTGGCTCAGAATCAAAGTAATAGAACCAAGAGTGCTTATTTTTCACGTGCTTTCGACAGCCTCTTTGGGACGAAAAAACCCTCTTCGTGTGCGCATTTTTCAACTGGACAGTGAAATAAGCCATCATTTTCATCTTCTTCTAAATGCAATCTTTTTGGTTTTGGTGAGGCACCATCTTGTTTTGCCCAGTCAATGTTCCTCTTGCCCCGTTTACTCATACTGAACAGTGAATGCACGAGTTATGCATTTTAAATGATGAGTCTCTAGAGATGAGGTAACCAATCACAACTGTACAACCAAGGACATGTTCAAACATGGTTGGGCATGTTTAAACACGATTGGGCATGTTTAAACATGATTGGGCATGTTTAAACATGGTTGGGCATGTTTAAACATGTTCATGTATGTTTAAACACGTACAAACATGACTAAACGTCTTCAGGAATGTTTAAACATGAACAGGCATGACCAATCACGTTTAAGTTAGCCTAATCAAGAAAATATAAAAACCTGTTTGGGCGTAATTGAGATAAAACGTTCCTTTAGTAAATAAGCATAAAGGAATCGTCCCTAATCATAACAAACACATTCTTGTTGAATGGGAACCATGTTTCACATTAAAAGTACAAAGGAACAATCGTTCCCATTCACATTCAACTGGAACGATTGTTGCTATTCTTGGAGAAAGGAACAGTTGTTTCTATCCACATTGAAAAGGAACAATAGTTCCTATCGTCAAAACTGGAACAATGGTTCCTATTTACATTAAAAAGGAACAATCATTCCTATCGTCAAAACAGGAACAATGGTTCCTATCCACATTAAAAAGGAACAATCGTTCCTATCATCAAAACGGGAACAATGGTTCCTATTTACATTAAAAAGGAACAATCGTTCCTATCTTCAGAAAAGGAATAATTGTTCCTATACACATTAAAAGGAACAATTGTTCCTAAAATCAGGAAAAGGGAACAACTGATGCTAATGGACGTCAATGGGAACTATTTACACAGCAATTAGGAACATATGGTCCGATATTAAACGAATAGGAACAAAATTGTTCCAATAAACGGATTTCTGCGTTCCTTTTGAGCCAACTGAGCCAACTACAACAACAACCGAACCACAACCAGTAACAGAATCACCCGAGGCAACTACCGAGTCAAACCTCACCATCACCAGATCTGGCTGAGTGGTCAGGCCACCAACCCGCTTTTATTAGTGGTGTACCATTTAAGGACTATATTTTGTACATATGAGTAGTACTATGTATATATATCTATTCAAAAACTAAGTCTTTTATTCTTTATGGACATGAACTCTTATATAGCCTACTGATTTTCATATTTTATATTATCATATTTTTTCTATTCTAGTATAGTTTAATTCATATAGTAATTTTGTAATTGTTGATTCCTATAATGTCATATAAGTTTATAGGCATCGTATGAATAAACGTCTTATGTGTCAAGCATTCATGAGAGCTAGTTCGCTAAACATTACAAACACTAGCACAGATAAATCAAGCATTGAGACAGCGTCGTCCAAGAAATCCGGCCGTCCATGACCGCACAGTAGCAAAAACACTTGAAGGTATGTTGTATCGTGTAAAATTGGCAAGGCCACTCCCAGCTGAACGAAACCGCCCTGATGTCCTGCAAAAAAGAGTCACTATGCCAACTGGTTCATGCGCCACGCTGTAGTGAATCGTAGTATATTTGTTGACGAGTGTGGATACAATATTTGGACATCAAGAAGTCACGGACGAGCAAGAATGGGAGAGAGGGCATATCGACAAGTATGTGGTCAGCGAGGGAGAAATGTTACTGTAGCACTGGCAATTTCACCCACCAATAGACTCGTTTTTCACTCGGCATTTCTCAGTGGAAGGACTGGACAAATTAATGGCACAAGCAAGGCTAATTCTCGACCCAAATGAACAAGTGATCTTCATTTATGACGGCGTACCAGCCCACAACAATCCTTCCATTCCTGGTCCTAATTCCGAGCTTAAAAAGCTACCACCCTACAGCCCATTTCTTAACATCGTGAAGCAAGCTATAATAAGTGCCTTAAAAGCAGCCACAAAAGCGGACATAAGTGTCCAGAGCAGCAAGAACAGATGAACAACAGAGCAGAGGCAAGACGACAAGGAATCGCGTTAGGCAATTTCCGCACTCAGTTGTTACTTCAGGCCCTGCAGAGAAACATTGGTACTATCACGGCGGCTAAATTAGGACAGTGGTACAGATTTATGCAAATGTACATTCCAAGATGTTTAAATAATGAAGAAATTGAAGGATAATTACAACCACTACAGAAAAAATCTGAG
This sequence comes from Telmatactis stephensoni, assembly GCA_029948255.1. NCBI lineage: Eukaryota > Metazoa > Cnidaria > Anthozoa > Actiniaria > Isophelliidae > Telmatactis > Telmatactis stephensoni. Next base: position 152,970 of record JALIZF010001341.1, on the reverse strand, counting down.
CCCCAGGTGGGAACCGAACCCACAACCTTCCAATAAACTAGACCGATGTTCTACCACTGAGCTACTGGAAACTTGTATGATTATCTAAGGGTTGAGTGTGAATATAGCACTGAAGACATCAGTGACGTTGACATATAATGAATACACCAGTTATTAAATGTCAGAATAATGTATATATACATGGGAATAGTACAAAGCACATAGAATTGGTAAACTATGAACGATTTTGAAAAATATTTTTTCAAACTTATGAATAATGTGGTCTTCAGTAAGACTATGCACAAACGCGTCAATGTGAAATTAATTAACACTACCAAACAGTTGTTGAAGTTGTCAGCTTCCCCACTGTTTCTGAATCGCCCGATTTGTGTAGGTTTTTGCATTTTGGATCTTTCCATGATGATAAAACATCAGCATTACAAGGATTGTTTGTTTCAGAAAAAACGCATGATCTCAAATATGAATAGAATACAGGAGTATTAACAAAATAGGACTCAGCCCCTATGAGGATAAACGTTATATCTTAGACGATGCTGTGACTACATTAGCACATGGTCACACAAACATAACTAGTGCTAAGTAAAAGAAAAAATGTGCTTGTGCTCTAGACGCAAACTTAGCATTGACTAGAGATAAGTAAAAGAAAATGTACTTGTACTCTTAAGAGAGTGGGTGTTGAATAAAAAGTCTGAAAATCAAAAAATGTGTATTTAACTATCAATACTGTATAGAGGGAACGGGAACTATATTCAAAACTAACACGAACCCCACTGGTTGGTCTTTAGTTACCCCATCAAAGTACCTGATCCAAATCCATGTTTTTCTACCTCAGGGCACATTTTCTATGTTCAAGTATTCCTGCATACAGAGAGACAACAACATGAATTTCAAAGTGGCGTAGAACCGGCTATGAGTTTTGCCAGAAAAGTGGCGTAGAATCGGCTATGAGTTTTGCCGGAAAAGTGGTGTAGAAAACGTGGCGTAGAACCGGCAATCAGTTTTCCTGCAAAAGTGACATAGAACCGGCCTTTCTACCCTACTGTCGATGATAGGCACTTAATAGGGGATCACACGACAATGTGTTGTAAAAAAAGGCATTATTTATGATGCAATACAAGTAGCAAAGAAGACAGCAAACGCCAAATGGCAACGCTGAGACTCCTTGTGGATGTGGGAGAAATTTTGTGACATCCTTGGAGTCACATGGAGGGATATTCCGAGTCTTGCCATCTTACAGTCAGCGCTACGAGAATATGCTGCTTGCAGCAGGGCTGCCTAGTCACCCCTTTAATATGGGATATCTGTTCCAGGAAATTTCTGTTCAAGGTAAGTATTGCTAAATGTTTAGTGAGTAGGGAAGTAGGGGGCTAGGTATAATTTGGATATGGCACGTCTAGAAAAACAGAGACATTGCAAGCATGGTATTTTGTGGAGTTGAAAATATAGGCTAAAATGTGTTGAATGTTGAATTAGTGAATTATACACGATGGGCAAAAAAAGACCTCAAAAACGATTTTGTGCTATTTTCAGCAACAAAAAGGCGGATTTTAGAAATTTCAATTTTAATTCTTTGGAATTAAAAATGGTATCTGAGATATTTTTTCAGCTATATGTCTGATTTTAAGTGGTCTTTCAGATGCAGTGATCACATTTGTGTAATTCTGAATTTCAAATTTTTGCGACACGTTTATTATGTCATTTTCCAGCCAAAAATCATAAAAATCGAAAAACGAAAAACATGCGTTTTGGTAACTTAACATATACTGTCTTCATGCCAACTCTCGTGTTCGTTGCATTAAAATTGCAGAAGTTCGATAAACCTTGTCGTTTTTGAGGTCTTTTTTGCCCATTGAGACGAGAAGTTTTTAATGGTTTTTAATGTATAGTTGATGCTGTGTGTTTGTTATAGATATGTATCAGCCACATTTTGGGGTTCGAAGACGCACACCATTAACAATGGACCAAATACGGTGCCTAGAAGCGAAATTCTGTGAAGAAATGTATATTACCAAAACAACCCGAGAACAGCTAAGGAGGGAAGTGGGGTTAACTGACCTGCAATTGAAAAGATGGTTTCAAAACCGTAGAATGAAATATTGAAAAGAGACGAAGGATGCTGAAGAAAGTGGAACTAATGTGGATACTGAAAGCTAAAATTACGTATTCAAGTAAAGTGTAATTCAGAAACTGTAATAAATGTCATATACAGTTTATGTGTGAATCATGTTTGGTTTGATATACATCCGTATAATTATTAAGAACTTGTAAGTCTTTTTTTGAAAATAGCATTGGTATGAAAAAGGGCACATGTGTATAATTCCTTATTGGGAAATCATGAAATAGATATTGGTTATACAGAAAGCAATAAGAAAGGGAATGAAATATGGAAGGAAGCAATTGTCCAAATATTTGCTCGTATTATCAAATAGTAAGAAGAATTTCATGTAGTGTGGTTTATTGAAAGAGCTTCAGAGATCATGCAGTGTGGAGTAAAAAACGGGATAAGTAATATTATCGAGTTGTGTATCAGGTTATCATTGTGGATTGTAATGAATCTTTTGTAGCTGCCATGTGCATGAAGTTTGAAAAATTCATTGGGTAGTTGAACAGGCAAAAATTAAAGGTGAAGGGAGATGCAATTGTTGTCCTCTTAAGATATATTTCCAAGTGTATTTTCACGGCAAATAGTTTGAATACACATATACATACTGGCTGCAAAAAAATTCATCAATAAAAAACCCCGAATTTGGAATCTCTGTGTCGGCACACTCAAATTTGGCCCAGAAAATATTCATCACATAATATCTCGAAAACGCTCTCATTGATTTTCTTTAAATTGCAAAATATGTCAGGTGCCTTCATGAATACTTTCGACCAATTTTGAAAGTTATAAAGAATAAACTTCTACAGAAGAATTTTTCATTTTTGAAAACTTTGATCCTTGTCTAGCACTATGTGAAAATGGCCAGCACATCAGATCATTCTTGTCAAGGTTATAGTTGTTTGAAAGCAGCTACACTAAAGGTACACTAGGAGATAACTGCCTCGAGCCTCCTTAACATTAACTGAGCCACTTATGTTCAGGTAATGTAAGTACATATTTCACTTCTGGTTTTTATCCATTAGGAAGGGGATACTGTTAAAGATGCCCTCAGATAGCATGAAAAGGTATTTCCCAGAATACTGATTCAGGGAACACGGGAAGCACCAGAAACCATTCACATTGCTGCAGATAGGCAGGTGCTTTGCAGTAGCAACAAATTTAATTTGCTGGAAGCAGTTATATGTCTGGTGGCATTTATGTTTGAATAGCCACCAGGCCTATCCCAACTTTTATGTATACTTGCAGAAATGCATTCTGAAAATTCAACATGGCAAAAAAATACCTGCCACAGTAATATCAATGGTCAACAACTTAGATAACCTTGCAAAAATGCAATTAAATGAATGAATATAGTAACTTGTGTAGGATTGAAATGCTCAGGCAAAATGTAATTAATTTGTTTTTATAAATAATTTTACATGAAGATAACATTTACATCCATCGTTGAACGAGTTTACTCATCTCTTCCCCCAAGAATGATGGACGGATCAAGATAACATTGCTGGCGTTTGAGGTCCCGATGCAATGGTTTTAGCTGTAAGATTGATCTTTTAACAGTATTCAATTATCTTATTGATAGATATTCTATTCTGTACAAATGTATGTTAGAGTTTTTATGTTTTCATTTATCTCCACTAGCATATATTACATTTATTACTATATCAAACTCCAATTCCTTTTTTATGTTTATTTATTTTACTATAAAACTATATTTTTTGTTTTATGGATAAATGAAAACCACTCTAATCAAATATTTTATTTATGATCCAATTTTTAAGAGATTTATACAATTGACTGTAATCATTAGAAATTCAACAGAAATGCAATTTTAAACTTTACAACAATAATTCTTAAGACACATTACATATAGCAAAGGTAATCTATCTTGGTCTATCTTGACATGTATGATGTATTTTTTTAGCAAGTTATTTTGTTGTCTTTTGTTTGGTGCTCTACAGTGCCACCAAATGCAATATGCTGGAAGCTGTGGTATGCCTTATTGCATGTCATTATGTATTTATGTTTGAATACCCACCGGACATTTGTAATTTCTATATGTACTTGAAGAAGTTCATCTTAAAAAACACAAGAATACCCTATTGAAATGCATGCATGTCAATAATTTGGATAACAATTTCAACAATTAATTCACGCAATGCCATGTGAACAACTGTGGCCACTGATAATGTTTTTGCACGTTTCTATATCAACCTTTCAACCAATCAGCACAATGTTTCCACTGAATCTCGATTCTTGGTTGAAAGGTTGAAATAGAAACGTTTGAAAACATCTGTGGTAAGTTGTTTGTGTGGTTCTCTAAGTGCATTGGTTAATATATATATATATTGAACACCAAGTTGGGATAATTGGAGGAAGTCAAACTTGTTTATTCCCGACGTTTCGGCTTGCTGCCTTTTTCAAGGTTTGTTACAAATGGATAATTAATTTTTTGACAATGCAATTAAGACTTAATTACAGCAATTTGGTATGTTAATTAAAGGCATGACGAGAGCCTGTATGTATATGCAAATACTAAAATGAACAACTGAATGGGTGCCATGGCTCTAACCGAGCCTTTTGTTAAGGCCAAAAGGCTGAATGGATTTTAATTTAGAAATCCAGAATCTCTCTCGTTCTTTAAGAATTGATTTTTTTCTTGCAGCGTCCATATTATAGTATATATATATTAATATTATATATACACGACATGCAATACTTAAAATTTCCGCGCGGTAATGGATACTAATTTATTCAAAAACATGAAAACGAGGACGGTCGGGCCTGAATTTGAAAATGGCGTCGTTACCATCTCTGCCAGTTGTCAACGGTCCTTGTTTCTTAAGCGAAGAAGATGTGCCTGGATCCTCTTTGATTGGAAGGAAACCAGTTCATTTGAAAAATACCGAATTGAAATTTTGGCTTAAATGCCGTGGTGACACATGCAAGGGTTTACTTACGAAAGCTTTACTTGTGAAACGGTACGTGAGTCCTTTCATTTTTCTACTGAAACTAACCGTTAACTGTAAGACTTGAAACTTAAATTTATATTACTAGTAAGCTATTCAGATATTATTGTCAAACCGTAGTACTTAGTTATATATGTCCACAAATTTTCAGGGTAGAAGAATATATCAGTAGAGGACTCGAAGGTTATATTTGCGATCCCGATGAAAACAAAATATACACTCGAAGGAAGATAAATCGACTGACTTCGAATTCAAGCTCTGGTGTTCCGGCGAATTGTTCTTCAAATCCAAAAGGCATATCTGATTCAAAAAAGGTAGCTTTCCCAACCACGGGTTGGAATTCGTCTTTAGAGAAATCTCCGTTATTTACACGGGCAGAAGTTGATCGCCATATTGCTAAGTCTGGTAAAAGCATAGCGTCATTTAACCACTCAGTTCCTACGGGAATGAAAAGAGCAACAACTTATCTCCAGGAATGAGTATCTGCACAATATTGAAACCAACTATGACCAGAGATGCCTTTTCTTCAAAGCAAAATGTTACCATAGCTTCAAAGTAAATGAGCAGCCCCATGAGCTCAAACTTGCGTTGTGTATTTTGTCTGGGGACGTAGAATATGCATACTGTGGTCCAACATGTGCCGCGGGTAAGTCTGGTTTCTGCAACCATATGTTGGCATTGATGTTTAAAGTCTGCAAGTATTCACTATATGGGTGTTCAGATGTAAAATTTCTAAGAAACGAGGAAGATGAAAGACCCACGCCGATCTGTACTTCCACCTTACAGCAATGGAACAAACCTAGGAACGAAGGAGTGCATGCTCTACCTGTCATGGAAGTCACACCTTCAAAAACTCGCTCTGACAGCAAAAATCGTCAAGGAATTACATCTCAACTCTATGAAGCAAGGAAAAATGATAGCAATTTCAATGATCATTTAGATACTTTTATGTACTCTCTGAAAAAAATCGATCCAAAACTTGGACTTGTGCAGGTTGGGAGTACACCAGTACCCGATGTTGAAACTCAATATGGGATGTGCCCTAAAGGATCGTATGGGTCATACCAGCTTGGATACACAGAATCGAACTTCAAAGTTTGGGTGTCTGGTATTGATACAATTCAACGAAGAAACATTGATACCACAGCAGTATTTCCTTGTTATCCTCCTTTCCCTTTGAATGATTTTAATGAGGGCTATGATTTGCCAATACCATGCAATTTGAATAACATTGAATTGACCAAGCTAAACAGTCTTAAGGTAAGTATATGACTTTTATTGTGTTTCTGTAAACTTAAGCCAATCCAAATTGCAAATCTTGTGCAAAAAATAAATAAATCAAAATGGGCAAAATGTCTTTTGTGCTATATGTCCAGTTGCCTAAGGGACTGGTCATTATTTACAGGGGGGGGGGGGGGGGGGGCTGGTGGAAATGAAAAAGGTAATGCTCAATTTTTGATGGCTCCTCCCCCCTTTCTACATACATACACACATAACATTCTTACAGAGCGAGAATAAAAAAATGGGCCTCCCTCTATTCCACCAGCCCCCCCTCCCTGTAAATAATGACCAGTCCCTAAAATTGAAACATAAAAAGATTTTTTCATGTTGATTGATCTCCTTTTGTTTTAATCAATTCTTTTTGTAATCTTATATTGTGCAAGAAATGCAAAAAATTGTTTGAATATTGCTAAATAGTCATGTTGAGCAAAAAATGAGTGGTTTCCTTTATATATTTAGATAGTTCTTTATTATAAGTCAAATGCTAGTTTTTACTAGAGTACAAACACTAAAAATATGCCACATAAATAGCAGAAAATAGAACTTGATTATGCTACTCTATTCTTTGCTATTTTGTTGCCTTCTTATGTTCAATCAGCACTATTTACCACTGAAAAGTAGTATACATTGCACTTTTAGTGATTGTACTTTAATATTGGTGTTTATTCTGTGCTTTGCAATCTCTGATTTTTCACATAATTAAATGAATCTCCCTTACAGGTAGGTGATAAAGAAACAGAGGAAATTGAAGAACAAACAAGAATGCAGAGTGATTCACAAATGTGGAGAGATGAAAGAAAATTTCGTATCACAGCCTCAAATTTTCACAGAGTTAAAATAAGAAAAAGAAATCATGAAAAGCTGGTAAAGGATTTGATATACCCAAATGTATTTAGCTCTGAAAGCACAAAACATGGTTTAAAGTACGAAAGCATTGCTTTAAGGGAGTACAGTAGGTACATGTGTAAAACTGGAAGGCCAGTAAAAGTCCTGAAAAGTGGTTTATGCATATCAAAGAAACTCTTTGTATTGGGCTGTACACCTGATGCTAGAACAGTTGACCCTAGCTGTAGAGAGCAATTTGGAATAGCTGAAGTGAAGTGTCCACATTCAAAATTTTCTGTCAATCCACTCGAAGCTTGTTCAGATCCCAGTTTCTGTTTAGAAAATGACAGTGGTAGCCTGAAGTTAAAAAACAACCATGCATATTATGACCAAGTGCAGGGTCAAATGGGATTAACTGGGGCATCCTGGTGTGATTTTATAATCTACACCAAAAAAGGGTTGGCAATTAACAGAATTCCATTTGATGAGCAGCACTGGAATGAATTAAGGGGAAATCTATGCCAATACTATTTCAAGTATTTTCTCCCTTTTGCAGCAAAAACCTAAATAACCTCTGTACAACAAATTTGCTTAGTGTTTAACAAATTCAATTTTTCTACCTTACATGTACTCAGTACCTACCTTTGTCTTCAAGTAGTACAGTATTACACTGTCCATCATGCATGCCAAAATACTCTTAGCCCTCAAATCAAAAGCTAAAACATTATTTATTTATGCATTGTTAAGCAGTGATGGTTTATTGAATAAGACAAATCTGCTACACAACATTTTCTAAAATTACATGTATATTCAATAGCACATTGGACAATAATTCTAATTATTGTTATGGTTTCCAAATATTTATCAATAAAAGAGGTAATATTATAGAGAAAATAATTAAATAATGTATGTTTTTGGTCTAACAGTACATTTAAAATTCATTTATTTCAGCAATATAATTTAAGCACTAATAATTGAATTTTGAAGGTTACAAAAAATTGCACACACTGACCACATTTGGTTAACAGTGCCAAATAAGTTAATTGGGATTACTCTGTCCCAAATATGGAAATTTTTTATTTTGTTGATTGCTCTTTCTACATGCACCCTTAGAGATGCAATGGATTGTGTTCCTATGGTGTCATTAGCACTAAACTGTACCTGATCTCCTAGGAAGGGCGGTATGTTCAAAAAAACCCCAGGGGGAAGGAGGTCCTGGATAAGAAACCCTTTATCAGCCATGATCGAGTCACCAACTTGAAATGACTGCTCTAAGAATCCACTGCGCTCCACAATTTCACGATCTGAAATTCTGCCAGTATAGAGCTCACTAATAAAGCATATGCTTCCACCTGGTGTGATGCCAATGAGACCTTTAAGGGTCGTATGGTTTTTGTACGAGCTGTATAGCTGACTATTAAGGAGAAGGCTTGATGGCATTTGGCATTTAATTTCGGTACAGTCTATAATGACTTTGGTGCTAGGATACTTTTCTTTAAAAGACTCTGGCATATGTTTGTCAACTTGTTCTCTCGAAGGCCAAATACAGATTTTGCTGCACTTCAAAAATATGAAATTGATCCACGAAATTACTATTCTTGATACAGTGGACTGGTGAATTCCATACAAATTGGAAATATGTTCCTCAGCAAACCCTTGTCTAAGTCTACAGAGGGTTAAAAAAAATTCCTCTTTGGGTTTAAGTGATCTTGGTTTACCAGGTTTAGCACCATTAGCATTTTCATTTAGAGTATCATTACTGTTCATGCTCGATGAAGAAGACTTGTATCTAATGTTTTCTCCATTCTCACCAGGATTTAAGAATTTGAAAACACATTCAAACACTTGAACACTTGGAAAGCCTGTATAGAAGTTAATGGATTCATTACTGTCCAAGAATTTGTCAACTCCAAAGACTCGTTCATTCTTCTTCTCACTGTCTTGGTATCTTTCAATCGCACAGTTTAGTTTTTGGGACAAAGCAGCACAATCCTTGTCTTTCTGTTCAAGTTCAGCACTCAATGCAGCTATGCGTTCTTTTAGCTTGTTGATCTTAATTCCATCAAATCTGATCTGCTCTTGCAACTCATTTGTGTTTTCTTGTAATGTTTTTATATTTTCCAGCAATTTTGGACGTTCGTCTTTATGATACAAAGTATTCTCAAATAGTTTAATCAACTCACACTGAGTAATGTCTGTCTGACAGCCAATTTCACTGTTTTTACATGTAGGTTCTTCCACATTATGAGTAGTAGTGTTAGCCAGAGTAATCTTACTCGTCGAGTGTCTCTTTGGACTCGCGAGATGCCGTTCTTTCGGCAGTTTTCGTTTCGGTGACTCCTGTTTCCATTGAAAAATTGAAGGAACAGCTCCTTCTTTAAGCTTCCTTATACCAGCTAGCGTTTTATAAAAGTCGGTTGGCTTAAAATGCCGACTGCACACCTTTGTATGTCGATCGTGAATGGTAAAATGCCGTCCAATATCTCTTCGTATGGCGTGAATCCATTTTTGCTTTAGCAGCTTGTCAGAGGGAAATTGATAATGCGATATTCTTTCGCCACTTATGTTGTATGATTTTGTGGTACAAAAAGGCACGCAACAATTCAAAACCATAACTTCTACATGACAAAAGTTGAAAATTAAAACAACTGAGATCCAAAATGGCCGGCCCGACCGTCCTCGTTTTCATGTTTACGAGATAAGTCGATCCCAGTACTGCGCGGTCAATCATGTATATTTCAAAGGAATTGCATAAGGTGTATATATATACTATTAAATGATTAGGGAATATATTAGGTTTTAGACTAATCCATTTTAGATTAATCAATTTTTAGATAAGAATTTCATTAATTGCATAGTTTACAAAATAACGTTTTTCATTCTTATAAATAACACTTCATAAAGATTATTATTCAACATAAGTACTCTATAATTCTTGTTTCTTCAATAATTTTGTAACTCTTTCCAAGAGAATGCTTTATGCATAATAGTGAGTAAAGAGGAGTTTTACTAAAAATATATAGTCATTCTGGATGTCGTTTGTTTGAGTTTACTTAATCCTTTACTTGAGTTGTCATAACTCATCCCTGAGAAGAACACACTCATGTTTTGAGTTGACTTAACTCATTCTATTGTTCTCAATGTATTTTGAGTAGTTCTTACCCTTTAATATGAGTAAGTATTACTCTAGTATATAGATGTTCTTTTTAACTCAAGAAAATGAGTTATTGTGGATGCAAGAAATAACTCACTATTTTGAGTTGGGAAAACTCAGCCGTTTTTGCAGTGCAAGTAAATGTAGACTTTCTAAAAACTCTTATGTACGATCTACACCTAGTCCAAGAGTTTGCCCCTAATATTGTCATACTACAACGGGGGACAAATGACCTTGCTTACCAACCAGCCAAAATGGCCAGCTCCATGTTGGAGGAGCTGAAAAGGATCCTTCATGTCCATTATGGTGTTTCTGTGGTCTGTGCCAGACTATTTGGTAAGAAAGCAAGCATGTAGGAGCTCTGAGCTGTTCACCTATTATTTATCTGTGGTTCTTGAGCCTCTTCTTGACTTGCTATATATTTGAAGCACTGGTTATGGACCCCGGAAAAACAGTTACTGTTACCTGATGACGTTCATTTAAATGATTTGGGCCAATCTAAGCTGCATCAAAATTTATGGGGGCAGTTATCAAATCTCTCAAATTTTTTGAGTCATTCTTGTTAATAGACCAGGTTCGAATTCTGTTTTGCTCAGCCTTAGCCTCGAATCCAAGTAAAATATTCATGGATTTTAGCAAAAACCCCGTGGAATTCTAAAGTATTCTCTATGTTTGTTTGTCCATTGCGTTCCATCGGACTGTTGCTAAAATTCTATGGAATAAATTTCACATAATCGAGGCTTAGCCTGAGCAAATAGGAACTCGAAAACGGAGTATTTATGTTGTTGCTCTGTGTGTCTTGTCATATTACCAACCAGGATTATTATGTTATGTTGGCTTTTTGTCATTCAGTCAACATGTTATTTTATCCCAATATACATTAATTGCAGTGAGATGTGCTCCCTATGTGTCATTTACCTGGCTTGGCTTCTACGCATGAGTTTGCCATTTGAGTGTACAACCCATTCCGGCCACCTTAGTTGCGTGCCATATCACTCAGTATTCTCATTACTTGTTATTTAGGACACAAGAGCGTACATCTATACATTTATGTATCTTATTTTCACTTTCATTTTATTGTCATATGATGTGTAATTCTGGTGCCACACTCCAAGGGTCCAAATGGCTTTGATGTTTAAATTGTTTTTCAAGCATGCCACCAAAGTAACTAGCCAGAGGAATGCCACCATTGGAGAGGAACACCCATGTCAAACAAGCCCAGGTACCAGTGGTGTCATGACAGTGGATGTCACAGCTCTCACAGCCAGCATTTCATCGACTGTAACACAAGCTGTTCAGTCAGCCATGGAATCTCGACCAGCACATGGTAATGATGACAACCCTGTGCATAGCCAGGTGCAAAGTGCTGTCATTGTATATGTCACGTTACATACACGTGATTCTTGTAATAAGATATTTTGAGTCTTTTATCATGGCTCTTTGATTAAAGAGAGAGTCCAACAAACAGTCTATTCTACATTCTTAATTCTACTTCGCCACACAACATTACATGGTGTCAAAAGTCAACAATAATGCCTGAAGGCAAGTCCCACAACTCGGTTATGCAGATAAACATTCCGCATTCTAAACTAGAGTCCAATGGCTCCATCACTAATAATTGGAATAGGTTCAAATGCAACTGGAACTATGAAATCGACTAAACAAAGAAATGAAAGAGCTGCGCTACATTGCTCACCTGTATAGGTACAGATTCCCTCAATGGGTTTGAATTTGGTTTGTATTTGCCGACAGAGAAGATCAAGATATTGATGTTGTTCTAAAGAGATTTGAAGACTATTATGTAGGAGCCACCAATGAAATCTACGAGCGATACATGTTCAACTCCAGAGTACAGGAGGACAGTGAGTCGATTGATGATTTTATTACTGCCTTACGCCGCTTAGTAAAATCTTGTAACTACGGAACACTGGCAGATAACATGATACGCGATAGAATTGTTATCAGAATTTGTAACAGTGGCCTAAGAAAGAAAGTGCTAGAAAGAAAAGATCTTACACTCAATACTTGCATTGACAAATGCCGAGCTAGTGAGTCTACAACAAAGCAACTCAGAGATATTAGTCAGGTTGATAACGTACACGCTGTTCTTAATAGATCAATGAAAACAACCATCGCTAAACCTAAAGCAGATACATCTACCAACAATAACATGCAAATTCTGCACAAAAATGCATCTCCAAAGAAAAAAAGACTGTCCCACATGGGGAAAGCAAATGTAGCTCACTGAATCACTTTGCAATAAAGTGCCCATCTCCTCAGACAACTCAGAGAGATGCCATAAACGCTGTGGCCAACACACGATATGACTATGCAAGCAATGATTATGAAGACTACACATTTGCCCTTGAGGGACCTGTCACCAGTCACGCAAGCTCCAAAAACAGTTTCCCTAGAAAACTGTACGCTCAGTTGGTCATCTACAACGACATAATTAAGTTCCAACTTGACTGTGGAGCCATGGTTAACATTATGCCATCTGACCTCTACACAATTGCTACGAACGACAAAGATCTTAAGCTTCTTAAACCAATCACTTTTAAACTACATGCCGTACTGACAGGATGTCATGGTTACTAAGGCCATGTGCGGAGCAGTTCTGAGAGACCATCTGTACAGTACAGCACTCGAGCACCTCGGCCCACCTGTCAGAAAACAACAAGACTGGTTTGATGAGAATGATGGTAAGATCCAGGAACTCATCATGGAGAAGAACAAGTGCTTCATTGACCACCAATGTGATCCAACTAATGCTGCAAAAAGGGCAACAAACGCTGACACACAGTCAGATGATGACATTAGCCTCCATGCAGAGGATGATCTGGATGAAAGCAGTGATATTCATATGCTCACCGAGCAATCTAAGGCCACCGGCCAAAAAGCGCGGGAAACTCCCAGGGATGACGTACAAGTCTTACAGGAATTTGTCAACGGCTTTGATGATGAAGAGGCCACCGGCGAAAAAGTGACAAAGGAATTAGCAGACATTGCGCTCAAACGATGGAGAAAGAAATTATCCTCTGAAAAGGTAAAATCCTTAAATAATAAATACAAATGCCCAAAGAATTGCACGGACATTAAGGGCACGAAGGTCAATCCTGAAGTCTGGCTTCAAATGAATTCCAAGAAACGGAAATGGGACCTTCAGCTGTCTAATATGCAACAAATCATACGTAAAGTAGTATTTGCAAACCTACAAACTACGAATATACTACTTGCCAATTCCGCTGGAGAAATAAACCCTAAACTCTTTGTACCACAAATTGATTCTTTGGCAATGCTCGGGCATCTAAACAATCAGATATCCCAATACCGAAGGGATCAAATCAGACCAAGTTTGAATATGGTACCATCTGTTCAGCTGAAATAGCAGCAGGTATCCTATTTGGTGATGACCTTGCAAAAAGGCTAAGAGATGCCAAAGAAGCCAGCAGAATTGGCAATGCCTTTGTTAGTACACCTCAATATCAGTTAATAAACCACATTATCAGAACTCTGGGCAGCAAACATCCCAGAATAATTACAAAGGAACCAAGAAATATTTTTTTATACAAGGGTCACAACAAACCCTACAAAAGGAAGAAAACTCAGGCAGCGGAGAAGAAATAATGATAAAACTGCTGCAAATTAAATACAATGTAAGTAAATTTCAGGGCTATTTGCCTACCCTATTGGGATATTTTCAAAACCAGTGCCAATTTTTTCAATCTGGACAGGTAGCTGCATGCCTTGCAGTTTGGGAAGAACTCACTAATGACAAACTAATTTCATCTTATGTATTGGGTGTAACTATTGAACTTGATGATACCCCAAGGCAAACTAGACTACCTGTCCAGACATTCCTTAAGAATGAGCACAGTATAGTAGAACAAGAAGTGCAGAAATTACTGAGGAAAGGTGTTATAAGGGTAGCAGCATATAATGCTGGACAGATATTGTCTAATATATTTCTACGTCCAAAAAAGGATGGGACTCACAGATTAATATTAAACTTAAAAAAGTTCACTGAATCAGTAAGCCATCACCACTTTAAGATGGATTCTCTGCATACAATTATGAAGTTAGTCACCAAAAACTGTTTCATGGCGTCAATTAATATGAAAGACGCTTATTCTCAGTTCCAGTTAAAATAGCAGACAGGAAGTTTTTACGTTTCAAATGGCAAGAGGAATTATATGAATTCACATGCTTGCCAAATGGGTTGGCTTGTGCGCCGAGAATTTTTACTAAAATTCTAAAACCGCCTTTAGCACATTTGCATAAACAAGGCCACATATCGGTGGCATACCTTGACAATATCTACTTGCAGGGACACGATTTTAAGGAATGTGTTTTGAATGTCATAGACACAGCTGTATTACTAAGCCGACTAGGCTTTGTTATACACCCTGAAAAGTCTAGCCTTATACCAAGTCAAACTTTACCTATTTTAGGATTTGTAATAAATTCTACAAGTATGAAAATACAGCTAACCAGAGAAAAAGCCATTGCAGTGCATATTGACTGGGCTGCTTTACTAAAAGCACAATCCCCTTCTATAAGGGAAATAGCTAGGGTTATTGGAAAAATAATATCTAGTTTCCCTGGTGTGATGCATGGTCCCTTATTCTACAGGTGTTTAGAAAAAGATAAAACCTTGAGCATTCAAAGAGCAAACTGAAACTTTGATGCCCCTATGCAGTTAACTCAGTCAGCAAAATTAGAACTGCAATGGTGGATTGATCATGTAGAAAAATCCTACAACATTTTGACACATGCGCCTCCTGCATACCAAATCACAACGGACGCCTCACTGTCGGGGTTGGGGGCAGAGCATAAGGATGTGTCATCAGGAGGACTATGGACAAGCTCAGAGAGTAGGCACCATATAAACTATCTAGAAATGCTAGCAATATTATTTGGTCTACAGAGCTTTGCTAGAGATTTCCATAACACACACATTAGAATAATGAGTGATAACACCACGGCAGTAAATGTTCTAAATAATATGGGAACAAGCCACTCCGAAGAATGCAACAAATTGGCTAAAGAGACATGGGAATGGTGCATACAGCGCAATATATGGCTAAGCGTTGCACACATTCCAGGGAAGGATAATTTTGTTGCGGACTTTGAATCTCGTCGAAATCAAAGGGAGTCGGAATGGAAGCTCGACAAGGCAGCCCTTTGCAAAGCCCTGCAACAAATAGATTACAGGCCTGACCCAGGAGCTTTTGCTATTGATGCGTTTAGCTTAGATTGGTCTAAACTAAAATTTTATGAAGGAGTAACTGCTCGACTAAATATGACTTGAAAGGGGATCATTTTTGCATCCCTCGCTATGACCTGCTACAGCACTGAGGGGGGCCCTGTGAGGAATTCAAATGGCTCATGCATTAGAGCTGGGTGTATTTTGTAAATGTTGTCAAGCTCAAAGGGAAATGGGACTGTATCGAGGAAAAAGAACGAAAAAACAAGAAGATGCCACCGCAGCAAAGTTGTTCAACTACTTCAAAAAGAACAAAGCGGACATAATTTACAACCATTGTAGACCGATGTTGTTAAATGAAGTAGGTGTTAATTATGATATATTTGACAACAATGCACCAGAAAGCATGAATGCCGCTCTAAAGAAGTGGTGTACATCGGGCAAAAACGACGTTTACCAAGTTGTTACCGAAATTAAAGATTTTGTGATTAAACAGCAGTTCGACGTTAAAAAGGCTTTTACAGGTATGTCTGGGACATATACGTTAAAAACACAGTATGCAGGAAGTAAGCTCTCCTCTGAAAGGTACTGGTCACGCCCACCTCAACAAAGGGTAGAGATGCTCAACTCAATCACATCAGTGCCTCTAAGTTCCGGCACTAATGTGTCTGACACTAAGGATCGTTTATCAAGCATTGATAAGTTAGACACAATTTTCCATAGCAAACCAAGTGCAAGCTATGAAAATTAAAGTCCAAAGACTTCAAGAGAATATTCGTAAAGGCTTTGATGGACCAAAATCAAGGATAGTGCCAAGTGAATCTGGGTCCCAAGAAGTACGTTATTTCGTCACCTGGTCCACATAGATATGTCTGTGGAACACCATGTATGCAATATAAAAGCCATAAGATCTGCAGCCACACGCTAGCGGCTGCCTTTGATAACATGGAATTGAAAGAATTTGTGAATTTTTATTTGGATTCCAATTACGTTTCCAATCTAACGGCAGGCACAACTGCTAATGTAAATCGTCACTCAGGCAAAAAACCCAGGGCAGACATCACGAAAACGAAAACATGGTAACGCAACAGAAGTTGTTTCAACACCTATAAGACGACAGACACTGAAAGAAGCATTGGCTCAGACACGGCCTGATTTCTCGCTTCTTGAATACTCGGCCACAACCTCTGAAAACGGATTGAAAGCATTGGCTCAGACACAGTCTGATTCCTCGTTTCTTGAATACTCGTGTAATATTTATACTCTTAAACGTGCTCTTGGCATTTAAAAACACGAGAGATCTGTTGAATCTCTGAGTGACAGAAGTGATAGATTTACCGTGTCAAAGGTTAAGCCACAATTATTCTCGCCAAAGCGAGTATATAAGGGAATGCTCAGAACTCACTCATGGCCACTATCAAGTAACCAGTGTGGTTGCTAGTGAGTCAGGCGACCAGTCTCTTCCCGAAGGTCCGACCGCCTTCTTCACCTTCAGTCTCTACTCGGAACTTCCCGCTCAACCCACCCACTTGGAAATGTATCTGTCACCATTACCAGGAAGAAGCGGTCATTATTTTATCCATATCTGATTTAAGAACTTGAAAGGGACGGTTGTGAATAGTAAAAAAATAACGAACAGAGAATAGCAACAAGAGGAAGAAAGACTTAATAGTTACAAAAGCAAGACTTTTTAAAATTTATTTTCTCCATTTTCGTCTTTTACAAGCTAAGTATAGGTAGAAACAACATGCAGGAAAATTAACTTGATATATTTATATAAAAGGATAAATTAGAAAGTAGAAAGTAGAAAAATAGGAGAGAGGGCAACATATAGTGAACTGCTTAGTGCCCTTTGTAAAATTATATGAGAAAAAATATTACTAAATGATTAAAAAGAAAAAAGGCGTGAGATACTAGAAAAGTATAAAATACAATAAGTAAAGATGTAAATTCAAGATATATAACAAAAGTAAATATTAATAGGTACGTGTTAGGAAAAAAATACAAAAAATATATCAATATTGATTAAGATAAGAATTTTTTAGTAACTTTTTAAATTGCTTTTTTGGTTTTTGATATTCGTATTTTTAGAGGAATATTATTCCAAAAATAAGTTCCGATCACATTAGGACAAAATTTTCTCAAATTCAATCTGTATGAAGGATTATGTAGTAGTTCCGAAGAAGTACTGCTTATAATCACAAAGGTGGTCACAAAGAAACAGACAAGTGTATAATTTTACAATATCTGGAAGTTTTAATATATCAAGATCAATAATATCAAAATCAATATAGTATGGAGATATGTGTTCTCGTAGGGTAACATCACATGTTATTCTTACTGCTTTGTTTTGAAGCTTGATCAAATCATTTAGGGTAGTAATATAATTGTTGACCCACAGAATGCAACCATAAGTCAAATACGGATAGATCAAGGAATAATAAACTTGTATTAAAGAATGATTAACAACAAGCTTGTTTTGGATGTTGTTGACTCTCATGCACCTATAAGATCTTGCAAGGTTAAAGGAAGACCTATACCCTGGATGACTTCTAAGATTTCCAATCTTATGAAAGATCGAGATTTCCATCTTAAAAAGGCAAAGAAAAAGAAAAACAGTCATCATTGGAGCCAGTATCGTAAGCTGAGAAATAAGTTAACATAAGCATAGAAGACACCAAATCAAGCTACTACACAAATCTCATCAAGGATTGTAAAGAAAATCCTAAAGAGTTCTGGAAAGTTCTGAAAGAAACTTTACCAACTAAGCAGTCTTCATTGTGCCTCCTCTTGATTATGAGATATAACATGGGGGATAGGGGTAATGAGATGCTAATGTCTCAGTTACAGGTCTTGTATACTAAAGCCGCGAAACTTGTTTTAGATTTACCCCTTCATGCCTCAGCTTTCATGGAAAATTTTAAAACGTAGGAGAGGTGAGCATAAAGCTATTTTTGTTTACAAGTCCATAAATAATCTCTTTACTCATAAATTTGATTTGAATTTTAATGATGATAATTTCCATAATTATAATACAAGATTGAAGAATAACTTAAGGAAATCTATAGCAAATAGGAAGTGGGGCCATTGGACCACTATTAACTCCTCGGTTGACATTTGGAACAAGTTAGATTTATTATTAAGACAAGCGAACACATTACAGGCTTTTATGCATGGAGTGCGAAAAGCACAGGGCCTCTAGAAGTAATATTATATATATTTACTATTTGCGAGGGATGGGGGGTTGGGGGGGAAGGCGTATTCTATTTCTATTGTCATGAAGTCATGTAAATCTAGGTGTGAGAGTGTGAGAGTGCCTGAGCATGTGTGCGTGTCCCTAGAGACATCAGTCCAGTATTTATATGTAGATGTGCAAGAAGTGTCTGTTGTGAAAAATAAACGAGGCCGAACAGAGTTTCAGTCGTCTTTCGTAGCAGAGTAGTTTTGAAACCTGTGACATTTATATATATTTTTAATACATATTTTATTAGGTTTTTCATTTTGTGATTATTTACTTATTCATTTTATTATTTACTTTTTTTTATTTTGAGGACCCTTCTGTAAACCATATATATGATGTTGGCATCCTCAATAAAGATTATTTATCATTTATCATGTTTTAACAAACAGACACTGTAGCAGAAAATTATTGTCCCATTCCAAATCTGAAAGCTGTTTCCAAGATGATCGAAAAGATTGTACACCTACCTGTCAATAAATGATCTCCATGAACCCTTTCAATCCGCCTACAAATGTCTCCACAGCTGTGAAACTACTCTTGTACGTGTTCAAAATGATATCCTTCATGCAATAGACAATCGAAATTGTTGTACTTTTACTCCTTGATCTGTCAGCTGCCTTTGACACTGTTGATCATGGTATATTGTTGAATCGACTTAAATCTAAATTTGGTATACGTGGGAATGCACTCAAGTGGTTTGAGTCTTATCTTTCTGACTGTTCTCAGTATGTTGCCTTGGATGGTGGTTCGTCTGATTCCGCTAAATTGGATTGTGGTGTTCCCCAGGGATCTTGGACCTTTACTGTATCTTCTGTACACCCAACAGATCTACCAGCCGCACATGAGTCCCTCCTACACATGATAAGATGCAACTGCAAGGCAGCCTGCAAAACAATGAGACTCACTTGCTTAGATTGATCACCAGCGTGCAGTGTTTGCAAGAACCAAAGCTGTCTAAACTCAGCAGCACCAGACTTCACAACTGAAGATGACTCTATAAACTAATTGAGATTTTGGTCGCGACTTCGCTAAATACAGAATATATTTTCTCCCAACTAACAGTCAATATTTTGTGGTATTGCCGTCTTAAAATTGCAATTAGTTTTGAATCGCGATTCCAAAACTACTTTTTAGAGAAAAAAGGAAAAACTTATCCGTTTTTGATGACTGAAAACAAAATTCTCCTTACTAAAGCACGTGCTCTGACATAATTGTCACCTGCGCTCTGAAGGTTTTCTTTAGGTTTCCAAAGTGGTTTTCCTGTCTTCCTTTTCTTCAAAATAAAAAACTTATTAAAAAACTACATTAAGCCCATGAGGGGCTGGAGAAATGTCCCCCTGACACAAATGCTTGCGTGGATCAAAGGAACTGGGTGAGGGCGGAACAATGTTAGAAACTCGCGCAAACAAAAAGAAGGCGAACAAAAAGGCACATAAAAATGAAACCTCCTCACCTGAACTGGAGGGAGATACAGAAAAGTTAATAAGGGTAATAAGTTAGACCAAGTAGTGTACAAAGAATAATGAAAATTCTCTTTTTAACTGAAGTATTGTTTGTCAGGTATACCCATGTATAATCAAAATCAGCAAACTACCAAAAATAGTTTGAAAAATTGGATATTGAGTAGGTTTTTCTTTTGTGTTTTTTTACACTTGTTAACTTCCTAGATGTCACTCTTGACCTCAAAAGTGGCAAACACCACCGGTACACCAAAGAAGGAAACACACCACTTTACGTGCACAATAAATCAAATCACCCACCATCCATCCTAAGAAATATCCCTGACTCCATCAATAAACGACTTCCCAAAATTTCGTCAGACAAAGAATGCTTCGAGAAAGCGAAACCAATCTACCAAGAGGCACTAAACAAAAGTAGATACGGCTACGATCTCAACTATAAACCATCCGACAATCATACTTCACGCGAACAAAACAACAAATGACGAAAAATCATCTGGTTTAATCCACCCTACAGCAAAAATGTGGAAACTAATATTGGTAAACGCTTCCTTAAACTAATTAGCTTTCACTTCCCTAAATCTAACCCACTTCATAAAATCTTTAACCGCAACACAATAAAATTAAGTTACAGTTGTATGCCTAACATAAAAACTGTAATATCTAATCATAACAAATAAGTACTGAATAAACAAGAACCTGACCTTGTTAATACTAATAACTGCAACTGCCGCAAATCTAACTCCTGCCCTATGGAGGGATCATGCCAGAGCCAAAACATAATCTACCAAGCAGAAATAACAACAGCAACTACTAAAGAAACATACATTGGTCTTTGCAACACAACTTTCAAACTCCGCTACAGAAACCAAATATGCTCCTTCAAGAACAAACGGTACCAACATGCAACTGAACTTAGTAAATACATCTGGAAACTAAAGGAAAAGAACATTGACTACACAATTAAATGGCGAAAAATCAAACAAGCTCAATCTTACTCAAATATCAAGAAAATGCAAGAAATGCAATTTATGTTTGTGGGAAAAATATTTTATAATTTGCAAACCACAAATGTCAACCCTGAATAATAGAAATGAACTTGTATCAAGTTGTAGGCACTCAAAAAATTTCTTTTGAAAAACACATAACTATAAATAACATTATGTAACTTAATACATATATTTTCATAGTTTTCATCTAGTTTAGTATTGGCCCATTTGTAATAACGACCTTTTACTACCATGTGGTTCTGTATATATCTTTACATGTATTTGTTTGATGATTGCTTCGGCATGAAACTCTGAGTAGCAATAAATGGTATAACTCAACTCCATTATTCGTCTTCTTATGTACTGCTCTAGTTTTAACTATTGAGCACTCTCTCAGTCGATGTGGACTTTACTTTGCTGCTTCTTTATATACATATAAAGAAGTTAACCTAATATATAAAGATGTTAACCTAATGTTGATTGAGAGTACAAAAGTTATAAGAATTCCAAATTGTCTTTTTTAAATATTTTTGGAAATGTACTTTATTTTTTCTCTTTTCCTTTTATTACCTATTCTTTTTGTGACTTGATGGATGATTTGGGAGTAATAAGAAGGGGGTGGGAGGAGAGGATGTTTCTTATTTTTAAAACCATTTTTTTTAAAGGTACATTTCTTACACTTCCAGAATCTGCTTCGCAGCATACCTCCCTGATTGTATTCAAGATCATGACCCATTTTTATCATTACTTAAAACAAATTTAAAAAATGAAACAAAAAATGAATAAAAATAGGGGAAGGAAGGGGGAGAGGAGACAGATGACCATTGATACAACAATTACACAATTCATGAACACTATTTCTTTATTGCCAGAAAATGTACAGACGAAAACAAAAGGGCAACCTTCAAGGCTGTCACCAGCCTTGGGAGGCAGAAGGAACGAGAAATCTGGGTTTTTGGTGAAACACAGTTCACACGACATGGGGAACCAATAACTCCTGAGGAAAGTGGCTATATCTTTATAGTTGAGTTGTTTAGGCAGACAACCAAATTCCATTTCATGATTCCGATGCCTGTAGTTAGTAAAGAACAGAATCCGTGAACACTGGTTATGGCACTGAAAACTTTGAAAAGCTATGTAGCTGGGAATTTTACAGCCAGCATGTTGGTAAGTAGCTCTTTAATGACAGTAAAGTCTATATACAGCCAAACAAAGTGCTGCAACTATGGGACAGAATTAACATCAACACATCTTTTTCTGTCACCCACTGGAAAGGATGTTGATTTAAGTTGGCTCAAAATAGTTTTCTAGTATACATCCTTTCACTTTTCCTTTGAGGCAATAATAGGCTTCTTGAAGATGGATCGAAAGATGAAAGTTTTAAATGGTGTGAAGTTTTGCTTCAGTGTTACCTTGGCAATGACAAAAAAGATCGCCAAAATCAGTTTTTCTCTCGACAAGTGACTGTATGGTCAATAAACATACACAAGGAGAAGAAAATAGGATGCAGATCAAACTTTTTTACCAGGCTGATTTCAAATGAATTGCAAAATTAGCTCCAGTGCTAGTTATTTTATACAATTTATTGGAAATTGGCTTTGTAAACAAATTTAAATTGCATCCTGTTTTCTTTGCCTTTGTGTTTTGTTTATTGCTCATATGAGCACTTGTCTAGATTTGAGCTGCTCAAAATTGAGGGATATTTTAGAAAAACTGATTTTGGCAATTTTTTCTCATTGCCAAGGTAACACCAATCAAGCGGAACTTCACACCATATGAAACAATCTAAGCCTGATAGCTGGGGCAAAAGGCATTTTGATCCATCTCCAAGAAGCCCATTATTTCCTAAAATGAAAAGTGGAAGTTTGTTCACCACAAAACTATTTTGAGTCACCTTCTATTAAAAAAACATATATTTAAGGAATATAAAATGCGCACGCATGTCTCTGTACTGTGATATAAACACAATGGAAGATGCAAGAGAAAAGCAAGCTTAGGAACACGAGGCATAGCCAAGTGTTTCTCTTGCTTTTCGAGAGATTAATTAACAATGTTTGTGTGTTTTTGTTTTGTTTTCATCTCTTTGTGCAAATATAGGAGCTGGAATTCTTGGTCTCACCTATGAATCTGTGCACAACCAGCTGGGTTTCTGCCCGATTGCTGTTGTTGTGTTTGGTGATATAAATACTGGAAAATCCCTGTCATGCAAAACAGTCTTGGCCCGTTTGGGCCCTTTTTTTTTCAAAAGCCAAAGAAAGATCCCTGCCTAGAATTTCATTATCAATGACAATCCCATTCGTAATAGATGATATGCCAAAATCGCAATCTTCCATGCTGGCAGAAATTCTTGTTGACTTTTTTAATCATGGAAGCTATGCCAGCTGTCTTGGAGCATTCACCCCCAAAACACTCCCAATCATCACCTGCAACAAGACTTTGTATGCTCTCTTAAAATAAGATACAGATCAAAGGTAATCCTATGTATGTTGATATATATTTAGAGCACATTTCGTATGAATGTGAAACAGCACTGCCCAGTCACGAAAGGAATTTTTTTAAAAATTTAATGTTTTATAGTAAGAAGCTATTAATAGCACTAACACGATCATAATCAGTACAGTGCCATACATTTCACACATTCAAAATCTGCTCTACACATGAATAAAAGCAAACCATTTACATGAATGAAAGCCTTGATAAACCATCACCATATACCCTACCACTGTTGTGCAAAACAATATTGAATTAATTACATACCATCTTCTAACACAAATGTGCAACATTTTATCAACAAGTCCCTCTCGAGAGCAGCACTTATTCCATTCGAATCAAACCCATCAGGGGACTTGGACAAAGAAATGGACAGTTCTTTAAACAGAGTATTGTTAGAGGTTCCTCAGGCCGTTTCAACTATTATAAAGTTAGCAACAAAATTGGAGAATGAACTGGCTATGAGGTTGGAAACAACCTTATCAACCATCCAAACCATTACAGCATCCAGCTGATGACCAAAATGTATGCCGCTTGAGGAAAAAGTACTCCTTATTAATAACTGCAACAAAGTTGGTAAAACACTGTTCTAATGTAATTCCTTGAATTGTGACGGATGCTGTTGAAAGAAAGAAAATCAGTCAATTTATGGCTATTGAAGGGGTTGTTTAAAGCACAAAACAGGATTATGCCCGACCTCCAATGATGCCTCCACTTAACACCACAAAATACTGAACAGAAAGTTGTTACATTACAGGTAATGGAATATACTGATATTCATGACATTGATCTTCTGGCCTTTTATACAAATACAATTATACCAAAAAGCATTGTCCCCTACCAGACTGGACCAGTTCCAACCAATGACAAAGAAAATGTTTCCTTGGATAACCTTATGCAAATGACATTCAGAACAGAGGGTAAGACCCATCTGTGATGTATCGTAATCCATGTGCACTAACTCTTTCTTGCAATCAAGGTAATTTAATAGTTCATAAATACATTATATTGCTAAAGAGCTAGTGGGTCTTTTTCATTTTGACACCCCATAATGTACAGCTCTACGTGCACTTAGCAGTTCAGAAAAACCAGCAAACATACTGTCAGTACTATGTTTTATTGCAAACAATGCAAAAAAGTCAATCTATAATTTCATGCTTATTCATCTAACTAACATGCACGTCTAACTCTTTCTTGCAATCAAGGTAATTTATATTCTTTCAAGTTTGATTTTTTTAATTTTCACACTTTTATACACAGCCACATAGCATTTAGGGAATAACAACTGTACACACTGTTTGTGATCAGCAGAAAAGATAAAAACTTCAGGTCAAAAATTCAAGGTATAATATGTGTTAATTTCAGATGATGGAAGTCAAGACTCTAATCTTGTTGACTTGGAAAGTAAGAAATAGATATTGATAATCTGTCACAGTGAACTTAGTGTTAATAGGATATATGAAACCACTTGAGAAGAATTTATGAAAAATAATTTACATGTTTTACATGTTTATTTTATCAAATACAACAATTTAGAGCAATTGTCCTTAATTCTTGGAGAACTAATGTGCAGTTTTCTATTAAAGTACCTATAACATCCATGAGATTAGTATACATTTTGTATCTTTGTGGGTTGAAAATAAACCTTCGAAAACAAACCAAATTATTGATGAACTATTCAATTGATAAATTTGCTAAAAAACTGATAAATTCAAAGAGATAAAAGAATAGATAGGAACAAAGGAAGTCAAAAAAGCAAGAAAGGAATAGATAGGATAAGGATGAAACACGAGACAGAAACCAACCTCAGCAAGCTGACTACAGAATGAAATTTTGTCGAGGACTGCATGTTTGGCACATTCTGGATTTTGATGTTGTCTTTTCAGGGCTTCATGTGGCAAAGCTGATTTTACAATTTCTTTAATATTTTCTAAGAATTTCCTTTCAGTGTTCCCTAGAAATAAAAACAGAACATTTTGATAACAAAAGCACAAATGCACAGACAAAAAAAAATGAATTTTAATAAAAGCTTTAAAAGCATGCAAGTTATTAACTTATCAGAGACTAAGAAAGAAGCTGAAAATTAATAAATAGTAAGAGTGATATACAAGAAAGTAAACATTCTTCATAAATTTTTTTAAGTGTCTTTAGTGAATTTAGCATTTTGAAATTTTCAGTTGAGGCCTTAATGTTTTTGGAAAGAATGCACAGGATTGACCCTTATTAGATATCTTTGTAAAGTTAATTCAATCATGTAAACTAATTGGACTCTTTGTGTTCATAAAAGCCAAAATCTTACAATCTGAGACACTATTTAAAGTTAAAAAGCAACATTTCAATTTAAATAAATGATTGATACTTGATAGTACACAAATATCAAATAACAAGGAAAATTCATTCTTGACATTTTATGTAATCCAAAATGCAATAATAGGTATTTTAAAGTTTAAAAATATTTTCATCTTCAAAGGTGCTGTTTTAGCATACAAAATAGTTAATTTCAAAAACAATGTGCAAGAAATTTTTACTGATGTGCTTAAATTATCCAAGGATCAACATAAATACAACACTAGATACTCATCTAAGTTGAATCTGATTCGTCCGCTTGTAAGAATCAATTACGGGAAATCCACCTTTGAGTTTTCTATAGCCCAGATCTGGGAAGAAATACCATTACAGATCAAAGAACTCAGTTCTTTATCACTCCTTAAAAACAAATTAAAAACACACCTAATCAAGTCACAAACAAGTACTATTACTTAACGAATTAGTGAACGTATGTTTATATCTTGAGACTTTTATGCAACTGAACAATTTCAATTTAATTTAATTCAATTCACCTAAATTATACAATTTCTTCTTGAATTACTACAAACATGTCTTCTTTAGTCTTGTACTAATTAAAAAATCTCTGTATCTACAATCGTCCAATGTAAGAAAAAAACATTTTCTCTCTGCTTTCACTAAATAACATCTTGGTCACTTACTTTAATAATTTCAACTTATCTCCTTGTGTGGTTGTCAACTCGAAAGTGTAATGCTATTTCGACAACCACACACATCACACTTATTTGAAAAAAAAGGAAGCTATCTATGTATATATTACTGTGTAATTTTGTTTCTCTTGTAAATATGTATATATGTAATTGATGTATGAAATAAATAAAGTCTAAAGTCTAAAATTTAGCTTATCTCATATTAATAATATATTAATAAAATTTAAAAAGTAGTACTTACATTCTGTGGTTATTAGGAATGGGTTGAGATTGATCACCTGACAGAAGGGGTGATCTCTCATTGACAGTTTCCTAGCTAAGTAATACACAAATAGTCTATATTATCAATTTGAACTTGGGAATTACATCCAGCCTAAAGTATGTAATTCATCTTTTGAAAACAATATATCAATGACCTTTAATCAAACAATTGACTCTCATATATTTGCCCAAACATGTCTATCAAATAAAAATAAATTTAAGACCGTGCTAGAGGATCTACACAGACAACAAGGATAAAAGAATATTTGAAATCTCAGTCAAAGAAATATTTAAAGCTTTCAGAGACATTAATGATCTCATAAAATATGCAAAGAGTTATTTTCGAAACTAAGTTTTGAAAATAAAATACACCTATTGCTGGTTTTCAATCATTCCCTTGAGAGTCAAAATATAAAAGAGTGGCAGCCATGTTGGTTGAACGAACAAGATACACTAATGAGCAATCTTTTGTTGAAGTTCAACCAAGATGGCCGCCGTGACGTCAATTGAAAGCCAGCAATATGAAGAAACTTTATGCATGAGTCAATGTGAACCCCGACCCCCCCGAACATGGTGGGGGATAATAGGGAAAAAGTACGGGATTTGAATGTAAAATTTTGCCCCAGGTGGTGATGTATTGGGCACTTTTGGTATATTGCCTGTCCCCAGACTTGTCCCTAGGGGACTTGCCATGACTGGGGATTTGTCTTATGAGCCTGCAATTTTAAATTCAGCGGTAATCAACCAGGTGAGTTCTTTGTCATGCAAATCCGTTTTTTTTTTCATATTGAAGTGTTGACCATCCACGCTTGAAACTTTGTGAAACAGCTGTTTATAAGTTTATATGTTATTTTTAGAAGCATATAATTTCGTGCAGTGCCCCAGAGGAGGAGTGGATATGTTCCCTCTGCAAAAGGGTAATATAATAATACAATCATGTAAAGTTGAAGTACCTTGTTTAACATCGGTAGTTCCTTTAGCTGAGCTAATCTTCCAGGAAGCTGACGGTGCGCTCATTTTTCCCCCCTCTCTCCATCAGTGCTCCGTTTTAAGGGTATTTAAAGCTATTTAAAGCTACACGTAAATGAAAGAAGTAGAAACAAGGATGCGAGGTCAGGACTGGGGATCGAACTAGGGACCTCTTGCACCGAAGGCCGCGCACTAACCAACTGTGCCATCCTTGCTCCTTAAATTAGTAGTAATATTATAAGCTAACATCTTTATATTTGTGCTGAACTGTACATCTATTCCATTGACTATTATCAAATCCTAGTTCTTGCAATTTTAATATGTTCTAATATTTTTATAGTCATCCTGTTTAGTAAATGATAACTGTACTGTCGTCCAACAAGTTTATTGTAGTAATTGGTTGATTTTCCTTTTCTTTCAGTGTGATGTGCCATACCCAAATTGTGTTTGATGAATAAAAATAATGTTTAATGCCTTTTGTTCAGTTAAATCTCTTTGCTATTTATATAATGTTCCCAGGGGGTGGGGGTTTGGTAACTACAGATAAGCACCAGGGTCAGGGGTATTTGTCATCATTTGAGAGCATGCTTTCTACAAATCCCCACCTTGTCCCGGAGTGCACGTCTTTCAATTTCTCGATTTCACAATCTTGTCAAAAAAAGAAAGCAAAATAAATTCAATTCCTTTCCAAACAATCAACAACCTTTAATCGCAGGAGAAAATTCTTTAGTAATGAAGTTGAATATAAGTTCTAGATCTACTAAGCTGACAAAATAAAACTGTAAAGAGGTAAACTTCTCTGGCGTGATGATAAATGATAAATTGTAAAAATTTATTGATTACAAACCTGATTCTCGTCAATTCAGGTTCAAGGATTTTTGTGTTCAAATGTGAGCGATTGTTGCTAAACATAAACAACGGCAGGGCTGAGGTCCTTGTACAGTGGGTATGTACTACATAATAGCTATATTTATATAGATTCATTCAATCTAGCTTTAAGCCACTTCACGCTTTTGTCCACCATTTTGAATTGGGGCAAACACGGGAAAATTTATAGAAATCTGGATCACTTTGACTTACCATAATTCGGCTCGATTTTGTTGGATTTTCAAACTTCAATGATTTGCAGACATACATGACTTGTGCCGAAATGAAAATTAGACTCGTACAAGTATTTGTGTGTGTTAAGTCTACAAAAGAGTCAGTGAAGAATATGCCAGTTGTGAAAGGGAAAATTGGCGAAGTAATTGTTGATACGTTACGTGACACTGGATGTAGTGGTGTAGCAGTCACGAGAGAATTAGTTCAAGACGATCAGTTAACTGGGAAGTTTGATTATATGATGCCGATAGATAACACAGTAAGAAAAGTACCTTTATCATTAATTACTGCGGACACTCCTTATTTTAAAGGAGAAGTTGAGGCACAATACCAATTTTTACGATTTGATTATTGGAAATATTCCAATTGGTCAAGACAAGTGTTTCTCAAAGATTGACTTCAGTAAAGAATACTGGCAAATCCCTGTAGCCACACAAGATATCCCCAAGACAGCATTTGTCACACCTGATGGAGCCTACGAACTCTTAAAGATGCCATTTGGAATGGTAAATGCCGCAGCAACACTGATGAGAGCTATGCGTAAGTTACTGGCAGGTATGAACAATGTAGACAATTAAATTGATGATATTCTTGTACATACTATTTCTTGGAATGAGCATACTAATGTTCTTGAAGAGCTTTTTCAGAGAATGGATAGCATAACTATTACAGCCAGACCTACTAAGACCCTACTTGGAAGTTCCAAAATTGAGTTATTGGGCCAAAATATCTCAGTTGGGGAAGTTAGCGTTCACTCAGAGAAGATAAAATCAAGCTAGCCCCATGCCCAAAGACAAAGAAGCAGCTTAGGTCTTTTCTAGGGCTGACTGGCTACTACTGCGACTACATTCCTAGGCTCAGTTTTCAGCCGTCGGGGTTTCGTGCGCCCGCGATACTCTCCCCCGTGACGGCTGGGCGCGTGAGCTGAAAGTCTTGTCTGTGACGCAACGCATTATCTGTCAAATCAAGGGCAAGAGGTCAAAGTAGTTGTCTGTGTAAATCTATAAATTTGATGAATTTACGAACTTTTTTGACCTCCATTGTCCGTTAAAAAGCGTGCACTTTGTGTACGAGAGAAAATCAAGTTATTTATGAGACTTCATATAACAGTTGTTTGGTGAAAACATTGAGAGCAACTCAGTTATTGACATTTTGATTATTGATCAACTGGGAGTATCAAATTCTCGACCGCTGAAATAAATTTCTTCAGTCTAGCTTTTCAGACAACAATTTTGAATTCCCGGTTTGACTTATCACCTTTGTTAATATCTCCATGTGAAAACGTACTTCAGACCGAAAGAAGTCATTCAAAATCACGAAGAAAGCGTTTGGTGGTTACAATGGAATTTTAATTTATGCCCCTTGAAAATCGAGGGGCAGATTGCTGATTGGTCTAGCCAAACAATGCTTAGTCCACGCGCCCAGCCATCACAGGGGAGAGTATCGCGGGTGCACGAAACCCCGACGGCTGAAAACTGAGCCTACTACATTCCTAACTACGCAACCATCGCAGTTCCTCTAGCAGATCTGACAAAGAAAGGTCAGCCGAATAACATTATCTGGGGAGAGCCACAAGAGAAAGCCTACAACACACTGAAGTGTTTACTTACCAAGAGACCAATTCTGAAGTTACCAGATCTGCAAAAGCCATTTATCCTACGTGCAGATGCATCAGATTATGGAGTTGGTGCTGTTCTTATGCAAGAGTGAGATGGTCAACTATTCCCAGTCAGCTATGCAAGTAAGAAATTGTCTGACAGAGAGCAATTGTACGCCACAGTCGAGAAATAGTGTCTAGCTGTGGTCTGGGCAGTAAAGAAGTTCATGGTTTACCTATATGGAAAGGAATTCATCCTTCAGACAGATCATCAACCACTGGCGTACCTCAACAAGTCCAAGTTCACCAACAACAGCATAATGCGCTGGGCAATGTTTCTCTAAAACTATAAGTTCAAGATACAAGTCATCAAGGGAACAGACAACATTGGAGCTGATTACTTGAGCAGAGTACAAGAAGAATGAACACTAAACATTGACTGAATATATGAACACTTAATATTGAACTGTTTATTTACTTACTTTGTAAGTCTTTGAAAGGGGGTAATGTCATGAAGTTATGTAAATCTAGGTGTGAGAGTGTCAGAGTGTGAGAGTGCTTGAGCGTGTCCCTAAATACGTCAGTCCAGTATTTATATGTAGATGTGCAAGAAGTGTCTGTTGTGAAAAATAAACGAGGCCGAACAGAGTTTCAGTCGTCTTTCGTAGCAGAGTAGTTTTGAAACCCGTGACATTTATATATATTTTAAACATATTTTATTAGGTTTTTCATTTTGTGATTATTTACTTATTTATTTTATTATTTACTTTTTTTTATTTTGAGGACCCTTCTGTAAACCATATATATGATGTTGGTATCCTCAATAAAGATTATTTATCATTTATCATGTTTTAACAGAAACTTATCGTCCCATTTCAAATCTGAAAGCTGTTTCCAAGATGATCAAAAAGATTGTACACCTACCTGTCAATAAATGATCTCCATGAACCCTTTCAATCCGCCTACAAATGTCTCCACAGCTGTGAAACTACTCTTGTACGTGTTCAAAATGATATCCTTCATGCAATAGACAATCGAAATTGTTGTACTTTTACTCCTTGATCTGTCAGCTGCCTTTGACACTGTTGATCATGGTATATTGTTGAATCGACTTAAATCTAAATTTGGTATACGTGGGAATGCACTCAAGTGGTTTGAGTCTTATCTTTCTGACTGTTCTCAGTATGTTGCCTTGGATGGTGGTTCGTCTGATTCCGCTAAATTGGATTGTGGTGTTCCCCAGGGATCTTGGACTTATACTGTATCTTCTGTACACCCAACAGATCTACCAGCCGCACATGAGTCCCTCCTACAGATGATAAGATGCAACTGCAAGGCAGCCTGCAAAACAATGAGACTCACTTGCTTAGATTGATCACCAGCATGTGGTGTTTGCAAGAACCAAAGCTGTCTAAACTCAGCAGCACCAGACTTCACAATTGAAGATGACTCTATAAACTAATTGAGATTTTGGTCGCGACTTCGCTGAATACAGAATATATTTTCTCCCAACTAACAGTCAATATTTTGTGGTATTGCCGGCTTAAAATCGCAATTAGTTTTGTATCGCGATTCCAAAACTACTTTTTAGAGAAAAAAGGAAAAACTTATCCGTTTTTGATGACTGAAAACAAAATTCTCCTTACTAAAGCGCGTGCTCTGACATAATTGTCACCTGTGCTCTGAAGGTTTTCTTTAGGTTTCCAAAGTGGTTTTCCTGTCTTCCTTTTCTTCAAAATACTCCTCATTTTGTCAGTTTTTTGCAATAAATACTACTTCTAAAGGTAACTTAATGCTTTCTTTTACAGTTCACAGTTAAACGATTGACAAATTGCCATCTTTAGACATTTTTGGTATTATAACTGTATAGAATTAAAAATATTCATCTCAGTGCGGGATTCCTGTGGTGAATTTTCAAAATAATTTTTTTTCAGTGTTTCTTTGATGAGAGTTTTGAAACTGGACCTTACATCGTTTTGTTGTATGGAAGTGAAATTAAGATTGTTGTAATTGGTCTTGAGGTAAAACAGGTTGATTCCCTTTTTTGAGGGTATGGGTTCCCTGTGGCAAGACACCAAAATCTTCAATCACAATTTTAGCCATGCTAAACCAAAGGGATTTTTTGGGATTTTTAGTATGTTACTTTGGACACCTGCCCTGACATTTCAGCATTGACATTGAGAAAAATTATATTGTAATTTGTTTGAGCTTGACCCCCAAAATCTCATAGATTGACTGGACTACAATGTCAGTAAAGAGCATGGCATAAAATTTGTGACACGTATATCACTAGTTTGAATGAGTATAATCTGGTCTTGGTTTTGGTTAATTTGTTTTCATTCCCTCTGCCAACCTTGCTCGCAACCCTAGTTTGGGAACTCAAGCAAGAGTTCGAGAACCTTAAAGTGCACCTAACCCCCTGTTTGGTGTCATTTTATATAAATCTAGAATGATTTCTGAGAACTTTTGCGAAGAAAGTATTCGATTTGGATAAATCCCCGATTTTTAATTTAATTTCAAAGTTGTGGGAAAGTGACCCTCAGGCTTCCTGTGGTATACCACGGATGCTTAAGGGATTGGGAAAGAGAGTTGCATGTGATGACGTCAACCCAGGAACACAACATCGACATTCACAAAGAATTTGAACGTTTATAGAAAGTACTGATATAAAAAAACAATCTAAAATGCCAAATCGGTGTGTGGTTTATGGCTGCGGCAACACACCGAACCTACAAGAAGGAATTGCTCTTCACTGTATTCCTTTTTGGGACGACGAAAGACCAGAGGCAGTGAAAAGGCGCAAGCGATGGATTGACTTCGTGAAGTTGAAACGCGATAAGTGGGAGCCCACCAAAGAATCCAGAATCTGCTCCAAGCATTTCACAAACGAAGACTTTGTGAGGCTTTTTTTCGTCTTGCCTGGCCAAAGTAAGCCAACTATACCAAGATTGAAGCGGGACGATATTGGTATAACAGTGTTTCCCACTATACAAAGTCAGGCGATTCAAAGCCAGGAGAAGCCTTTGAGTGATCGAAGCAGAAGAAGGGTGAGTTTCTATGGTCAGTTTCTATCTATGAAAATCATGTTTGTGTTGTGATCGTAAAGTATTAAATTCATTTTTTTAAGACAATGAGGAGCATGTTGACTGAGGCTAATTGTGGGGAAAACCCATCGTCTGCTAAAATGGCCAACCACGAGGAATACCCATCATCATCTGCTGAAATTACCGCTGAAGCTGAAGCCCCTGAAGCACTCCCTGAAGCCAATACTACCATCCATACGTCGTTCGAACAAACCAACCAAGAGAACTCAGAGACCGTTCACTCTGGTATTATTGATACTAATAAAAGTCATGCAGCAGAAATGAATAATCATCGAAATGCCTCAGAGATCGTTTACCCTATCAGTATGGATACTGGCTTACAGGTTTGTAATCAATAAGCTTACATTGCCAAGTTTATTTGGTCTTTATTTTTATGACATGCATTATGTATTGTGCTCTGATCGTTTGTTGTAGGTGTATTTTATAGTAGA
This sequence comes from Telmatactis stephensoni, assembly GCA_029948255.1. NCBI lineage: Eukaryota > Metazoa > Cnidaria > Anthozoa > Actiniaria > Isophelliidae > Telmatactis > Telmatactis stephensoni. The sequence goes on along the minus strand of JALIZF010001341.1, from coordinate 118,795 downwards.
TTATACAGTATGGTCTATGTAATAAGCAAATGTATTATAAATAGAAAAAACTATTTCACACTGTTAGGGTTTGTGCTCTAGCTTTCCAAGCCTTATAGATATCAATATACCTGTTTATAAAGTTGTGTTTAATGATATTTTTTAGGCTGCTGTATCCTCTGTTTCACCACATTGCACCAATTCCACCTGTGAAACAATGAGAAAAGACAACAGGGTACTCAGAAACAAGGTCTTGCATCTGAGAAGTCGTTTAAAAGAGAGAAGAAGTGAAGTAAAGATGTTGAGGAGAAAAAGTATGTGGAAATGGTTCTTTATTTATTACCATACAATTATGATAGATAACTAAGAACAATGCAAATGTAATTAGGCCAAGTAAGGGGGTTGTGAACATAATACTAAAATGTAAAACTACATGTATATGGTGTCTGTACTGTGCAGCAATATTGTATTTGCTCTAATGTTTTTATTTCTTTTTTTAATTATAAACTTTAGAAAATAATTCTGATAAGGCAACCCAAACACATTGCAAGGACCTTCTGCCACAGGATTTGTCAACTGAACAGACTTCAGATCTTAATGAAGACCTTCATGATTGTGGTGATGATGAATATGATGGATACGAGACATGTAGAGAGGAAGAAGACTCTAACTATGCTACAGAAACAGAAACTGAAACAGAGACAGAAATAGAGGATCACAACTTTGAAGGGTAAGTACATATGTAATAGTTAAATCAACTTAGTAGATTTTTTGCTGTTGCTGAAATCAAAAAAGGTTGTCCTTGGTTTTGGTGCATACTGCATAGTGAATACTGCATACCAAGACTGAAATGTATTATGGACAATTTGTAATTGGGTAACAAGAGGCTTTACTAATGTTGATTCTCTGTTTCCTCTCAGGTTGAATCTAAGTAGACTTTTTTGCAACTTCTACTCATAAAAATTGTGAAAAAGACCCAAAATTTGATATCCATTTAGTGCATTTCAGACTTGGCATGCCAGTATTCACTATGCAGTATGCATTAATACTGATCAGGACAACCTTTTTTGAAATAGGTATATATATTTTTGTGTTTTACAGAGTAACAATGAATGACACTGATGTTAGAACAGAACCAAAGTATATAGTGTTCCTATCGAAACTCCTTTTACTTTTTCAATTTTGTCATGTGTGCAAGAATGACAATCCTCTTGTCAAAGTGTCTCAAGTTGGCACAGAGGTTATCATCACCACTACATGCAAAAATGAAAAATGTCCTAAGAAGGATAATGTGTGGCATAGCCAACCCACTATACCTGGGCATGATGTTCCGGCTGGCAACTTCCTATTGTGTATGGCCATTCTCTTGGCAGGAGGAACAGCATCAAAAGTGTTTACAATTTTCTCACACATGGGCCTTCGTTGTGTCTCTTTGAACACCTTCTTTAAGCACCAAAGGGTAATAAAAAATCTATTTGTTTTCTTCTGATCATTACTTTAATACTTGTATTGATGAAGCTAGAACATTATTTATTAATTTTTGTGTTAAAACAAAATTCACTCTTCAATCCCTTCCAGACAAAGCTTTTCCCTTTAATCCACATCTACTGGAAGAGGTGCCAAGAAAAAATGTTTAACATGATTAAACAGGTGCAAGGTGGAGTTGTAGTTGCAGGAGATGGCAGGCATGATTCTATGGGGCACAATGCCAAGTACGGTGCCTATACCATCTTCTGCTGTACTCTTCCCATGATCATACACTTCTCTCTTGTTCAGGTAAAACACCTATCCAATATATATGTTTATCAAATTTTCTATTATTCAGGTCTGATTTATTACACATGATAACATAGAAATTTGATAAAAAAGCAGACTAGGATTACAGTGCTACTACTCCAACCAAATTAAGCCACCTAAACAAATTTTCAGACAAATTGTTTCCATTAGTCTACATCTATTGGCAGAAGTGTCAGGAAAAAATGCTTGATGTGGTCAAAAGAATCCCAGGTGGAATTGTAACTGCAGGCGATGGCAGACATGACAGTATGGGGCACTGCGCAAAATATGGTGCCTATACTATTTTTTGCTGCACAATCCCCATGATAATACACTTCTCTCTTGTGCAGGTAAAACATTATTAAATTCTATTAATTTATATTACTCAGAAAACACAGTCCTGCCTCCTAGTCAGTAGCCTGCGTTGCAACGCAGGCTACCTAGTCAGACATTTAAAAAATGTTTTTCCTAATCAGAGAAATGAAGCTGGTAACAGCCCTGCAATGGAATTTATGGCTTTTCAACAATGTATGGAGTTCCTCGTTGGCTGTGGAATCATAATGACAACATTTATTTCTGACCGACATACCAGTATCCAGTGTTATATGAGAGAGAGTTTGTCAAACATCAAACATTATTTTGACATATGGCATTTAAAGAAAAGTAAGTCCAAAATGTTTCATAGTTAATTAATCATAGTTATACTATTAACCCATCATGCAAATTATCATGTTTTTAGCAACAAGGGGCAAAAGTTCACTTTTTTCAAAGCAATTTATTTTAATAACAAGCCATATTCAATTTTGGTTTGTAAATCTTGCCCCTCATACTGATTAATCAAGCCCCCCCCCCCCCCCCATTTATTTATGGATAAATTTTCCCCAGGGCAGTGACTTACTCTATTATTTCTTCACAGAAATAAGAAAAGCTCTATCCAAGATAGCAAAAGTAAAAAGTTGTGAAGAGCTGAAAGCATGGATAAAACCATGTGAAAATCATTTGTACTGGAGTGCAATAACTTTTGATGGAAATGGTAAGGTCATATGGGCTAAATTCAAGTCCTTTCTAAGCCATATCATAAACAAGCACAAAGACCTTGATGACCCTCTATTTGACAAGTGCTGTCATGGAGAAATTGAACATAGAACATGGCTTAACAAAGGTAGGTTTACAGATTGCAAAGCACTTAACAATGGCTCATCAAAAATGAGAAAAATCTTGGATAAACAACTAATTTTATTTTACCAAAATTACACTTCTACAGATTCAGAAGCATATGAAAAACTTAAGAAAGCTCTTACCAACAACAGTCTACAGAAGGGTATAATGCAGGCTTCCCCCTTAGCCCAAACAAGCTGTTTAGAAGGGTTTCATTCCTGCCTAAACCATTTTGCACCAAAGATGTTTCACTTCTCCTATCCTGGAATGTATTGCAGGTAAAAATTTGGATACTAAGGAATTTTTAACCCTCCTGTCATGCCATGCACATTACTTGAAATACTGGTACTAATAAATGTTGAAATATCAAATAGAAACAAAGCAATGTACTATGATTTTGATAGTTTTTGTGGGACTTTATTTCCTAGGCATATTCTTGCTGCAGTGCATTTCAACAATAACTTACAAAGAGAAATACAAACTAGAGGAGAAGATGGAAGAGAAAGGATAAAAGTTGTTTACCCTAAATTCAAAAATGGGGAAGCAACAATCAGAAATGTTCGGAGTACAGCAAAACTTTGGTATGTGAACCATTGCATTTCATATTACCGGTAAACTGGGCTAGGTTTTTAATACTAAATAGCACTAATTAAACAATAAAAAACAATAGAATTAGCATAAATAGTACTATTTAGTGCTATTTATCTTGCACACTTTTAATGTTTGTACTTTACCATAATGTATTGGCTGACTAATTTATTAAGTTAGTTAATTTATTAATTATTAAAAAAAGAACTTGGAGACAAATTTGAAGAACTGTTCTGTTTTGGCTAAACTCCCAACTTTGTACAAACAATTTTATGCTGCTATGTAAACAGGAGTCTTTTCAGCTGGTTTAGTTGAGATTTAATTTGTTGTCATATGAGTATTTTTATAATTTTCAGGTTATGTTGATGAATTATACAAGACCTTTCTAAACCTAACAAAAGAAGAGTTGAAAGAGGCCTCATCTGTGCTTAAAAACATGACACCTGCACCCATGACTTCTGCTTTGGAGAAAGAGACAAAAGATAGTGCTTTGGCAAGAAAAATTCAAAGGAGCACAATGACTATCCAAGATGTCCCACCCACTAGACCAGGTTAGATGTAAAAAACAAAAGAGATAACACACTGGGAAGTACACATTTGTTTAGAGTAAACATTTTATATTCAAAACTCTAGTGACATCAGAAAGTTTGAGGTGTAGTTTCAGAAGTATGATGAAGCTGAGTAGACTTGTTCTAATTAAGTTCACACTCATACATAATATTTTTTGGTTTATAGTTGCTGAAGTTGAACAGGAATTAGCAGAGGCAGCTGCAGCAGCTGCAGCAGCAAGGCAAAACAAACAAAGATGCTGTACCGTTTGCAAGCAGCCCATGAAAGGACATAAATATGTGTTAGATTGTCCAAAAAACCAAAAGCAATTATAGAAATATTACACAATTGCCCTATCGCATACTGACGTCACAGTGTGTTTACATTGGGGATAGATGCTCAGAAACAGTGGAAATTGGGACCTATTAATATTCCTTTTCGAAGTAGAACTTCAATGTATCAAGTTTTGATATATATCATGTATCAGTGATTGTTCATCTGCATTTTATTTGATATGCAATCACTCTGCCCCGACCATAATCCTTAGTGTCAAAACAATACAATGTTTTGGTGTGACGTCATTATGCAATAGGGCAATTTGGCTTGATTATAGAGTGGTTTTCATAACCTATGAAATACATCAAAGTGTATTTAGTACCATTACATTCTAATTCCTTTCTTTTAGATGTTGTTCATCTTTACACATGAAATTGGCTTATGAATTGGTTTGAAAACCACTCTATTACCACCGTGTGCAAAATTAAGTGTCCCGCCAGACTAAATTTGGTCAATACGCTACCAAAAATCCAGACAGAGGCAGAGTTTTCTATACAATGTCTGTACACTTTGCTGGCTTCCCGGTAGCCTATTGACCAAATCCCAATCGAGACTTTAGTCTGAGTGAACGCGTAATAATTATGTGGTAATTGATATAATTATTATATTGTAATTGCCTGATTAATTCTGGAAGTGCTTTATAACTGTATATACAAGTGTATATATGCAATCACTCTCAAAAAGGTCTAGTTGAAAAGACATTTCTTCCAAAAAACAAAGTCATGTGCAATATCACATATCAACATTAAATACTATTTTAATATCTATTTTGAAAAAGAATCATAGCAAATCTTTTTTTTTTCTATTGACTTTCATAACATGACTTTTATCAAGACATTTTCTAGGCATACATAGAGCATACATAAGTTACATTGGTTTAGTAGAGTCACAGTATGCAATCATATTTGCACAATTATAGATTAGAATGATTCCTAAAAATAAAAATTCCTATCATTAGTATTCTCATCTATTTGGAATGCAGTCTGTGAAATATAACCAAAAATTGTGTGTCGCAAGTTAGCTAGTCACTTTCCATTTCAAACCCACAGTATTCTTCATCTTCATTGTCTTTTGAGAATGTTTTTCTTATTGCAGTGTAAGCGCAGGCCGGGAGTGGGTATCTTTTTTTGCCAAGAAACCCATATACCATCCTCGTGAATTCCCTATAGGCCACACTTCGAAGGAATCTGTAATAAATAGAACAACACAATAAGTCCCTGTTCAAACGAGAACTCAAGTCGATGCAAGTTTTTCCTCGTTTGAATAGTAGGTAAATGTCTTTCATTTACCTTTCCTCAGATCCTGTCTGTTTGTATGCTTCTTTATTTTTCTTCTTATATCTATCTGCTGCTAATCGCAAACTCCATTTCTCCAGACAAACGGGTTTGAATCCAGGATGATCTATAACACATGTTGGGGAACCATCTACGTCTTGTAGGACGAGATCGCTTTCTAGCGATTCTTGACATCCATCAAGCTCGCAGCAACAGTAGCATTCGCTAATATTCTTTAGGTTTTCAACGTTGCAGTTTCCACACTTGCACCTAAAATCATACAAAACAAATTTATTTTGTGTAAATACTAAATACTAAACGAGATAAAGCTCGACATGGCGATCCACTTTGTTTGGCGGGTCGACTTACTTACCATTCGCTCGTTGGCGTCACACCACTCAGTCTTTTTGTGAGGTCCTCTCTAAGTTTTTCTTTTTCTTTTTCTTTCTTAAGATAGTCGTCGACCCATTCCTTATCTGCTATGGGTTCTTCGCTGTACGCATAAAGGTCATTCTGTGATGCATTTGTGGCCAAACATGAATCGCTTTCGTGGTCAATGGCGTCCTCGTTCTCCTCAACTTCAATTTCGTAGTCAGAAAACTCTGAATCTAGCGACGATTCAGAGCTAGAATCCGAAGAAGACATTGCTAAATATTTCCTTGATAAATCAAAATCAATATATGAAGAATACAGCCTTTTTAGATCGAATAAAATGATATTTTTTTAGAATGTAAAACAAGCGGACAGTGTACTTGAATGTAGCGCATAGTTTGATGGTTCCTGGGTAGACGTCAAACTCGGCCCCAGTCCCTCGGCGCGATACGCTCGACCGTGGGCAGCAATCCCACAACTTTGAAATGAAATTAAAAATCGGGGATTTATCCAAATCGAATACTTTCTTCGCAAAAGTTCTCAGAAATCATTCTAGATTTATGTAAAAATGACACCAAACAGGGGGTTAGGTGCACTTTAAAGCACACACTTCTACAGCAAGCGGGAAGCTTTGCTTGCAGTGGTGAGGCAGTTAGCATCAGCCCCTAATCAATTCAGAGATCCTTCTGCTATTATGGCCATCACTCTGAATTTTACATCATCCACACTACAGTCCTCTGATGATTCAAGAAAAGAAGTCTTATCATACAATGTTCTGTATAAAAAACATCATCCTGTACATAGACAAATGAACTATGAAATGACAAGTCTTCAACGGGAAAATGATGGGGGTGATAGTGATAATGATGAAGAAGAGATTGTTTTTACACGTCTACATCAAGACTAAAACATTTGTATTCGTAAAAACACTGTTAGAGTTAATATTAGTGTTTACATTATTATTTGTATATAAAGATAAAGACAGATTTAAAAAACCCTAATTCCCATAATGCCCTTATAACCAATAAAACAACGCAACATTTTGTTTGGCCTAAAGGAGAGGTTTATTGACAACACAAACAAGATACACTAATGAAGCACAGTATTAGGCTAACACTGAAGAAAAATAAACCTCTCCACCCACCAAACTCCCAAACAAAAGGTTGAGCTGAATTAGTGGATAAATGAGCAAACTATTCTAATGCAGGTAAAGCTTGACTCGTGCTGAGAAACTCTTAATCTAGCTGATAAAGAAGAATCTAAGTAAATCTTATAGGCATCGGATGACCATTCACCAAACACCTGGACAAGCTCCCAAGGAACCCTGGAGGAAAAGGCCCAATTAGCCCCACCCCTTTGGAAAGAATGCCCTCTAAATAGGTGCCAGTTGGGCACATCCGCTAACGTGCGCGAAAAACTTTAACAAAATCAGCTTTGGAAAATGAAATGAAGGACCCAGAACCAGAAAAATGACCAAATGCCGAAGCACTTAAGTGAGCCGGTAAAAGGGCGCACATGCAGGAAAACATGGCTACTGGACATAAGGGAGAATGAGGTATTCGAACTAAGGGGAGAATAAGCTGACGACAGCCTGTCTGGTTGGTCTTGGACCATTAAAAAACTACATTAAGCCCATGAGGGGCTGGAGAAATGTCCCCCTGACACAAATGCTTGCGTGGATCAAAGGAACTGGGTGAGGGCGGAACAATGTTAGAAACTCGCGCAAACAAAAAGAAGGCGAACAAAAAGGCACATGAAAATGAAACCTCCTCACCTGAACTGGAGGGAGATACAGAAAAGTTAATAAGGGTAATAAGTTAGACCAAGTAGTGTACAAAGAATAATGAAAATTCTCTTTTTAACTGAAGTATTGTTTGTCAGGTATACCCGTGTATAATCAAAATCAGCAAACTACCAAAAATAGTTTGAAAAATTGGATATTGAGTAGGTTTTTCTTTTGTGTTTTTTTACAGTTGTTAACTTCCTAGATGTCACTCTTGACCTCAAAAGTGGCAAACACCACCCATACACCAAAGAAGGAAACACACCACTTTACGTGCACAATAAATCAAATCACCCACCATCCATCCTATAAATATATCCCAAAATTTCGTCAGACAAAGAATGCTTCGAGAAAGCAAAACCAATCTACCAAGAGGCACTGAACAAAAGTAGATACAGCTACGATCTCAATTATAAACCATCCGACAATCATACTTCAGGCGAACAAAACAACAAAACGACAAAATGACAAAACATCATCTGGTTTTATCCACCCTACAGCAAAAATGTGGAAACTAATATTGGTAAACGCTTCCTTAAACTAATTAGCTTTCACTTCCCTAAATCTAACCCACTTCATAAAATCTTTAACCGCAACACAATAAAATTAAGTTATTAAGTTTTGTATAATTAAGTTGTATGCCTAACATAAAAACTGTAATATCTAATCATAACAAATAAGTACTGAATAAACAAGAACCTGACCTTGTTAATACTAATAACTGCAACTGCCGCAAATCTAACTCCTGCCCTATGGAGCGATCATGCCAGAGCCAAAACATAATCTACCAAGCAGAAATAACAACAGCGACTACTAAAGAAACATACATTGGCCTTTGTGACACAACTTTCAAACTCCGCTACAGAAACCAAATATGCTCCTTCAAGAACAAACGGTACCAACATGCAACTGAACTTAGTAAATACATCTGGAAACTAAAGGAAAAGAACATTGACTACACAATTAAATGGCGAAAAATCAAACAAGCTCAATCTTACTCAAATATCAATAAGAAATGCAATTTCTGTTTGTGGGAAAAATATTTTATAATTTGCAAACCACAAATGTCAACCCTGAATAATAGAAATGAACTTGTATCAAGTTGTAGGCACAAATTTCTTTTGAAAAACGCTTAACTATAAATAACATTATGTAACTTAATACATATATTTTCATAGTTTCTATCTAGTTTAGTATTGGCCCATTTGTAATAACGACCTTTTACTACCATGTGGTTCTCTATATATCTTTACATGTATTTGTTTGAATTGACAGTTGCCTGATGATTGCTTCGGCATGAAACTCTGAGTAGCAATAAATGGTATAACTCAACTCCATTATTCGTCTTCTTATGTACTGCTCTAGTTTTAACTATTGAGCACTCTCTCAGTTGATGTGGACTTTACTTTGCTGCTTCTTTATATATATATATAAAGAAGTTAACCTAATATATAAAGATGTTAACTTAATGTTGATTGAGAGTACAAAAGTTATAAGAATTCCAAATTTTCTTTTTTAAATATTTTTGGAAATGTACTTAATTTTTTCTCTTTTCCTTTTATTACCTCTTCTTTTTGTGACTTGATGGATGATTTGGGAGTAATAAGAAGGGGGTGGGAGGAGAGGATGTTTCTTATTTTTAAAACCATTTTTTTTTTAAAGGTACATTTCTTACACTTCCAGAATCTGCTTCGCAGCATACCTCCCTGATTGTATTCAAGATCATGACTCATTTTTATCATTACTTAAAACAAATTTAAAAAATGAAACAAAAAATGAATAAAAATAGGGGAAGGAAGGGGGAGAGGAGACAGATGACCATTGATACAACAATTACACAATTCATGAACACTATTTCTTTATTGCCAGAAAATGTACAGACGAAAACAAAAGGGCAACCTTCAAGGCTGTCACCAGCCTTGGGAGGCAGAAGGAACGAGAAATCTGGGTTTTTGGTGAAACACAGTTCACACGACATGGGGAACCAATAACTCCTGAGGAAAGTGGCTATATCTTTATAGTTGAGTTGTTTAGGCAGACAACCAAATTCCATTTCATGATTCCGATGCCTGTAGTTAGTAAAGAACAGAATCCGTGAACACTGGTTATGGCACTGAAAACTTTGAAAAGCTATGTAGCTGGGAATTTTACAGCCAGCATGTTGGTAAGTAGCTCTTTAATGACAGTAAAGTCTATATACAGCCAAACAAAGTGCTGCAACTATGGGACAGAATTAACATCAACACATCTTTTTCTGTCACCCACTGGAAAGGATGTTGATTTAAGTTGGCTCAAAATAGTTTTCTAGTATACATCCTTTCACTTTTCCTTTTAGGCAATAATAGGCTTCTTGAAGATGGATCGAAAGATGAAAGTTTTAAATGGTGTGAAGTTTTGCTTCAGTGTTACCTTGGCAATGACAAAAAAGATCGCCAAAATCAGTTTTTCATAAATATCTCTCGACAAGTGACTGTATGGTCAATAAACATACACAAGGAGAAGAAAATAGGATGCAGATCAAACTTTTTTACCAGGCTGATTTCAAATGAATTGCAAAATTAGCTCCAGTGCTAGTTATTTTATACAATTTATTGGAAATTGGCTTTGTAAACAAATTTAAATTGCATCCTGTTTTCTTTGCCTTTGTGTTTTGTTTATTGCTCATATGAGCACTTGTCTAGATTTGAGCTGCTCAAAATTGAGGGATATTTTAGAAAAACTGATTTTGGCAATTTTTTCTCATTGCCAAGGTAACACCAATCAAGCGGAACTTCACACCATATGAAACAATCTAAGCCTGATAGCTGGGGCAAAAGGCATTTTGATCCATCTCCAAGAAGCCCATTATTTCCTAAAATGAAAAGTGGAAGTTTGTTCACCACAAAACTATTTTGAGTCACCTTCTATTAAAAAAACATATATTTAAGGAATATAAAATGCGCACGCATGTCTCTGTACTGTGATATAAACACAATGGAAGATGCAAGAGAAAAGCAAGCTTAGGAACACGAGGCATAGCCAAGTGTTTCTCTTGCTTTTCGAGAGATTAATTAACAATGTTTGTGTGTTTTTGTTTTGTTTTCATCTCTTTGTGCAAATATAGGAGCTGGAATTCTTGGTCTCACCTATGAATCTGTGCACAACCAGCTGGGTTTCTGCCCGATTGCTGTTGTTGTGTTTGGTGATATAAATACTGGAAAATCCCTGTCATACAAAACAGTCTTGGCCCGTTTGGGCCCTTTTTTTTCAAAAGCCAAAGAAAGATCCCTGCCTAGAATTTCATTATCAATGACAATCCCATTCGTAATAGATGATATGCCAAAATCGCAATCTTCCATGCTGGCAGAAATTCTTGTTGACTTTTTTAATCATGGAAGCTATGCCAGCTGTCTTGGAGCATTCACCCCCAAAACACTCCCAATCATCACCTGCAACAAGACTTTGTATGCTCTCTTAAAATAAGATACAGATCAAAGGTAATCCTATGTATGTTGATATATATTTAGAGCACATTTCGTATGAATGTGAAACAGCACTGCCCAGTCACGAAAGGAATTTTTTTAAAACTTAATGTTTTATAGTAAGAAGCTATTAATAGCACTAACACAATCATAATCAGTACAGTGCCATACATTTCACACATTCAAAATCTGCTCTACACATGAATAAAAGCAAACCATTTACATGAACGAAAGCCTTGATAAACCATCACCATATACCCTACCACTGTTGTGCAAAACAATATTGAATTAATTACATACCATCTTCTAACACAAATGTGCAACATTTTATCAACAAGTCCCTCTCAAGAGCAGCACTTATTCCATTCAAATCAAACCCATCAGGGGACTTGGACAAAGAAATGGACAGTTCTTTAAACAGAGTATTGTTAGAGGTTCCTCAGGCCGTTTCAACTATTATAAAGTTAGCAACAAAATTGGAGAATGAACTGGCTATGAGGTTGGAAACAACCTTATCAACCATCCAAACCATTACAGCATCCAGCTGATGACCAAAATGTATGCCGCTTGAGGAAAAAGTACTCCTTATTAATAACTGCAACAAAGTTGGTAAGACACTGTTCTAATGTAATTCCTTGAATTGTGACGGATGCTGTTGAAAGAAAGAAAATCAGTCAATTTATGGCTATTGAAGGGGTTGTTTAAAGCACAAAACAGGATTATGCCCGACCTCCAATGATGCCTCCACTTAACACCACAAAATACTGAACAGAAAGTTGTTACATTACAGGTAATGGAATATACTGATATTCATGACATTGATCTTCTGGCCTTTTATACAAATACAATTATACCAAAAAGCATTGTCCCCTACCAGACTGGACCAGTTCCAACCAATGACAAAGAAAATGTTTCCTTGGATAACCTTATGCAAATGACATTCAGAACAGAGGGTAAGACCCATCTGTGATGTATCGTAATCCATGTGCACTAACTCTTTCTTGCAATCAAGGTAATTTAATAGTTCATAAATACATTATATTGCTAAAGAGCTAGTGGGTCTTTTTCATTTTGACACCCCATAATGTACAGCTCTACGTGCACTTAGCAGTTCAGAAAAACCAGCAAACATACTGTCAGTACTATGTTTTATTGCAAACAATGCAAAAAAGTCAATCTATAATTTCATGCTTATTCATCTAACTAACATGCACGTCTAACTCTTTCTTGCAATCAAGGTAATTTATATTCTTTCAAGTTTGATTTTTTTAATTTTCACACTTTTATACACAGCCACATAGCATTTAGGGAATAACAACTGTACACACTGTTTGTGATCAGCAGAAAAGATAAAAACTTCAGGTCAAAAATTCAAGGTATAATATGTGTTAATTTCAGATGATGGAAGTCAAGACTCTAATCTTGTTGACTTGGAAAGTAAGAAATATAATTGATAATTTGTCACAGTGAACTTAGTGTTAATAGGATATATGAAACCACTTGAGAAGAATTTATGAAAAATAATTTACATGTTTTTCATGTTTATTTTATCAAATACAACAATTTAGAGCAATTGTCCTTAATTCTTGGAGAACTAATGTGCAGTTTTCTATTAAAGTATCTATAACATCCATGAGATTAGTATACATTTTGTATCTTTGTGGGTTGAAAATAAACCTTCGAAAACAAACCAAATTATTGATGAACTATTCAATTGATAAATTTGCTAAAAAACTGATAAATTCAAAGAGATAAAAGAATAGATAGGAACAAAGGAAGTCAAAAAAGCAAGAAAGGAATAGATAGGATAAGGACGAAACACGAGACAGAAACCAACCTCAACAAGCTGACTACAGAATGAAATTTTGTCGAGGACTGCATGTTTGGCACATTCTGGATTTTGATGTTGTCTTTTCAGGGCTTCATGTGGCAAAGCTGATTTTACAATTTCTTTAATATTTTCTAAGAATTTCCTTTCAGTGTTCCCTAGAAATAAAAACAGAACATTTTGATAACAAAAGCACAAATGCACAGACAAAAAAAAATGAATTTTAATAAAAGCTTTAAAAGCATGCAAGTTATTAACTTATCAGAGACTAAGAAAGAAGCTGAAAATTAATAAATAGTAAGAGTGATATACAAGAAAGTAAACATTCTTCCTAAATTTTTTTAAGTGTCTTTAGTGAATTTAGCATTTTGAAATTTTCAGTTGATGCCTTAATGTTTTTGGAAAAAAATGCACAGGATTGACCCTTATTAGATATCTTTGTAAAGTTAATTCAATCATGTAAACTAATTGGACTCTTTGTGTTCATAAAAGCCAAAATCTTACAATCTGAGACACTATTTAAAGTTAAAAAGCAACATTTCAATTTAAATAAATGATTGATACTTGATAGTACACAAATATCAAATAACAAGGAAAATTCATTCTTGACATTTTATGTAATCCAAAATGCAATAATAGGTATTGGACTCTTTGTGTTCATAAAAGCCAAAATCTTACAATCTGAGACACTATTTAAAGTTAAAAAGCAACATTTCAATTTAAATAAATGATTGATACTTGATAGTACACAAATATCAAATAACAAGGAAAATTCATTCTTGACATTTTATGTAATCCAAAATGCAATAATAGGTATTGGTATAATAGGTATAATACATTTCAATTTAAATAAATGATTGATACTTGATAGTACACAAATAAATATCAAATAACAAGGAAAATTCATTCTTGACAATTTATGTAATCCAAAATGCAATAATAGGTATTTTAAAGTTTAAAAATATTTTCATCTTCAAAGGTGCTGTTTTAGCATACAAAATAATTAATTTCAAAAACAATGTGCAAGAAATTTTTACTGATATGCTTAAATTATCCAAGGATCAACATAAATACAACACTAGATACTCATCTAAGTTGAATCTGATTCGTCCGCTTGTAAGAATCAATTACGGGAAATCCACCTTTGAGTTTTCTATAGCCCAGATCTGGGAAGAAATACCATTACAGATCAAAGAACTCAGTTCTTTATCACTCCTTAAAAACAAATTAAAAACACACCTAATCAAGTCACAAACAAGTACTATTACTTAACGAATTAGTGAACATATGTTTATATCTTGAGACTTTTATGCAACTGAACAATTTCAATTTAATTTAATTCAATTCACCTAAATTATACAATTTCTTCTTGAATTACTACAAACATGTCTTCTTTAGTCTTGTACTAATTAAAAAATCTCTGTATCTACAATCGTCCAATGTAAGAAAAAAATATTTTCTCTCTGCTTTCACTAAATAACATCTTGGTCACTTACTTTAATAATTTCAACTTATCTCCTTGTGTGGTTGTCAACTCGAAAGTGTAATGCTATTTCGACAACCACACACATCACACTTATTTGAAAAAAAAAGGAAATTATCTATGTATATATTACTGTGTAATTTTGTTTCTCTTGTAAATATGTATATATGTAATTGATGTATGAAATAAATAAAGTCTAAAGTCTAAAATTTAGCTTATCTCATATTAGTAATATATTAATAAAATTTAAAAAGTAGTACTTACATTCTGTGGTTATTAGGAATGGGTTGAGATTGATCACCTGACAGAAGGGGTGATCTCTCATTGACAGTTTCCTAGCTAAGTAATACACAAATAGTATATATTATCAATTTGAACTTGGGAATTACATCCAGCCTAAAGTATGTAATTCATCTTTTGATAACAATATATCAATGACCTTTAATCAAACAATTAACTCTCATATATATGCCTGTTGTGGTCTCCCTGTGTATATGTAGCGCATGCGCAAGCATGCACGTGGTTGCATTAAAAACAGTTGTCTTCGAGTGACAACATTTCGTCCTGTTGTCTGTTAGTATTAAGATAAATACATAACAAATTGGCGACGAGGCCGGGATCTACGTGATTTTTAACACTGGAAAGTTAAAGACAAATCTCTAGCAGATCTCAAAGTGGAATAAAATGCCTGATGAAGCACCACAACGCGTAAGAAACATCGGTAAAGTCCAAAAATTTGTGGTCGGAACGGACTTCGAAGCGTATGCGGAACAGCTCGACTTCTTCTTCGTAGCAAATGGCGTTACCGAATCGAAGCAAAAGAAAGCTGTACTCCTGACAAACCTTCCAACCGAAACTTACCAGTTGGCTAAGGATCTTTTGGCACCTACGCCGCTGAAAGAAGACTCGGTGACATATGACACGATTGTGGAACGACTTCAGCGACAACTGAAGCCCCAAAAATCACCCCTGGTAGCGAGGTATGAGTTTGAAAATAGATCCCGAAATGCCGGAGAAACGGTGAGTCAATATGTAGCCGTTCTTAAACATCTAGCGACAGAATGCAAGTTTAGTGAGTTGATGCGTTTGGAACGTCTAAGAGATCGTCTAGTGTCTGGTATTAGAGATAAGAAAATGATGAGTGAATTGCTAAAACTCAAACTCGAAGAACTGACATTTGATTTAGCCGTGTCTAAATGCATCGCCATCGAACAGTCATATAAAGATATAGAAGTTATGCATGGGGGGGTCGAGTCAAACCCAGTACATAAGCTGAAAAAGTCAAAACCTAAGCCTAAGAAGGAATCTACAGAGTCCAAACCCGCTCAGTCAAAATGTTATCGTTGCCATGGCGACCATGAGCATCAAAGTTGTCCTTATAAGAGAGAAGTCTGTCATTATTGCAAGAAAAAAGGTCATATTATAAAGGCTTGCAAAAAGAGGGAACAGGCACAGGCATCCCAATCCCAAACCCCAGCTAATCACCTTGATGACCAAGATAGCAGTAGTGATGACCAGGATAGCGGTAGTGATGATTATCTGGGTAATCTAGAGATACATAAAGTGGGTAACAAAGATAATGTGATGTGGGTCACCCCAAATATCGACGGTAAACCTCTCAAAATGGAGCTTGATACAGGTTCAGCAGTTTCAACTATCCCTTACAAGAAGTATAAGGAACAGTTTAGCCATGCTAAATTACTTGAAAGTGAGATTACTCTGAAAACCTATACTGGGGAGAAGATTGTACCCAAGGGAAAGATTAACTGCGAGGTTAATCTTAAGGGCCAAAAGAAACAATTGGATATCCAAATTGTTGAGACACCTGGGCCAGCTCTGTTCGGCCGTGATTGGCTTTCTGTTTTAAAGCTGGACTGGGGCGAAATCAAAGCCCTTAAGTTAAGCCAAGCAACAGTTGAGAATACCCAGGGTAGGGTAGATAAGCTCCTGGAACAGTATGAATCTGTGTTTGGTGATGATCTAGGTACCCTTAAAGGCCATAAAGCCAACCTTAAGGTAGAGGAGAATTGCCAGCCACGTTTCCATAAACCACGCCAGGTTCCATATGCTCTGCGACCGAAAGTAGAAGCTGAGTTGACACGCCTTGAGAAAGAGGGCATCATCAGCCCGGTGGAACACAGCGAGTGGGCGACACCCATCGTACCAGTGGTGAAGCGGAACGGATCAGTGCGGTTATGCGGAGATTTCAAGGTTTCAATCAACCCAGTATTAATCGCTGAACAGTATCCTCTTCCACGTATTGAGGATATTTTTGCAAACCTAGCTGGAGGGAAGCATTTCAGCAAGATAGATCTGCGTCAAGCCTATCATCAGATGGAGGTTACTGAAGAATCAAAGAAGTATTTAACGATAAATACACATAAGGGCCTTTTTCAGTATAACCGGCTAGTTTTTGGTGTAACCTCAAGCCCAGCCATTTGGCAGCGCACAATGGACCAGGTATTACAAGGAATTCCTGGTACGCAATGCATTCTTGATGACATGATCATTACAGGACGAACCGACGAAGAGCACATAGAGAATTTGGAGAAAGTTCTACAACGACTGCAAGACGCAGGCCTGAGAGCAAACAAAGAAAAGTGTGAGTTCTTCCGTGGTCGAGTTCAGTTTTGTGGGCATGAAATTGACAGCCAAGGCCTTCACAAAACAGAGGAAAAGATTGAAGCTGTAGTTAACACTCCTAGACCTGAGAACGTTACGCAAGTCCGTTCATTCTTGGGACTAGTCAACTACTACAACCGCTTTTTGCCTAATGCCGCAACAGTTCTCTCCCCATTACATCAGTTACTGGAGCAGGACAGGAAATGGGAGTGGACAGAACACTGTGAAAAAGCCTTTAAGGAGGCTAAGCGTTTGATAACGTCTGACATGGTTCTAACTCACTACGACCCATCTTTGCCAGTTACGCTCGCATGTGACGCATCTCCGACAGGAATTGGAGCCGTGCTTTCACACGTCATGCCAGATGGAACGGAACGACCAGTGGCCTTTGCATCCCGATCCCTAACCAAGACAGAACGCAAGTATGCTCAAATTGACAAGGAAGCCCTATCAATTGTGTGGGGAGTGAAGAAATTCCATATCTATCTGTACGGGCGCAAGTTTACACTTATCACCGACCACCAACCTCTGACAGCCATTTTTCACCCAGCGAAGGGAGTACCTGCCATGACCGCAGCGCGACTTCAACGATATGCTCTATTTCTTGCTGGTTTTGATTACGACATTGAGTACAAGAACACTAAGGAACACTGCAATGCAGATGGTCTTTCTAGACTACCATTGCAACAACATGAGAAAGGCGAAGAAGATGTTGATTCATCCGAAGTGTTTCATGCAATGCAGCTCGACATCCTACCAGTAACCAGTGAGGCAGTTGCTAAGGAGACAAAACGCGACCCTGTTCTAGCCAAAGTTTACGAGTGTGTAGTGAAAGGTTGGTCCCAACGTTTTGACGGAGACAAACCCTACTATGATCGAAGGAGTGAACTCACGGTCCACCAAGGCTGTATTTTGTGGGGAATGAGAGTAGTAGTTCCTGGTAAACTTCAACGAAGAATCTTAGATGAATTGCATGATGGTCACCAAGGGATGGTTAAGATGAAAGCTCTTTCAAGGAGCTATGTCTGGTGGCCGAACATCAACCAACAACTTGAAGAAACCGCTAAATCCTGCAGTGGGTGTCAGCTGAACCAAAAGATGCCAGGGAAAGTACCGTTACATCCATGGGAGTGGACCACAGCACCATGGCAACGGATCCACATTGATTACGCTGGTCCCTTCCAGGATTCCATGTTCCTGGTGGTTGTTGACGCACACAGCAAATGGCCTGAAGTTATTCCTATGAAGACTACAACATCGTTCAAGACTATAGAAGTTCTGAGAAATCTATTTGCCAGATTTGGAATTCCTGAACAGATTGTTAGCGATAACGGACCACAGTTCGTATCCAGCGAATTCCAAACATTCACCAAGTCCAATGGTATCAAGCATGTGACCTCGGCGCCATACCATCCTGCTACAAACGGTCAAGCCGAAAGGTCGGTGCAGACTTTCAAACAGTCATTACGTGCAATGGCGGAAACCTCTAAACCAGTAGGGGAAAAGTTAGCTAAGTTCCTTATAGCTTACAGGAACACGCCTCACTCTACCACAGGCGAGAGCCCCGCAGTACTGATGTTTGGAAGACCTTTGCGCACCCGATTAGATCTGGTGAAACCTAACTTGAATCGTAGGATGAGGGACAGATCGCTCGAACAGAGCTCAGCGTCCATGAGTAGACGTCAAATGAGACAAGTGGAAGTGGGAGACACTGTGATGGCCCGAGACTACAGAGGCAGTTTAAAATGGTGTGCTGGACGAGTGATAGAGAGAACAGGTCCACTGATGTACAAGATTGCTGTTAGTGATAATGCCATTTGGAGGCGACACATTGACCAGTTGCTGCCTACAGGTTTTCAACCAAACACACAACAGTGTGATGAATCACCAGTGGTAGTTCCAGATTCCCAACTTGAAAACCTACCTTCTAAGGACGAGCGGGAGACAACAGCTTCAGTGGTCAGACCACCAGAGGCAATTGAGACTCCTTCGCCTATTAAAGAACCTACCACCGTGACTACTCCTACAGAACAGAGTGAACGACGCTACCCAACGAGAGTACGCAAGGCACCAGAAAGACTTAACCTATGAACTGTTGGCTTCACAGCCAATCAAGAGACAATACCTTACTTTGTGTTTAAATGGTTTATTGTATGTTTATGATAACTAGTATCTAATGCATGTATTATCAATACACAATTTTTGTCGGGAGGAATGTTGTGGTCTCCCTGTGTATATGTAGCGCATGCGCAAGCATGCACGTGGTTGCATTAAAAACAGTTGTCTTCGAGTGACAACATTTCGTCCTGTTGTCTGTTAGTATTAAGATAAATACATAACAATGCCCAAACATGTCTATCAAATAAAAATAAATTTAAGACCGTGCTAGAGGATCTACACAGACAACAAGGATAAAAGAATATTTGAAATCTCAGTCAAAGAAATATTTAAAGCTTTTAGAGACATTAATGATCTCATAAAATATGCAAAGAGTTATTTTCGAAACAAAGTTTTGAAAATAAAATACACCTATATGAAGAAACTTTATGCATGAGTCAATGTGAACCCCTTCCCCCCCCCCCCCCCCCCCCGGACATGGTGGGGGATAATAGGGAAAAAGTACGGGATTTGAATGTAAAATTTTGCCCCAGGTGGTGATGTATTGGACACTTTTGGTATATTGCCTGTCCCCAGACTTGTCCCTAGGGGACTTGCCATGACTGGGGATTTGTCTTATGAGCCTGCAAGTTTAAATTCAGCGGTAATCAACCAGGTGAGTTCTTTGTCATGCAAATACGGTTTTTTTTTCATATTGAAGTGTTGACCATCCACGCTTGAAACTTTGTGAAACAGCTGTTTATAAGTTTATATGTTATTTTTAGAAGCATATAATTTCGTGCAGTGCCCCAGAGGAGGAGTGGATATGTTCCCTCTGCAAAAGGGTAATATAATAATACAATCATGTAAAGTTGAAGTACCTTGTTTAACATCGGTAGTTCCTTTAGCTGAGCTAATCTTCCAGGAAGCTGACGGTGCACTTATTTTTTCCCCCTCTCTCCATCAGTGCTCCGTTTTAAGGGTATTTAAAGCTATTTAAAGCTACACGTAAAGGAAAGAAGTAGAAACAAGGATGCGAGGTCAGGACTGGGGATCGAACTAGGGACCTCTCGCACCGAAGGCTGCGCACTAACCAACTGTGCCATCCTTGCTCCTTAAATTAGTAGTAATATTATAAGCTAACATCTTTATATTTGTGCTGAACTGTACATCTATTCCATTGACTATTATCAAATCCTAGTTCTTGCAATTTTAATATGTTCTAATATTTTTATAATCATCCTGTTTAGTAAATGATAACTGTACTGTCGTCCAACAAGTTTATTGTAATAATTGGTTGATTTTCCTTTTCTTTCAGTGTGATGTGCCATACCCAAATTGTGTTTGATGAATAAAAATAATGTTTAATGCCTTTTGTTCAGTTAAATCTCTTTGCTATTTATATAATGTTCCCAGGGGGTGGGGGTTTGGTAACTACAGATAAGCACCAGGGTCAGGGGTATTTGTCATCATTTGAGAGCATGCTTTCTACAAATCCCCACCTTGTCCCGGAGTGCACGTCTTTCAATTTCTCGATTTCACAATCTTGTCAAAAAAAGAAAGCAAAATAAATTCAATTCCTTTCCAAACAATCAACAACCTTTAATCGCAGGAGATAATTATTTAGTAATGAAGTTGAATATAAGTTCTAGATCTACTAAGCTGACAAAATAAAACTGTAAAGATATAAACTTCTCTGGCGTGATGATAAATGATAAATTGTAAAAATTTATCAATTACAAACATGATAAATTGTAAAAATTTATCGATTACAAACCTGATTCCCGTCGTCTTTGCCTCCACTAAAACAACAGCCCATTGAGCTACCTTTATATGTAATTCCAAAATATCACCTCAATTATTCACTGACAAGTTATCTTGCCAGTGCTCGTGGATTCAGTGCAGTTTTACAGCTCAAAATGTAACTTCCTGCAAGTTTTACACGACAGGAAATGAAAGCGTTGAAGGACAAGGCTAGGCTGCTAAGTCTTGGAGCAATGCAAAGGATCATGGGATATCCGAAATTTATTGTAGCTGGATTTATCTTGCAAGATCATCTAAAAAGTCTTCGAATGCCCAGGTTCAAGGATTTTTGTGTTCGAATGTGAGCGATTGTTGCTAAACATAAACAACGGCAGGGCTGAGGTCCTTGTACAGTGGGTATCACGGCTGTTTCAACCGCGACATTAGGTTCCAGTCCCGAGCGCGGCCAAAGTGGATAGCTTGTCAATTTCATAAGTGCTTCGATAAATGGCGGCAATTTTAAAATTTTCAATTGCTTGACGAAAATGTCTTTCGTAGCCGCTATTTGAATTCAAACGAACTGGAAAGTTTTGTATTATGGTAGGTATGACATTAATTGTGTACTGCAAACATTTATATTTTGATCAAAACCGCTCTTTGCAATGAAAAACTCACTCGGCAAGTGATGGACTAAACCTTGCTTTATCTATAAATGCGTAAAAAGTGCGTTCTTTATTGCCTCTCTGCTCAAACTACAAAGTTTTTTGGGACTTAAGATTACATCTTTTCACATGTTCTTTTAATGCACTTTTTCGTTCTCCTTTTGTATTTTTATGAACTTTTTTTTTTCTTCGACTTTTCTCGGTATATTTTGCAACATCTTAACAGTGTTCGGGAAGCCATTCAAATGTCTTTTACCAATTAAGGTCTAAAACGCGCATGTGTAATGTCCAATAAACTCTGACTGATTAAATATTTGGCTGATAAAACGTTTCAGATTGGATTTAGATGACTTATTAGATGTTTTATGGAATCTTTCTTTGGCTAATTTTCGAAAAATAAGCTACTGAATCCCACACACAAATGCTAGCTCAAAACTTAAGTTTTTCTCCACGATTCCTCGCTAGGTCTTTATCTTTTCTTACATGTTTAAGTTTTTTTTTTTATTTCAAATTATTTTCAGGCGAGTCATTTGGATTTTCATATTCAAGAAATAGAAAAATCTTGCCGTGTTTGTGGTCTGAGGATAGGCGATAAATATAAGTATCGATATCTCGTGGAAAAAGTTGCGCAAAAACTTAGCAGTACATTTTGCCTTGATTGCAAACACGACAAAGAGAATATCCATCCAAAGTATGTATGCACTGCGTGCTACGCTAAAACGTGCAAACACGACAAAAACAACGAAAGCTATGTGGCGGCAACTGACGTTGTTGAATGGTCTGCCCATAGTGACACCGATCACTGTTCAATATGTGAAATGTTCTCTGAAAAGATGGAACGTTGGCAGAAAAAGAAAAACCAGCATTGGGAGGGGCAGGCCAGCCAAAAAAGCAAATAATGTTGAGAGGATTAATACAACAAGCAAAACTGATAGCAGTATCATTCCTGAAGCCTTGGTCGAGAATGTCCCCGATTCTTCGAGATTCATCGAGCCAAATCAAGACCTCTTTTGCCCAATATGTCGCGAGGTAAACATAACTAGGAGTATCGTCAAGCATTTTCTTTTTCTAGTGGACATTATTATATAGCAAACATATAACGCACGCTCTCATTGGTTTAATAAGTATGCGGGCCGTACATTCCCGTACGGACCGAAAAATTGAAAGATGAAAATTTTTCATTGCTTTTCGCATGTCAGTTTGATTATTGCTTACGAAGTCAAAAATATTCATCAATACTAATAATTTTTTTCGATAGCTGTGATGTAAATGAGGTCACTTTTCTACCGACGAAAAAGAAAAAGTTGTTTTTGTACTTTATGAATGAAACTACAAACGTGGTGATACCATGAGGACATTCATGAAATACAAAGAAATTCAACTTCACTTGGAAAACATTTAAGGATTTTTGTACTGATAAGAGAAATGAATAGTTGAAAAATTCATACCTTTTACTGGCCTGGGATATGAATAAGTTTTCCTCGGCATTTCTCCAGGAGAAAGTGAAGAAGGAACATTTTCGGTACTGAGACGGAAAGTTTTCACAAATAATTGTTCTTGTCGTTTACTACAGGAAACATGTCCAACAACAACAACTTGATTTATAGTAAAGGTTCAATACTTTCACTTCTTAGATGATTACAGTTATAATATAACCAATGCTTCCTCTATCAAGGTATTTTTCTTGTTCAGACAGTCCATTATTTCAATTCCACAATAATACCAAAAATGCATTTTTTGGAGGACCACATGATTGAATGGGTCAAAAGGTATTTTAGAGTGATTCTAGTGTGTCATGTCATGCTCATATAGCAAATCAATTGACTAATTTTTGCTCACAGATACGAAACAGGAGTGGGTCTTCTTGGTGAACAAGGAGTTGAGTCTATCCACCATCAAATAAATGACCTATTAAGGGCATACTCCTGCATTAGAAGCAAAGATGACCAGTTAGAAAAAGTGCTATTAGAGCATCATAGATGATGCCATCCAGCAAATATAGCTAGGAAGCCTGAAATCAAAAGGAGAAAATAGAGAGAAATGTTCTTTCATTGGCTTGTAAATAATTATTACATGTATATAATGTAAATTGGAAATATTACATGTATTAGCAAAATAGCAAAAGCAGTAATGACCACAGTTTTTTTAAAAATGTACATAACTTAATATTAAAATGGATTATTTTTCTTTTTCTTTGCTTCCTTCTTTCTTCTCTCTTCTTTTTGCCAATTCCTCTCTCCTTTGCCTACATAGCTCTTCCTCTTTCTGTTTCTCCTCTTCAGTCCTATAGTATCAAGAGCATTTATTGGGTAAACAACTCAATAAGGATGATACTAAGATTCAATGTGAACCAGACTTTTGTCTATAAAGTGAACTTACATGTCCTTGTCCTCAAAAACGACTCCTTTGGGCTTTTTCTCTTTCGGTCTCTTAGGGGGCATGGTGCTATAAGTAACATATTAAACTACATATTAAGTTTAAATCAAGGACCAAAAACGAAATTAAGTGGTTTACTTGCTTTTTTGGAAACCGGACTGTTCCTTCTACGCTGACTCCAATACAAGCAGTACTCGATTGTATTTTGAGCGGGAAAATCAGATGCGCGCGTGCACACAAAAGAGCGGGAAAGAGCTTTTCTCCAGGTAATTCGCCATTTCGAGGTTGCTCAAGGGACTGGGACGAATTCGCTCTCGCAAAGCCGTCTGGGATCGTTTTAGGGGACGCCATGTTGTTATCGTTACCAAAGTTCTCATGAAAGTTCTCAGAAGTTCTTTATAGATTAGTAGCTAAAAATGGTAAAAGTCAGCTGTTGTGTGCCAGGATGCACAAATAACTGGAGGAATTCGCCGAACATTAAGTTTCACTCTTTGCCAAAGGATCCGATAGTAAGAAAAAAATACGAAAGACTTATAAGGAACAAGACCTTGAAGATGGACTCCCAGAGCACAAGAATATGTGGAGCACATTTTCCTGGCGGCGAAAGAATGAGCAGGACTCAACTTCCAACGATATTTCCTTGGACATCGGTTGAAAAACAGCAACGTACGATAGAGAAACACGGATTGCCTTTAAAGACCAAGGAAACATCTCAGACAAACGAGCATAGTTTGCCTATTGTGGACAACTCTTCAGAAGTCGAACTGCTTGATGAACTTGATTTTTATGTTTCCAACATTGATGACGAACGTAAAGAACAGGGCACACAAACTGATGAAGCAGAATTGCAAGCTTTAAAAGACGAAATAGTCTCTTTAAAGGAAAAGATTCAGTCTTTGGAGAGTGAATTACGAGTCATCAACACAAAACCAAAATTTGAAATCAATGATCATAAGAACAACGACGAGAACGTTTCTTTTTATACAGGTTTTCCAAACTATGATACATTGGAACTGTGTTTTGATTTATTAAAAGAGAAAGCTTCTAATTTGTGCTACAGTGACAGAGAGGAAACTGCCTTTCATCCTGAATATAAAAAGCCGGGAAGCAGACGAAAGTTAACTGTCTGGCAAGAATTTACAATGGTGCTTTTAAGGCTGAGACTTGGATTGTTTGAAAAAGATTTGGCTGAAAGGTTCAGAGTGTCAGTCTCTACAGTATCAACTGTGTGTAGGACGTGGATCAAGTTCATGAGAAAGGAACTTGAACCTATGTGCATCCAGTGGCCATCGAAGGAACAGATTTTCCATTACATGCCTCCAGTGTTTAAATCATTCTATCCAAACTTAGTTTCGATAATTGACTGCACTGAAGTGCAAATGGAGTCCCCTTCCAGTCTAGACAAGAGATCACTATGTTATTCCAGTTATAAGTCAAGAACAACTATGAAGGCACTGATTGGTATCACCCCTAATGGAGTTGTGTCATTTTGCAGTGATCTTTACTGTGGATCTATTAGTGACCCTGATATTGTAAAGCAATCTGGATTCTTAACGCACCTAAACAGGGGAGTCCTAGTCATGGCAGACAAAGGTTTTACAATACAGGATGAGCTTGCATCAGTGGGTGCTAAACTAGCATTGCCCCACTTTCTAAAAGGAAAAAAACAATTCTCAAAAGAAGAATCTGAGCACAATAAAAAAATTGCTAGCCTGAGAATTCATGTAGAAAGATACATGGAAAGAATTAAGAACTGGCATTTCTTTGACAAACCAGTACCAATAAGTATGTCTGATATTGCCTCAGATATTTGGATTGTAATTGTATGTTTTTCTAACTTTCTTCCACCAATTGTAACTTAAATTCCATGTAGAATGACCCATTAACTAGATCCCAAACACAAAAAAGGCAAAAATAATAGTACTAAATAGTGAAAAGTTATGCTAATTTTGTTTCCTTTGTTTATTTAGTGCTAAATAGAGCAAAGTGTTGCACAATTTTAGTGTTTGTACTCCAGAATACAAACAGTAAAAGTGTATCAATATTTTCCATTTTTTAGTGTACTAGATAGCACTAGTTAAAACAGAAACAACAAAAATAGCACAATTCCTATTGGGCTCTTTCAGTGGTTGTAGAGTGATTGCACTTAAACCGTGCAAAGTCACTATGATAGAGTGCAAAAAATATAACCGTGAAATATTTGAAATACTAAATTGTGCAATGTTATGCAAATTTTGTTTTCTATTGTTTAATCAGCACTATTTTGCAGTATTTAGTAATTTGTATTTCACATATATATTGCTTGCACTCTACTAGATCCTACAAAATAGTTAATATTGTTATCAACCCTTTTTACAGTTTTCTTTCATTTTCTTTTAATTGAAATTTTCATGAAAATACATTTTTTATGAAGGCCTTGGAAACTTGTAAAATTTGTTCCATCTTGGTTCACCATGTAAAATTCTTGGATACACAAGTTCTGGAAAAATGTGTTCAAAGAAGAAATTTTCGAGTTTTGGTAATACTTTATCCCAAAACAGTGCATCAAAATGAACAGTTTCTGTGTGAGTTCCATTATCACTTGATACAATAAAATTACAAGTTGCACTTTTTGTACAAAATAACTGTTGTTGCATTTGATAATAGTATTTGTGGTTCTTATTTATCTGTAGCTCATTCCCATTCTTCTTGTAAATTCCAAGCCTGCACATTGCATCATCATGGGACTCTCCCTCTTTCACAACAATCTTCTTAACCTCAACTATACTATTATTACTCAAAACTCCATCCGGAGATGCTCCTAAAAATGGATGTGTGTCTGATATGATGAAACCTGATTTCTGTACATTGTGACCAGACTCTTTTTCAAATTCCTGTATTATGCTTGATTCTGCCTCAATACCATCCCTCATAGCTTTAGTTTGAATAGGTTTATTGTAAAGAAGTACCTCTGAAATAGCTTTTGTGGGGCTAGTTGTTGGCTTAATTAAACAGCGCTTACACTTTGATGCTGTTATTCTTGGTTTACGCACATCGAACCATGTTCTTGTCTGGTGTTGAGCTTTTGTTTCTTCAGCAATTTGTTCTTTATGTTTAACCATGTCATAAATTCTCTCTTTGGTTCTCAATGCCTTTTGTTCTATGTCAGACATTGAAAGTGGTGCACACTTGACAGGAGATACAATATCCCATTTACCTGTCAAAGGTTCAACTGTAGTTGTATCTTCACTCACTGACATGGAATTTTCAGTTTGTGGAAGTTCATGTGGAATAATGTAGCTCAGTCCAATTTTTTTGCCTGTTTTTTGCTCAACTTTTTTGATCCTTTCATATACTGCACCAAAATCATGAATTTGCTGTTGCTGGTTAAGTCTAGTATTTTCTGAAGTAGTGTTTGTTGGCGATTTAGAACTTTTTCTTTTTTTGTCCCACACATGTTTTTCAAACTTGACAGCCTGAATAGTTGAAGGTTGCTGTTTTCTCTTTCTTGGTACACTCCAGGTGCAAGGCTTCGATGTACATGGTGTGTTTTCATCTTCAGTCTGTTCAATGTCGTGACGTTTCTTACATATATCTTCTATGGCAAATAAAGTGGCAGCTAAATGATTACAGCGGCCATCATTTCCAGCAGGGCATGGACAATAAGCCTTTTGAATCTCCGAGTTGGCATGTAATAAAATTTTCACCGCATATACTGGTCCATGAGTAGAATATGATGGCATTACTTGACTTTTTACATAGAACACACCATTTTCAGCTTTAGTGTACATGCCTAACACTTTACCAGATTTATAGAAGTTGTAGCCTTTCACTATAGGTTTTTCTACGGACAACTGTTTCTTGAACTCAATATCCTCGATTAAGTATTTCCATATCTGGGAGTATCCAATATTAGGGAGGCACGATATTCCTACTTCGAAGCCATCTGTAGGAAACTTCACGTCTGTCAATGGATCGATTTCTTTTTCAAGACCCAGTTTGAGACGCTTTTTTTGCAGATTCAAACCTCCATCGGGATCAACAAGATTATCAGCCAATCCATTGTGAATATAGTCATTTACTCTGGAAAAAAAGATAAATAAAACATTTCGGTGTTGATATTTGTTTGATAATCGTCATTTCACAATCGATGAAGAACCTACTAACCTTTTGATCAAATCACTTTTGTTTCCAGAAACCTTTGCTCCCCTGCAACTCAACCAGCGTTTTAAAATTGGAACTGTACAAAACTCTGCCGGTTTTGGGAGTTCAGCTCCCGGTATGTCTTCTTTGCTTAGCTTTAAAACCTCCTTCGAAGACTCCTTCGGAGCTTCATCAACAGACGCCATTTTGAAATGTGTCCCCCAAAACATTCCCAGACGGCTTTGCGAGAGCGATTTCCTCCCAGTCCCCTGAGCAACCTCGGAATGGCGAATACTACTAGCTGGTTGTCCTCCATCATTAAAAATAGAGATGTGGGGATTGTCGTATAGATAGTCGTTTGTGCTTAGTTTAAGGCAGATAAGAAGTAAGCGACTGAAAACAAACGAATCTAGTATTCAACAAATAGAAGGGTCGATCGACATTTAAAAAAAAGTTCATAACACGAAATTGCAATCAAACAAGCTATAATGAATTTCTGCACTATTCTACTAACTTACCTTGCTTGACAAAACTTTGAGTGTGGAGATAGACGATGCTGAACTTCCACAACAAGACGATAATCCGAGCAGGCGCCATTTTTAACGAAGGAAAACCAATCGCTCCAAAAAACTCTTGTACAGCCATCCTTGTTGAACACATGGTTCTCAACTAAACATACTAGTATAATCTACGGATTGGGATGTATAAAATGTCGGTCTACGTTCAAAAACAGAACGAAAAGGGTGAATATTTTCACCGTCACTGTCATTTCTCACAAATCTTCCTTGGCAGAAATATAACAATCTCGCTTTCATGTCCGATGGCCGAGCGAAGTGTGGACTGGAACCTATTGGCGCGAAATTGTTCGAATGAAACAGCTGTGGTATGTACTACATAATAGCTATATCTATATAGATTCATTACTCGGGCTACCTCTGGTAGCTCAAGTCTAGGTTTACCTTTTCGGTCTATCAATCTATCTATCTATCTATCTATCTATCTATCTATCAACGTTGCAAATCGGCAAATTACCCAGAAGCCTTTGGGGTACACTGTTGACCACGAGGCTTCCTGTGGTCGCGAGAGATTGAGAACAAAATGGCAGACGCTATCAATATCGGAATTTATCGAACTTATACTTTGCTTTAAATCGTTAATATCGAATTCTCGAATTTAGTGGTGACCTTCTTACCAGCTGTTGTAATCAACTTATAATGTATTGATCGTCCAAGAACACGAGACAATCACAGATCGATTTGTGGCAGCAAACTTCACTTGAGGACAGACATGTAAGACACAGAGATATTGTTTTTGGATCAGTAGTTTGTTTAAAATTAATAATATTTCACCACATACTGCTTGCACATTATGTTTGCCTATATAAGCTTTATTTATACACGGTGTCTACAGCCATGCTCTTCGTTCCCGAGAGCCTTGTTAAAAACGAACTAATTAACTAACAATATCTACAATGTTTGTTTTTAACTAGAAAGACTAGGAGATTCTTGCCTTTGCGTAATAAGGTGACAAGAGTGTATTCGATAATTAAGCCAGGAAACAGGAATTAGTAAATGGTGCAAAATTACACCAAATACACAATGGAAAACAAATGTTTTTTTATTATTAACTTATATTTAGTGCAATCTGTATTTTGTACAATGTCATGATTATATTGAATGCACTTTACTGTCAATCATGCTCATGTTCAATGTTGGCAGATAAAAATATAGTGATGGATAATCATGGAAATGATAGTAATGTTTATGAGATCTTATATTAGCAAAAATTGAAGAATAATTTTAGAATGTACAAAATGATATATTTTAGAATGTACAAAATGATATATTTTGTACAAGCTTTGTGCAACCATGTTCACAGAAACAAGATAAAGTGGATTGAATTGAAGATATTACTGTATGTAGTAGTATCAGATTGATGTGCATGGAGGAGCTATATATGGTATCGGTAATGAGCATATATTGTATGACATTACGCTTCTTCAAATAAAGCATCAGCAACTGACTACTGCTATAATCATTGATCTGCTCCATATTAAAAACTGGTAATCCATGTATTGAAAAGTTGTGTTAAGAAACTGAAATGTACTGTACTGAAATGATTTCACAGAAAGGTAACTGTGGTACTTCTAGAATCTACCAATGTGATAACAGCAATATCAAACTCATTTTAACTTGGACATTGAAACAGTCTGCTGCAGTTTGTAAGTCAGTTTGTTTCCATAAATCAAAGTACAGAATAGAAATTTAAATTGTCTGAGCTATAATGTATTATCTATAGATCATATTGGATCATTTGGTAGGCATTTACAAAATAAAGCAGACCATATACTGTATATGTCTGGCATGATAAAAAGACCAGCAGTATATTAATAACCACCATGATGTGGTACAATTATGTACAAACTACTTTCTCCCAAATATAATTTGTGTTATACTCTGGGAGTACTTGTCATGCATTTTTGCAATCAAAAGACACTGACAAGTCAAACTGGTTACCATCAACTTCTGTTCTCCATTTCTCCCCAAGTACTACACACAAGTAGCCCGAGTGAACGCCTATTAGGCATCTAGTTCAATCCAGCTTTAAGGCACTTCACGCTTTTGTCCACCATTTTGAATTGGGGCAAACACGGGAAAATTTATAGAAATCTGGATCACTTTGACTTACCATAATTCGGCTCGATTTTGTTGGATTTTCAAACTTCAATGATTTGCAGACATACATGACTTGTGCCGAAATGAAAATTAGACTCGTACAAGTATTTGTGTGTGTTAAGTCTTCAAAAGAGTCAGTGAAGAATATGCCAGTTGTGAAAGGGAAAATTGGCGAAGTAATTGTTGATACGTTACGTGACACTGGATGTAGTGGTGTAGCAGTCACGAGAGAATTGGTTCAAGACGATCAGTTAACTGGGAAGTTTGATTATATGATGCCGATAGATAACACAGTAAGAAAAGTACCTTTAGCATTAATTACTGTGGACACTCCTTATTTTAAAGGAGAAGTTGAGGCACAATACCAATTTACGATTTGACTATTGGAAATATTCCAATTGGTCAAGACAAGTGTTTCTCAAAGATTGACTTCAGTAAAGAATACTGGCAAATCCCTGTAGCCACACAGGATATCCCCAAGACAGCATTTGTCACACCTGATGGAGCCTACGAACTCTTACGGATGCCATTTGGAATGGTAAATGCCGCAGCAACACTGATGAGAGCTATGTGTAAGTTGCTGGCAGGTATGAACAATGTAGAGAATTAAATTGATGATATTCTTGTACATACTATTTCTTGGAATGAGCATACTAATGTTCTTGAAGAGCTTTTTCAGAGAATGGATAACGTAACTATTACAGCCAGACCTACTAAGACCCTACTTGGAAGTTCCAAAATTGAGTTCTTGGGCCAAAATATGTCAGTTGGGGAAGTTAGCGCTCACTCAGAGAAGATAAAATCAAGCTAGCCCCACGCCCAAAGACAAAGAAGCAGCTTAGGTCTTTTCTAGGGCTGACTGGCTACTACTGCAACTACATTCCTAACTACGCAACCATCGCAGTTCCTCTAACAGATCTGACAAATAAAGGTCAGCCGAATAACATTATCTGGGGAGAGCCACAAGAGAAAGCCTACAACACACTGAAGTGTTTACTTACCAAGAGACCGATTCTGAAGTTACCAGATCTGCAAAAGCCATTTATCCTACGTGCAGATGCATCAGATTATGGAGTTGGTGCTGTTCTTATGCAAGAGTGAGATGGTCAACTATTCCCAGTCAGCTACACAAGCAAGAAATTGTCTGACAGAGAGCAATCGTACGCCACAGTCGAGAAAGAGTGTCTAGCTGTGGTCTGGCAGTAAAGAAGTTCATGGTTTACCTATATGGAAAGGAATTCATCCTTCAGACAGATCATCAACCACTGGCGTACCTCAACAAGTCCAAGTTCACCAACAACAGCATAATGCGCTGGGCGATGTTTCTCCAAAACTATAAGTTCAAGATACAAGTCATGAAGGGAAAAGACAACGTTGGAGCTGATTACTTGAGCAGAGTACAAGAAGAATGAACAATAAACATTGACTGAATATATGAACACTTAATATTGAACTGTTTATTTACTTACTTTGTAAGTCTTTGAAAGGGGGTAATGTCATGAAGTCATGTAAATCTAGGTGTGAGAGTGTCAGAGCGTGAGAGTGCTCGAGCGTGTGTACGTGTCCCTAAATACATCAGTCCAGTATCTATACGGAGATGTGCACGAAGTGTCTGTTGTGAAAAATAAACGAGGCCGAACAGAGTTTCAGTCGTCTTTCGTAGCAGAGTAGTTTTGAAACCCGTGACATTTATATATATTTTTAACATATTTTATTAGGTTTTTCATTTTGTGATTATTTACCTATTTATTTTATTATTTACCTTTTTTTATTTTGAGGACCCTTCTGTAAACCATATATATGATGTTGGCATCCTCAATAAAGATTATTTATCATTTATCATGTTTTAACAGAAAATTATTGTCCCATTTCAAATCTGAAAGCTGTTTCCAAGATGATCAAAAAGATTGTACACCTACCTGTCAATAAATGATCTCCATGAACCCTTTCAATCTGCCTACAAATGTCTCCACAGCTGTGAAACTACTCTTGTACGTGTTCAAAATGATATCCTTCATGCAATAGACAATCGAAATTGTGTTGTACTTCTACTCCTTGATCTGTCAGCTGCCTTTGACACTGTTGATCATGGTATATTGTTGAATCGACTTAAATCTAAATTTGGTATACGTGGGAATGCACTCAAGTAGTTTGAGTCTTATCTTTCTGACTGTTCTCAGTATGTTGCCTTGGATGGTGGTTCGTCTGATTCCGCTAAATTGGATTGTGGTGTTCCCCAGGGATCTTGGACTTATACTGTATCTTCTGTACACCCAACAGATCTTCCAGCTGCACATGAGTCCCTCCTACACATGATAAGATGCAACTGCAAGGCAGCCTGCAAAACAATGAGACTCACTTGCTTAGATTGATCACCAGCGTGTGGTGTTTGCAAGAACTAAAGCTGTCTAAACTCAGCAGCACCAGACTTCACAACTGAAGATGACTCTATAAACTAATTGAGATTTTGGTTGCGACTTCACTAAATACGGAATATATTTTCTCCCAACTAGAAGTCAATATTTTGTGGTATTGCCGGCTTAAAATCGCAGTTAGTTTTGTATTGCGATTCCAAAAATATTTTTTAGAGAAAAAAGGAAAAACTTATCCGTTTTTGAGGACTGAAAACAAAACTCTCCTTACTAAAGCGTGTGCACTGACATAATTGTCACCTGCGCTCTGAAGGTTTTCTTTAGGTTTCCAAAGTGATTTTCCTGTCTTCCTTTTCTTCAAAATACTCCTCATTTTGTCAGTTTTTTTGCAATAAATACTACTTCTAAAGGTAACTTAATGCTTTCCTTTACAGTTCACAGTTAAACGATTGACAAATTGGCATCTTTAGACATTTTTGGTATTATAACTGTCTAGAATTAAAAATATTCATCTCAGTGCGGGATTCCTGTGGTGAATTTTCAAAATAAATTTTTTTCAGTGTTTCTTTGGTGAGAGTTTTGAAAAAAAAATTATGGGTAACTGGACCTTACATCGTTTTGTTGTATGGAAGTGAAATTAAGATTGTTGTAATTGGTCTTGAGGTAAAACAGGTTGATTCCCTTTTTTGAGGGTATGGGTTCCCTGTGGCAAGACACCAAAATCTTCAATCACAATTTTAGCCATGCTAAACCAAAGGGATTTTGGGGGATTTTTAGTATGTTACTTTGGACACCTGCCCTGACATTTCAGCATTGACTTTGAGAAAAATTCTATTGCAATATGTTTGAGCTTGACCCCCAAAATCTCATAGATTGACTGGACTACAATGTCAGTAAAGAGCATGGCATAAAATTTGTGACACGTATATCACTAGTTTGAATGAGTATAATATATTCTTGGTTTTGGTTAATTTGTTTTCATTCCCTCTGCCCACCTAGCTCGCAACCCTAGTTCGGGAACTCAAGCAAGAGTTGAAGAATCTTAAAGCACAAACTTCTACAGCAAGCGGGAAGCTTTGCTTGCAGTGGTGAGGCAGTTAGCATCAGCCCCTAATCAATTCAGAGATCCTTCTGCTATTATGGCCATCCTTCAGAAGCTGATGGACTACTTGAGGACAACTGCAACGGTGTGCAGAACCTGTTGAGACACTCTCCCAATTTTGGCCTTAATTAGCCAACCCTGTTTTATGCTCCCCCTCCCCCCCCTCTCTCAATGTTGGGTAGGCCGGGGAGATTTCTGCTAGGTCCAACACTTGACCCAACCAACATTGTGTCGTGGGGAGGGGGATTCAGAATATATGGCCGTTCCACGACTTACATGGTGGGTATAATATCAAAGAACGTCAATTTTAGGACACAATGTCTCAACTATTCTGCACACCGTTGTGCGCATGATCAAGCAGCATATTATGAAGCAATTATGTGTCAATACAGGCCTTATTTGTATAATAGGCAACTTAGAGATATTATCATGAGTCTCCTGGGCTCCAAAGAGAAAAGTTGGGTGGCCAATACTACTGCTAAGACGACAAAAAATAACAGCCAGCAACGGGATATTTTGCTCCCTACCCAAGACCTTATCGTGGGCATGACAGGGTGCCAGACAGAGAGAGATGAGGCCTGGTGTGCTTTAGTTGCAGTCAGCCCGGGCATCTCCAGAGGCACTTCCAGAACGTTAACCAGAATCAGAACTGTTCGGGCCCTGTTAATCATTCATTTATTTTGGATACAAAATGTGTCGCTTTAAATATTTAGGGATTCATTTTGCTTGATGCGTTTATATGTTTGTTTTTTTATTTTTTGTTCTGCTTGGTTATAATTGTTAGGATACTGTAGTTTTTGTTGTTCTACATAATAAAGAGTTCTGCTTGTTTTCTCTGTTTAGTTGTTTTGTTCATTCCTTTTTCTCACTTTCTGCCATTTGTTGTACCTAGGTGTGGGCTTCTAATACTTCTCATGCCCCTTGGGGTTGCCTAGGGTTGGCATTGTGGTTTGCTGCTCCCCCTGTTTTTGTTCTGCTTCTCATTTCTTTTATCGCCTCTATGTTGTCTTATTCAATCACATATTCACTTTTTGTTTAGGAACCATTTTCAAAACGCCAAAAGGATGCTTTACACCCATGTGAAAATCCTGAGATATGGTAACCTCAATGTAAACAAAACACGTGCCATTAAAAACCTCAGTCTTTATGTAGTAGGTTGATGAAAGTTCGTAACTGTGGGTGCTTTTATATCAGAACTACAGCTGTTTCAAGTTGACTGGTCGAGCCCTTGAGAAATTGTAGGAAGCCTCCTTAAATAAAGTCTTCACCATCATCGTCATTCAGCATAGATTAACAAAGAGCCCGAGTTTTGCAATGAGGCCAATCCATTCACTAATTTTTGTATAGGAAATCCTATGGTTTGGAGTGCAATTTGGAATAAACTTGAACAAGTGGGATTTCAAAGAGTTCAAAATTTGAGCCATATGATTTCCTATTAATAATATACATGAAACCAATGAGTTTTTTCTTGCACAAACATTTTTGAATAAAACCTGAGTGCGTGCTCGATGTCATGTGATGGCATCAGTAGCACGCACACATTTCAATCGAAATCTCATTCAAAAACAACAAAATATTTAGCTTTTTTGCCTTAGTTCCCATCAAAATCATTCCTTTGTTGAATGGAATGTGCCTAGTTTTGATGTTAGATAATGTTATCAGCAGCATAACTAAAAACCATTGGCAAGAATTGAGGACAGTTCACGGTGTTTGGGGGCACATTATAGCTAATTAGAGATGTACATTCATGTTACGTATCACCACTAGCCATTTATATTCAATATGGCGACCAAGTTTTGTCGATACCTGAATCATCTTATTACAACAGCAGATTTTTTAGCGATTAAGTGAGGACAAGGCATTGGACCTTTCTATGACATTGATAGAATCATATCTAAAAGTAAAGGGAAAAAGGGGGAAGCGATAAAACTATTTTTGTTGCTGCTGTTCTAGTCGTTCCTTTAGAGCAGTAGGAAACATAACTGACTTTCAATTTGCTATTTTTGAAATTTATTAATGATCTCACTTAGAGTGGTTTTATCAACCCATGCAACAAAGTGTAAATCTTAAAATTTAATAAGTTGTATAAACTGGAGATACAAAAGAAAACATGCACAATAAAGTGTAATTATGCTCAAGTTTGTTTCATGGATTTTTGAAAAACGCTTTATTTATAGCGCTTAGAGAACTAGAAGCCTCCTTTAATTGTCCCATAATTGTTCGAATTGATTAATAATAATAATAATAATAATAATAATAATAACGACTTTATTTATAGAGGGTAACACTTAACAGTAATTTTGGTAACTGATGAACTCGTGGCCCTCTGGTATACATATACTATTGTCGATAATACATCAAATTATAAATATTAAAAATAGATGATTAACTTATATCATATTTATCGAAACTAAAGTGCTATGCTGAATAATTGAATAAAACACTATAAAATATATTGATGTCGTATTATGCGTTATGTAGTTGAACTCATTTAAAAATTATATGAATCATGATTGTTGGAATCAATCACGTCTTTTTACACCAAAACCTCATCCAATTTCCGAGAATTTTGCAGCCATTTGTCTACAAGCCTTGAATTTTTTTTACCGGTTATTATTTTTCTGCAAATTAGATCAAATAATTCGAGATATCAGATGATTTTTAAAAATGGCTTTATGAGAAAAAATGGTCATAAATCCAAATTCTAAGGTGAATTTTTTTCATATTTCGTTAATCAAGTAGAAAGTCATTGAGGACTACATACAACATGTATCGCACCAAGTTAATCCTTAGAAGTTGCTATACAAATTTGCGCTGCATGTTACGACGCAAAATTATATAGTAAAAACTACCACCAAATCTCAACAAAATCATATCTTCTATAAGAAAGACAAATACCTATTGTAACTTGCGAACAAAATATGGAGACATGAGAAGCTAAACGCCAATGTTATCCTCAAGCAAACTTGGAGAGTAATTTTTGTGACCACAAGGTGAACGTTGTGAATTTGTATTACTTCAACTTCTACAAATTCTGTGTAGTTGTTACGTGAAATTTTCTAGGTATGGGATATTAACAAGATGTTAACGTACCTGTTGCCAAGTGTCATTGTCTTTGTTGCACTAGGTATAATTCAGCAAGCTTCAAAAGTAAGCAACAACATTGAGTCGATGTTTGAGCTGCCAAGGTAAAACCCTCATGGTTTGTTAATTTATTCAAAACAACACCTTACTATCAGTTGCAAAATTCTGCACGCGATCTAGACTTTTTGGGAAAAAAGACAGCAGTTCTCTGCATCCAATTGCTTCTGAGTCCAAATCCCGGGTGGAATTGGGTAAACATTTGAATAACATGCACGGGAAAATGTTGATAACACAGTAACTAGACTGAAATATACAACGTGCGACATGCATCTCGGGGAAATGCCTTAAGGTATCAGGGTACCCCAAAGTTTCTCAAAAGGGTCGATAAGCTATGATTTAGTGAAAAAATTATTTCACTAGCGATTTTTAATAGCGAGTTATAAGCGAAAAACTTTTTTCCAGCTTAATCCCTGTCAATTATCTGTTGACATCACTTGTCAATTGACCTGTCATCAAGATGTCTTGTCGGTGAAGAATATATTTGTCTAACTATCGAAACCTTTGTAAAAAGATTATTCAACAAGAGCCAAAGTTTAATGGGATCAAAAAATCGTCTGTTATCGTCTGTTTTGTATCGGATACAGCTATTTTGGTAGTGTTGTAACTTTAGGAATGTATAACAGAACAACGAGGCAACTAATCATAAATCTGAGACATAATTTTGACAAGTGATATCTCATTATCTCAGAAAGATAGTAAACATTGTTTTCAGATCAATATTGATTGACCGGGAACTCCACGAAGACACCTCGGTGAAAATTTGAATACTTCGCTCTAACCTAAAAGGAAAAAATCATTTTACAATAAAAATAATAGAAATAGTTTCTACATTTATTCAGCTTTCTAAAAATGTATACTTTAATGGGGTTTATAATATAGCTCAATTATAACACACGTTCTGATTGGCTGAGAGACCACCAAAATCTATGCTCTATTTCACCGGTAAAGACATGGTTTTCTGACGAATGATTTTACCAGAACGTCTATTTACAAATTTCACTGTAGTTAGGAGACCAAAACTTAGAAATAAACTAGAAAATACTTTCAATCATTCCAGTTATCGTTTAAATTTACAAACTATAAAGCCTCGTGGTCGGACAATAACAACGTAAATATTCATAGAAAAGGACTTGTATGAGCATGAACTTGCAAACGCCAGTATAAATCAACTTTAAGGAACTAGAATTCATAGCATAGTAAATTGTTTTTTCTCCCGGATTAGTTTCGATCAATAAGAGTTATTTTTCATTGAACAAAGTTTTGTTTCTTACTTACAAAGAGAGGCAGAAGATTTCCAAAACTGATTGTCGCCATGAGACAACTTGTTCAATCTCTGTTGTTCAATCATCCTTTGTATGAACCAACTACTCCAGTGTATAGATGTTTTGACACAAGCTATCGGTGAACAGCCAACAGATAATTCAAATCAACAGCTTCTCGTTCATCAGCAAAATCCTTATCCTTATCCTATATCCTTACCAAAATCCTTAATCCTAATCTTGAAGAACTGTAAGTTATATTTGGCCTTTTTGTCTATTTCCGAGTCATTGTTTCATTATAAAAACAGAAAACTCCATTTTCAACATATTTTTTGCTGAATTCTTTCGATGAAAGTTGTCAAACTGTTTTGTCAAAAACGCCGCTTTGAGTCACACTGATTAGTCAATAGTACGACAAATGTGATTGGCTTACATTTGCGCAAGTTTTGAGAATTTTAGTTTTGATCAGAAAATAACACAATTTGATAGTTCTTAAAATACCTCTTGCTATATCATAAAAGCGATAGAAGACTGTTTTCTATGACTCTACCAGTGAAATAGAGAACTTGGGATTTGGGAGAAACTTTCGAAAAAGTTTGAAAATCACTCGCCTACGGTTCGTCAAGCCTTCAAACGTTTCTCGTGTTTCTCCCAACATCACGCGTGCTCTATTTCACTGGTAGAGTCATAGAAATCTATCTTCTATTGCTTAATTAGACTAAAAGTTTTGGCGCAATATAGAGTTGAACGCACACCGGTCGCAGGGTACCCTGATACCTTAATAATTATTCAATTAACAAAGTACTTAGTACTTGTATACTTGTATGCCTTTGAAGATGTGTTTGCAGTTAAGTGAGTATAGCGAAATTTATATTTTCAACAAAGTCTTCAATTATTTGAGATTAGTATTTGAGATTACATGAAGAATGCATATTAATTGTTTGCTCTTTTAATAAATGGTTGCAGAGATTTGCAGACAATAGGGACTTTAAGATTTAGGACGCAGTTGCTCCAGGACGTCAACGGAAGTGAATTTTCGTTTCCGGTTTAAAGTGTGCATGACTGGTACGTTCCCCGTCCGCGTCGAGGTGGCGTTCTCAACGTGAGAGAAGTGCATTTGGAGTTCTGTATACAACGTGACTATTTAGAATTGTTTTGTGTTATATTTTCAATACTTTCTTTGACGAAACATTTCAATCTAACAACTTTGTTTATTAAGGACTGATAATAGAGTGAAATAGATTCAATAAACAACGATTTTTGTATTTTTTCAGAGCTAGAATGGCTGCATACTCATCGAACAAAGGTGGGAATAAAGTACAAAGGTACGAAATTCCGAAAATAAGCTCAAACCTGATCTGAAAATCATATTGCTCAATGGATTAGAGAAAAGCAAAATGTGTTTAAACTGCATATTGGGGATTAAAATTACTCGAGAAGACAGATTTAAGTCAAAATGAAATTTGTTCTCTTGCAGTACTCCTTTCTTTTGGACGTTTGACCACGATGTGATTTTCTGCCGAGAAATCCTCAACATAAATCCATTTACAACAAAGAAAGGAACTATGCAAAGAAGCGACATGTGGGAAAAGATCGCAAAAATACTGAATGGTTGCAAGTTTCCCGTGTTTAACGTAGATAAAAGAGGTGTCCGTGACCACATTGGAAATATTATAAATAGATACCAAAAGAAAATCAGAGCTGAAGAGAAGGCATTGGAGATAGCTCCAGATGAAC
Organism: Telmatactis stephensoni; assembly: GCA_029948255.1. Lineage (NCBI taxonomy): Eukaryota > Metazoa > Cnidaria > Anthozoa > Actiniaria > Isophelliidae > Telmatactis > Telmatactis stephensoni. The sequence goes on along the minus strand of JALIZF010001341.1, from coordinate 78,297 downwards.
CCACCGAGCTTGATGAATTACTTGAGCAAATCATTGCCCTAGAGGAGAGCTCAGAGGCAGAGCTGCAGGACGCTAGTGCTCAAAAGAAGGCAAAACTTGAAAATGACAAGGCAAAGGCAGAAGATATTAGGCTTAAAGCCATGGAGAAGATTTCTGATACAAAGAAAAGGGCATCTGAAGAGGGATTGGAAGGAAGCACTCGTAAAAGAAGAAGTGGGGCCGATGCAATTGCTTACCTGTCAGAAAGGGCTGAACTCAATTATGAGTTAAAAGAGAAAGAACTAGAACTGAAGAGACAAGAGCAAGAACTTGGGAGAAGACAGCTGGAAGCCAGTGTAGAACATCAACACCAACAACAGCAACAGCAAACTCAGTGATAAAGCTTTTGCAAGATCAACAGCAGCAATATCATCAGCAGCAGCTGATGCTATTGCAACAGCAACAACAACAAACTGCTGCCCTTATGGGTATGCTAAATAGTTTCTTAAGAAGTAAACATTCCAAAGAATTTCATGCTATTAGAAATGCCTGCTTTGTTGCCAAGTTAAAAAAGGCTTTATAGGGATAAGCCTTTTTGTATGTTCAAGTGTTTTTTAAATTGTTTTTAGTCCACTTTTACAAACAAGAAACAAACATTTCTTATTACATAGTTGATCATATATATTTTCCACAAATTTCATGTTTTTGTGACTGCAAACTATTGGGGTGCAGTGCAACCTCTAAATACTCAGCCTTATTGTGTAAACAAAACATGTTAGGGCAGTTTGAGATTAAGTTCTTGTTCCAAATTGAGAGAAAGGGTTATAAAAAATGATTTGATTGAGTGACCCAGGTGAAAACATATTCTGCATTATTCCTAGTTGATACTACTTTAGTTTTCTTTCTGAATATTTCACTGGTATGTTGTATAGTTACAGTAAGCAATGCAAAAGCATTGTTGTTAAACCTATTTACAGTGTGTACATCCTCTTTTGACTTTTTTTTATTTCTGTTTAGTTGAAATAGTCATCCAATGCAGGGGGGTCAAGTCCAAAGTATTGTGCTGTTGTATTTGAATAAAGGCAGGTTAGAGCATTTCTTAATAGAGCACAAACTATGTACATTTTTCCAACATGGCTCAGTCCTATCTTGAGGTTCTTCTTAAAATCAATAAATTTGAAATAGTTAACAATGTCTGAAAACAACCATTCCACAGCGACGCGTACAGCACTCATGCTCTGATTGAATTCCTGCATTTGTCTCGTTAGCACCACATGCCTGAAGGGAGCTTGGAGGTGAATGCGCAGTGGATATGCAGGATCCCCATAGATACACATTTCTCTTCTATTTGGAGAAAAGGCAAACTGTTCCAAGTTGACATACAGGTGAGAAATTGCCAATATCCTTGCATCATGCATTTTCTCCTCTGAAAGGAAAGAATCAATGACATATTTATTATGTAACTGCATAATACACTCAAGCATAACACATTTTTTAATCTGATTTTATCAGTTGTAGTAGGATGTTTCAAAAGGGGTGGGTGCGTCACATTTTGATTTTCAAACAAATGGTGTCACATTACCAATTTAATAAATTTAGTAAGTTAATTAGTAGTTATCCTTGTAACCACACCTAGTTACATTATGTTTTTTCCTGTTTGTGCAATCTGTAATTGGACCTTTTAGCGTCACCAAGCGCATATAAAAGGCCTTTAGTGTCCCTTTTTGCTAGTTTTAGTAGTGGTTCGTTAATGGTGTGCAAGTTATTTAACCTTCGTTGTTATATTTTGTCTTGGTAAAATCTTTGGTTTTTAGAGGCAACAATGCAGAACGCCCAAAACGTGTACCAGGTGCGCGTGCCATCGGTTGCCAAGGGATACCACGTACGTCTGTGATGAGACCGTCGCCGAGGACATAGATCGGGATGTTTTTGCGTATTTGAGAAACACAGAAAAAAAAGAGACAAATTTTCATTGAAAAGTCAAAAAGGAAAAGAGTAAACCAAGGTAAGATATAGTCAAAAGCATATTTTTCATAATCCCTGATCAAGAAAAGAAAACCGCATTTAAAATAGGAAGTTTTCTTCCCGTTTTTTATCGCTAGCTTGTAGATAGCATAATCCATGTTTGTGTTCCACAGACGTAAGAACGAGAAATGGCAGCAAATTTAAAGGTCGAAGAAAATACAAAGAACAGCCAAAGGTAAGATAAAATACGAAGTAAACAAAATCTATATTAACCCTAAAGTATTTACAGTGATTTAAATTGTCTAATATCTTTCATAATCAATGGAAAAAAAATTGATTTGCTGGTAAATTTCGAGACACCGATCCATGGTATGTAAGTATGCCATGCAAGTAAAAAATCATTAATAAAGATAATATAAAATAATTTTTTGGGGGGTAGTTCTAAGGCAACAAGAAGTTGTAATACATTTCTGGGTCAGCTTGCCTGTCAGGTACAAGTTCTTCCGTCAGAAACATTGAAAGAAATATCAATAATAGTCACTGTTTTCCGAGTTTGCCAACATTGTTATTCTTGTATTTGTTAAGAGTTAAATTTCAATAGAAATAACTCAGATGGTGAGGTAGACATAGACATAGGCATTTTTTTATTTAGTACCAGTAGTTGACAATGATTATAGATGGTGGATATAAATGATAAAAAATGAATGTTTGGCTAAATTAGGTACAACAGAATTTTTGGTACAAGCTATCTATATAATAAAATGTTATCTTTTTTTATACAGCCAATCCAGTAAGATGGAGTACTCGAAAGAAAAAGATTTGAAGCTGGCCATGGAAATCCTTTTTTCAGAGCCATACAAATTTAAAGAAATGACCTTGCAAAATGTCCAGGCTTGGCAGAAAGTGGTCACAAAACTACAGACCATATATCCCAGAGATTTCACCCAACTCACTTCAAGGGGGGCTAAGGACAATATGGCACTGCTCCTGCAAAAATACAGGAAAAAGAATTCTGCTGAGGTAAAAGCAAGTGGGATCAGCCCTGAAAGAACGGAGCTGGATGGGGTTGCTGGAAGAGATCACAGAAAAAATGGACTTCTATGCAGCTGAAAAACGAAAAAGAAAAAGAGAAAAAGAAAAAGGAAGAAGCAGCAGCAAAAGACATAAGGCTGAAAGCCATGGAAGCACTAGGTCAGACTAGGAAAAGAGAGGAGACATCAGTAGAAGATTTAGAGGAAGATAGTAAGCCAGCAAAGATCATGAAAAAGAAAAGTTCCAATGGTAGTGAAATGGTGGCATTCCTTAGAGAGAGAGCTGAAAAGGAGATAAAACACCGAGAAAAAGAGGAAGAATTGAAAAGCAAGAAAATGGAGGAAGAGGCAAAGAGACACAATGAGTTATTTCAACTACTGGTTGGACAGCAACAGCAACAAAAAGAATTCCAACAAAAACAACAGGAAATGCACCAGGAAACCATGAAAATGATTGCCACTCAACAACAACAAAACTTCCATATGCTAATGGCTTTTCTGCAGAAAAGGAATTAAGAAACACTTCACTTGATATTATTTTTATTTGATTTCACATTATACAGTTCATAATTTCAGAAACCATACAAAAATGTGAATATTCTTTAATTATTTACAAAAGAAAAATCAAATTCAAGTGAAATATATGGAAAGGGATCCTAAGCTTGGTACTTTTCTATAAAGTGTACCAGTTCATACACAAAAATTGTTTAAAGTCTTTATATTAACTAGACGCACACGTGCGTTCACCCATGCCCTGGGAGCCCCTTTTAGGAGAGGCTTCAATGACCTGCCCCGTTCGTACTCTTCCCCGAGCCGTTTCACGCATTCTTCACTTAACCGTAACATAATAAAGACCTTTTTTGACCTTTCAAAGAATATCTGATTAGTCAATTTGTCTGTCAGCAGCTACTAGTGTTTGCCTTTGTCCTTCTATTATCATGCATGGGTATTGGATATCTCCAACATGCAAAAATATACCAGTTTATTCAACTTTTTATTTCACTATATATCTCAGTTGTTTGCTGTAAAGACTTTTACAACGACGCTTTTGACACAATAACAAATCATGTATTTTTTCGTTCATGTTTCAGATGTTTTATCCATTACGTGACCAAACGCATCAGGTCAAATAGAGCCTTGGTTCCATGAAAATATATAACTAAATTGTCTGGCCAGAATGTCGGTGTTAAAATTCAATACAAAAACCTCTCAAGATCTCTTGAATGCTTGAATGAAAAATATAATTGACTTGCCTCTATATGCGTTCGTTTAGCAACATGTAGAGTGAGAAATTCGTAGATTTCCAGCTCAAAGGAATTGCTCTGAGTCGCGAGAGTTTCATTTTCAAGTACTCCATTGAGAGCTCGATATTTGGTCAGAGTAATGAGTTCGCACTCGCTCAAAGGTGATGAATGAAGGGCATTGTTTCTTACACTCTTACCCAATCAGGAGCTGTAACACGTGACCTGTTGTGCAAGAATGCCGCATTCTCGAGACGATGAGCAGAAAAAAAGAAGAAGACAAAACATTTGCAGTTTATAACTCGTTCCCGGCCTAAAGGCCTGGGCACAAGTAATTAATGTCTTTTTGATGTGTATTTTTAAGATACACTGCAGATTTGTCAAATATTATATAATTCATTTTGAATGCTCTAATAGAAACTAGGGTATTCCAGTTTTTACAAATGCAAAGTGTACCAATTGTTTAAATGGTCAAACATTAGAGATCAACTATTAAAATTAGTGCTAATTAAGATACATGTATTGTTCCTAAAAATCACTTTGTTTTCCATTGTTTATTTTTTTGTTACTGTTGAAAAATTTTGTGACTTTTTCCTGACCTATTGCTATGGCAACAATGTTTTACTATATTTTCATGCTTTAGAGTGATTACACTTAACCCTTAAGAGTTATGACACACTACTATGAGTACCAGTTTCATGGGTTAACTGCAATGACTAAGTCTTAGGTCGTAATTTCCTGGTAAGGGGGAAGTGGTGGGGACTCCTACTGGATTACTGATTTTGACCCCTAAAAAGTATGGGCATCCCACTGATTTATACTCTGAGCTAATTTGTTGAATTGAATTGAATAGTTGTATACTAGATGTTTTGTGAAAAACAAACTTATATATGATATTTTGCATACTAACATATAATTACTGTTGAACTACATAACCTATTGTTTTCTCTCTGCAATATACCAATGATTGCAGACAGAAAAAGCATAAACCAGCTGCAATGTTGCAAATAATGCTGTCAGTCTAATCTAACAGACGGCAATATTTTTGATAATGCTCTGTGATTCTGTGACCACACAGCATTATCAATAATATTGTAACATGACTTGCTTAGGGGAACCAGATTTGCAGGATGATAAAGAAATGTAACTACTAAGTTAGCAGTCACAGTACTTTTCAGAGCCTTTTCAAAATCCAGCTCCCCATTCAGAAAAATAGTCTTGTAAGGCTTTCTTATTATGACAAACGTTAATTAGCATCAAAACGTGTGGGACATACATGCAATCAACAGAAGTATGCATGCTCATACTATAATTCATTTTTGTACAAAATAAAATTTGCTTCCCGATTTCAACAATTTTGATGATTTTGATGGTTATGAAGTTGACCAGTAATTATACCAGATAGTTACTTCAGCCAGCAGCAATATTGGATATATTGCAGTCAAACGCCCTCAGCTGACTGCAATATATCCAATATTGCTGCCGGCTTCGGTAACTATCTCATACATAATACATGTACGTTGCATTGAAGCACTTGCACAATTAGGAAAAGTATTCCTCTACAGATGGTGGTTCCACACCAAAGAATGTCCCTGCATTATTGCCATAGAGACATGTTAACGCATTTCTCAGAAGAGCACTTACAATATATCCCTTCTCCACAATCCCTACCAGTATCAAGAGACAAGGCTTTTAAATCTTCGAACAAGGCTGCTCAGAATATGATAAAAAGAGAACTGAAGACAAATCCACCGTCGGTATATAACATGGGAGATGTCGTTCATATTCGCCTACACAGATCAAAGAAAGCCATAAAAGGAAAGAAAAGTTCTGTGAGAGGTAGTTGTGTGGGTTTTGTTTTGGAGTCAGATCATGCGTCTCACAGCTATTTCATTGAGTTCAAACGCCCAATTACTGGAAAAACAAAAATGCACTGAGTGAAAGTTGATGATGTGTCATTGATGATGTCATTAACAAACGATAGCATCCTAACAAAAGGACAGAGAATCGTGATTCCCTCTACCATGCAGAAAGAAATTCTAGACAAATTACATGCAAATCATCAAGGAGCAGAGAAAACCAAGCTTCGAGCAAAGATCGTAAGGCCTGACAACTGACACCACTACAGCAGTGCTAGTTTTCAGGAGTTTTCTAAAGATTATGGGTTCAACCATATTACCAGTTCCCCGCATTATCCACAGAGTAATGGGTTTATAGAAAACCAGGTAAAAACGGTAAAAGCAGTCCTACAAAAGACCAAAAGGACCAGAGAAGATCCATATATGGCTCTACTTTGTCTCCAGGCCATTCCCATTGACAGCAAATTGCCATCTCCTGCTGAAATACTCATTGGAAGAAAGATCCAAGACAATCTACCACACGGTTTGCTTAGGGAACGAAACAGTGATGAGATCATAGAAAGACTAAAGAAGCGACAAGAGTTGCAGAAACATTACTATGACCGTACTACCAAGACGATTCAGGATCTTCAGCCAGGACAAAAGGTAAACATCCAAGACCCCTCTACAAAAAGGTGGGAACCCAGTATGATAACAGAGAAACTCAATATACCAAGATTATTACTCCTCCATAGGAGTCATAAAAACACGCCATAAAAACACCCATCTTTATTGCCATGAACACAATAACTACTGCTTCTTGTCGATGTCAATGACAGTCGAGGCGGTGGCGGCCGTTTTCTACACAAAATTATTACAATTTCTGATGTCATATCGGTTTACAATTAATAAAACTAATGACTGTATCCTTACCGGACTGTATGGCTCTTAACTCAACGAATTAGCTGTGATCTCTTCGATCCATTACTCGATCGTACAACCTAGTACAGCTTAAACACCTCGTGCTCAAAAATATATCACGTGACTGAAAATCACATGACCACAAATGGTAGCCACAAAAATCATATAGTCATCACTCCAATGGGTAGGGAGCTGTGCCACAACTAAACACACAAAAGCACCATCAACCCCCTGCAAGACCACAGGCACCGTCTACAGAACCACACATGAATACCTACAACACAGAAACAGACGTCCCTAAGTCAACATCACCGCCTGGAACATTAATGACACGTAGTGGCAGAATTGTGAAGCCACCAGACAGATATGTGTTACAATATACACAGAACTGCTTGAAACATAGTGAACTATGGAACATTAGGAGCGCCAATTACAAGCAACTGCTTCAAAAATGATATATATAGCTATTTCAAAAATGGTTGGCTGGGCAAATGGCAATGGGCAAATGGCAATTGGCAAATGGTGATTGCACGACCGAAAGGACGTTTAGGGTAACAGAATTGCTTCATTTTCATTAATTAAATACCCAAGCAATGCCGGTACCATGCAGTAAAGACCTTATTGGACAAAGTGGTTGATAGGCGATTCATATCTTCGCGCCAGATAGCAGTCTAATAGCATGACCACAGTTCCTTTTGGTTGTGCAATCACCAATCGCCGATCACCATTCACCCCGTGAACCTTTTTTGAAATTGCTATATATATATAATTGCTATAATCCATGCCAAACGATCATTTCTACATCATCTAGACTCTCCATGTATAAAGAAATGCAACAACAACATGTTTGACGTGACCATGGGCTCATACGATGGAGCAGAAACATGTGAATTAACTGGCTTATACATGTTATTGTGGATCACACCAAAGCTTCATTTTTCAGTGGGCCTCTACCGTGATGATGGTTTAATTGCCTGCCATGCTAGCCCTAGAGAAACAGAAACGATCAAGAAAGAAATCTGCAAAATATTTAAAACTAATGATTTAAAAATAACAATAGCTAACAAAAAAACTGTTAACTTCTTGGATGTAACATTTAACCTAACAAACGGAACCTACAAACCTTACTTGAAACCCAATAACAAACTTTTATACGTACACCAACAAAGTAATCATCCTCCATTACTGAAAAACATTCCACTTAGCATTAACAAGAGGCTAACAAATATCTCCTCTAACCAAGAAGTGTTTAACGAAACAGTAGAACCATACCAAAAAGCATTGAATGAAAGCGGATACGATCACAAGCTGACATACAATCCACAGCCCAACCAACGTGGAAAAAAAAAAACAGAAAAAGCTGCAAAAGAAACATCACGTGGTATAACCCTCCCTGGGATTCAAATATGAAAACCAACGTTGGAAAGAAGTTCTTAAATGCTGTAAACCAATGCTTCCCGAGGGATCATCCATTGCATAAAATCTTTAATAGGCACACGCTCAAGCTAAGCTACTCCTGCATGCCAAACATAAAGACCACCATCTCCACTCATAACAAGAAAATAACCACAACCCAAACAGCCAATGAACAAAACAAATAATATAACTGCAGAAGAAAAACAGAATGTCCCCTTGAAGGATCAAACCGCCAATGGCGAAGTAACTCGTGGATTGACCGAGATGACCACAGGAAGCCCAAACACAATTTTTTTTAGTAAAAATAACGAGTCTTCATTTGAAGACAAAAATCCAAATCAATAAATTAATAATTTATTTAGCGAAGAAAGAGTCATTAGCTATAAAAGAAAAAAAATCTGTCAAAAAAAAAGTGAAAAAAGAATTCCCCGTAGGGCCGGGATTCGAACCCGGACCTCACGATTGTAAAGCCAAGACCTTAACCACTACACCATCTAGAAGTTGATTGGTTCGACTTGGTGAATTTTGTATATTTATTGTCAGAGTGTGGTTATAAAACAAATGCAAAAATGCTTTTCTCTCTGTGCTCTGTAGCAAAATGTCGCTATAAAGATAAAAGAAATTACTTTACAAAACACTAAGCCAATAAACTAACTCAATACGCCTTTTTGTTGCTGTTTTCGGCTAGCGGACTCGAGGCCTTCACGGCGGCGACCGACGACTGCTTTCAAAATGTTTTCGTTTGTTTAACTTAAGTTATCTACTTTGACTCTTGTGACCTGAATAGAGCACGAACACTAAAAGCTTGGATTACTTTGATGTTGCACTTGAAGAGATTTTTGTTGCTTGATAGCGATGTACAAAGTCTGGCAATCGACTGCAGTGCGAAGTCATGTCTAAACTTGCTTCGGTACTTCGATGGTTTTACTCCTGAAATAGCTTGTACTAATACTAGGAATTTAATGATCTAAAAGGCTTCTTCTTTAAACAACGTCTGTATATATATATTTTTCGTGTGTATTGAACATGTCTGCTGGGAGTGTTAGTGGTTTTATCTATAGTCTGATTTCTACATAAATCGTGAAAAGCAAATATCGTTGATCTGTGAATAGTTCGGGACTCCTTCGGGAGTCCCGGAATAAAAAAACATATTTCCTTTAATCTCGTACCCAGAGCCCACATTACTTTCAGCCTGCGGTCAATTCCATCTAGCATGCGCAGTAGCATACTTTAACAATGTTCGAGTGAGTGAGTGACATAGGTTACTACTTTATGTATGGCACCATTCTAGTCAGACAATAGATAGATTGGATAGTGCCATTTCATGTTGTCATACATGAAGTAGTACGCTGATCATTTGCATATTTGGACCCCTCACTATAACTCGTGGATTTGCAATCCACGAGTTAAAAATGCCTCCAAAATAACGTAATTTATCAAGCAACTGTAGAAACAACCACATCGTCAGAAACCTACGTAAGACTTGCAACAAACTTTAAAGAACGTTACAGAAACCACAAGACATCATTCAAACACAGCAACTGAAGAAACGAAACAGAACTATCAAAACATATTTGAAACTTAAAAGACGCTAACAACTTTTACCATTAAGTGGAAAATTCTAAAGAAATGTAGACTGTATAGTAATATAAGCAAAAAATGTAACATGTCTAACTGAAAAATATATAATCATCTGTTACTGTTTGTTTATAATCTCTTACAGAAAGGGGGATGTCATGATATATGTATGGTATGTAAGATGATCCGAGTTGTCACGCAACTCAGGCCAGTAAAGTTGTAGTTGTACTATCAAAATCAGTAGCCTGTGGCACCCAGTCTTTTTATCGTCGATCTGTCACTCACCTATCACTGTCACGTGATAGCTTTTTAATGTACCACGTGGACACAATTTTCACATCACGTGATATCGTTGCTGTTGAAATGCCGCCGTTTATTTTGATTTTACTATCAAGAGCAGTGTAGTAACGAAGCATGACAAATCTCTGAGTTTTTGATGTATCAGCTAAAAACTAAGTTAGATAATGACAGATATGGTGTCTCTTTTATCGGCCCCGATGAAGTTCACTGGTTGAGAGAATCCACGCCCTTTCAAAACGCTACAGTTATCTACAGCTCGAGCAACTCTGAGTGCAATACTGTGACAATGAGAAATGCTTTGGTGGAAATGTTTAGATGTGCTTCTTCTGTAGAAAACAGACTTCAAACGAATTACCCTTAGAGTTAAAGAAGCTAACTCTCCCGCGTTTAACCCACCGACAAAACTGAAGCGACAAGAACAAAGACCAACTTCTAGTCGAAGTTCACGAAGTCTATTTTGCTGATTTTCCTCCTTCAGCCAAATCAGGTCCAGCCATACAATTGTTATCTCAACCGTACACAAGTTCAAGCTTTGTACTACATGCCCTGAATAGCTGTCAACCGGTCACACCAAAGAATATATTGATAACTTAAAAGAAAACTTTTAAAGAAAGAGAACAAAGAGTCTTGGAATGGCTGCAAGAACACTCTGAAAAGAACAAAAAAAGTCAAGTTCAAGGCGAAGGACTGAGATGTAGCAATTGCCACCACAGGGAAGGACACAATCGTCTGAATTGCCCATACTAGAAGTGTGATACTTTGTTTCATTATGGAGAACTGACTAAACACCCTGAAGTAAAAGCAGAAGTACTACGCTTTGCAGTCAAGTTTGGCGTGACGGAAGTTTTGTTACATACTTTTGTCATTCATACAATGAGGTTACCAGGGGCAACGTCAAACGTCAACGTTTCAAGTGTGTTGTCTGTGTTAGGACAAAGCCAGATATGGACAGAGTAAATAGAAAAGGAAGAACATTTATAAAGGGCCAGGCTCTGATTTCAGGAGATCCATTGTCAATGAAATAGTTAGAAATGGAGGAGATGCAGTGAGTGGTTATTTTCCTGGTCGATTTTCTGACGTTGCAAATTCTTTCAAAGTTCATAGAGAGACCGTCAAGAATATTTGGAATCGTTTGCACAATGACGGTACTATTGAGCCACGCAAAAAGACTGGAGGGAGCTTGTTGAAGTTCTGAAAAACGAGAGGCCTACCTGTTCATTATAAAAGAAATTTATGAAAAGCTTGAAGAATTTGGAGACATTCCACAAGGAACGTCTTACTCAGTGATTTCCCCCTTGCACCATACTAGCACATCGCAAGGCATCACAAAAAGAATCTCCAGTATGAAGGTTTACACATGTGTTCTTGTCGTCCCTGTATTTTATCCTCAACTCGGTATCGGGGATAAACTGCAAACAATCAACTTTTGCTCTCACAGCTTGCATTAGATCTTAAAATGAAGAAAGCTCTGATTCTTCGACAGAAATGATCTCGCACCAGTCTTCAGCAAATGAAATATCATAAAAAAAACTTTTAGTTGAATCATTTCTAGTACCAAGATTAAGTACAATCGAGAAACCTTGGCAAGCAATACCTAGCAAAATGAAAATGGTGCTGGTGAAAATGGTGATATTTCCTGCTTTTGGCCTGATGACATAAGCAACTTTTGACGTTGCCCCTGGTAACCTCATTGTATAAACGACAAAAGTACGTAACAAAACTTCTGTCATGCCAAACTTAACTGCAAAGCATAGTAAAGGACGTAAAGTGACAGCAAAGAGATCTGGTCAAGGAGATTTCATTGATTGAAAATGATTTAAAAGTAAAACAGGCGTCTGCTGCTTCGATCAAAGAACGGTATATTTACAAAGTCAGGACTCCTCTTATTGAGAGCGATCCTACCAAATACTTAAACGTCGGTGCCGATGGAACACAGGTGGAAAATTAAATAAGTTTCAGATTAAGATAAATAAGTTTCAGTTTAAGATTCCAAAAAGCTTGAAAACATTCTTAAAGGCAAAATCCCACCTCCTGGGTTTGATATTCAAAAGGTGCTACATGAAATTGACCCAACTTTGAATCAGTCGGTTCTTCAAAGCGGAAAAACAAGAGTATGAAATCCATATCGAAGGCTTTGGCAGGATCGAGGTGTTTACTGGCTGACTGCTACTAGTACAAGTACTAATACTGCTGCGGGATCTGATGATTACCTGCTGGCCCTTGGGATTCAAAAAAGTTTAAATGAGTGACCTTTTTCATATATAAACTTACTGATGCTGACTATAATGATATGTCGACTGACTTTGACTGTAATAAATGTTATGCTGGTCATTTTGAGTTCATAGCGTTGACTTTTTATTGAATTCTAGTTGTTATATACTATGTTATGACATTTTTCACACGGATTATTTTCAAAAAAAAATGTTTTTAATTGTTTTAATAAACAGTAGCACAAGCTACGATGAATTGGACGTCGCAACGATCGTCACGCTGTAGGTAATTAAGCCAAAGCGACCAAAGGGGAAATTTCCTGTATAAGAATTTTTGAATCCAAGAGTATGACTGTGTCTTAGTTATATTATGTTCTGTTTGAATATTGTGTTAATAAAGTTGTCATTTTGTAAATAAAATGCAATGATAAACTACGTACATTATGAATGCTCATGAAGTTTAAAAAATCTTGACAGTAGTCTACATTAATCCACAGCATCGTAGAGTCTAGCATATGGTAAATATGGTCTAGCTGTCTTTAAAGCTTCAATGAAATTAAGATCTTGTTGTAGACTAGGGGGATTGCCACTTTTCCGCTGATGAGTAATATCACCTTGTTCGCGGCATTGTTTCCATAACTTTTGATCGACCATTCGACTCGAATTGAAGTGTTTAGCAACCTCTGTAAATGATCCTTGAAAATATCCAGTAATAACATCGCCAACTCTTTGTACAATATGGTCAACGTTACTAGTTCGAAGATCCATACCAAGCGCTTCTCCCGAAGTATAACTGCGGCCACTCTTCTATATAATCATGTTTTACTTTGTTGAATGTTTTAAAAAATTTCACTGGTCAAAATCAAAATAAATGGTGACAATACAGCAGCAACGATATCACGTGATGTCAAAATCACGTGACAGATTCTGGTAAACAACAGATCAACGATAAAAAGACTGGGTGCCGTGGTCTACTGATTTTAATAGTAGTTGTAACATGATCGCTGTCTTATACAAGACATAGAACAAGGAACAACATCTCTGGAACTGATCTAAATATTACAAGAATCAATGTAGAAACCATTGCAGTGGGCTTCTGAGGAACTCTAAGTTACAATATCAAGACATCTCTCCCTAAGTGAAGACGGGGTCTCTAATGTTTGTGGAAGGCTTAGAGCCATATGAACCATAGACCTTCAGTGCTGCCAACTTGTTCCTTTCAGTGGACCTGTTTCTGTCATGAAGAAAGTTCAACCACAAAAGAAAAGTAAGGAATTTGTTTTCAAGATATAATGACTTATCATTACTGATTATCACTAACACTAATACTATTGTTTTCTCATTATTTTAGAACAACAGAGGGCAGCGTCCAAGGACCGACAATTGGGTGTTCAGAATAGTGTCCACTTATTACAGCCAGCTTGTGGATATTTTAAAGTTGTGAGGCTAAGAGACTTCAAAACTCTTCAGCCTCTTATTAATCTCTATTAATCGCTGTATTCTTCTAGCTACAGTAGTCCACTCTGATGATTGGGGGATCTACAGAAATCTGCAATTACAGCCTAACGTTGCATGACACGAAATTGCAGTTCATTGACGCCACTTTGTTAACCCATTTACAGGTGTTCATACACAGGAAATCTATTCTGCATGGAACAAGCTGAAGGATAGGATCAAGAGGCAAAGAGGAGTGTCAAGAAAAAACATTAGTTCCTTCTTAGATGAACACATGTGGAGAAGCTGGAGAGGTCTACAGTGTCCATTTGAAAACATTTTAAATATGATATGTACAAGCCTGCAAATGATCCCAGGCCCACAAGTGAACCCACTAGAGGCCTGCAAATGATCCCAGGCCCACAAATGAACCCACTTGAGGCCCACAAATGAACCCAGGGGAAAATACAAAATCTGATAGATGGAACGGAATTATAAGTGATTACAAAAAAACACTGTCAAGTAATTATAAAATTTTCAGTATCCACGAAATTTATAATTAGCACAATTAAGAATTAGTGTCCAAACAACTGAAGCTAAACACAGTAAACAGAAACAAATTCATTTGTTGATCAAATTAACCCAATGTATACAATACAGGCGTATATGCTAGATTATTCTTTTGAATTCCATAATCTAATTATTATGTGTGATTACATAACGAGCTTTGTCCTAGACTGATAAGTTTGCTCAATGTACCAAATGTATCTATAAAACTCTTAACACAATCAGAATTTTTTTTCCCATAATAGTTGTGGAAATTAGATAAAAACTTTAACAAATACAAAGCAAAAAGTTATCGTTTGACAAAACACTACATTCGCTTTGTGTTTCATTTTTTCCCCATAATTTTTTTTGTTTAACTTCATGCTTCTTTTTGCATGCTCAGTCTAAAATTTCCTAAGTACCCTAACGGATGATAATCCTACGAATTTTAGTTTAATAACTGATCATTCCAACACAATATATGTCATGCACTGAGTTAGGAAAACAGTTTTCAACAATCATGATTTAAACCCATACTGTCACCACATACGTTACGTTACTCCCATTCTGGCTCACCAGGGAGTGGATGGTTCATTTCATACAAGCACTTTTCACACTTTTCACTTTTATCTTCCTGGAAATTGTCTTGAGCAGGTTCGAGGCTGTGGTAGTGCACTTCTGCCTCATGCCCCAGCGACGCCATTCCTTTCATATAATCTTGCTCTTTATCAGTGCCACTTGGATAGATGATGTGAAGGCCACTCTCTCCTAAGCTTGAAATGATTGCCATTGGCAATTTGAGTATATTTTGAGCATAACCTGGAAAGCCGTTCACTGATGGCATGAAACAAACAGTTACCATCCATTGGAGTTGGAGGCTG
Organism: Telmatactis stephensoni; assembly: GCA_029948255.1. Taxonomy (NCBI): domain Eukaryota; kingdom Metazoa; phylum Cnidaria; class Anthozoa; order Actiniaria; family Isophelliidae; genus Telmatactis; species Telmatactis stephensoni. The sequence continues at coordinate 62,957 of JALIZF010001341.1, read as the reverse complement.
GCGATATTTGAGCCCCGACTTCCAGACTTTTTCATCCAGTTTAAGCTTTGGTAAGGACACATCTTCTTTGTTTGCCATCCACTCAAAAGTTGATGGGGCATCACCTTTGGTAGCAGACACAAGGGAAATCAGATCATTAGCAACTTGACTATAGTCTTAGTCTAGCAATTTTATACTTTCATGATCTTGAAGACTTCTAATCAGTTGCTTTGCAGCTTTGAGTGGTAGTTCTATATCAATAATGGCAAAGGCTTCAGCAAAAGTTGCAAATGGATCCGTATGCTGGACATTTCCTCGGTTCATACCCGCTACCACAATAACTGCACTCCCTGTGCCGGTTCTCGAATTTCCAGACAATTTGGACATGTTTATCATCAGCATTTTGTAGTTGGGCCACATGCTCTGATGTAGCTTCTTTCACGTTGGTCGCGAAATTTGCATTTGTTGGCATGATTGCGACATTTGGTCATGAAATCATCGATGCTCTCCTTGTTTGTTTCATCAGTTGGAGTTGGTATCTAGCTAGCCTGATGTTTACTCTCGGCGCTAAATGCTTTTGACTGGGTTTTGTTCAATCGTCATTGCCGTCCCAAATGAAGCTATTATAGATATTGACGCCTAAACAGATCTGATCTGTTTTGGCTCAAATTGTACTAACAGAAATTAAAACTTTTGATGACAGCCAATCCAAAGTGTTGCATTTGCTTGGGTTATCAGCAAAGAAGCTCCTTTGCCGGTTAGTTGTAGTTTTTACACTTCAACATTGTACCTTTTGTAATCCAACTTTGTATTTTTCACAATTTAACATCGTACCTTATGTTATTCAACGTTGATGATTTTGCAATTCGACTTTGTACTTTTCACCTGGTACTTGCCAGTGACTCAAACATGGCGGGTAACAACGAGTTAAACGAAGTGCGTTCAGCACTTTTAAAAGTCGCTGATCACCTCTCAGCAATGCAAGGAACACCATCAAATACAAATGGTAAGTCTCGCAGTAGCTTTTTTAAGACGCTAATGTAGCGTGAAGTCGGGCTACTTGAGCGTAAAATTGTATGTTGTTTGCAGCGCGAAGATAAACACTTGTGACGTGAGATAACTGCTATGGTTCATTTCTAATAGAAAGTTAAGTGCTGCAAGCAGAAACAGCTGGTGTATCCACGTTATCTACTGAACTCCATGCGTTTGTGGGTGTCTCCCAAAGTTGGTCCTTTTGGAAGAGATGAGTTGGCTTCTTTCCAAAGAGCAATGGGCCCAAATCATGAAGGCAAATATTATTGGATCCATGTAGCGTATTAGGAGATGAGAAATCAGGTTGGCTTTTGTGGTGATGAAAACCTGTTTGAGGTGGTTGATTCTTGATTAATGAACATTATAACGTTATTAAAAACTTTCACAGGGTTTTTTGGTAAATCTCAATTTTGCATGTGGGATTCTTCGACGTAAAAAGCAACATCATTGTGTAAAATCGTATTTGGGGTGTAAGAGAAGTTCATCAGTCTGTCATAAAGTTCCTGATACCCCCATTGCTGAATGTGATGGATGTCATCAAAATCTTAAAAGTTAAGAGTATAATGGAGATCATCTGTTGTTAAAAAAAACGATGCAAAAAAGGAGACAAGAAGTTGTGAACAGTAAAGAATCAAGTAAAGAAAGTAACAAAAGTATTAAATAGGAAACGAGTGTCAGTGATGCTGCCCATGTGGGTGGTTAAAAGGACCCAATGACTGATATTTCTTACTTTAACCCTGACTTTATGAAAGAAAAATAGAGAAAAGAACTATTCGAGTGGTATCAACAGCATCACCATCAGACATTTGATCTCGACAAAGTTAAAGATTTGCAAAAGATGTGGCCATACAGCTCAAGCTCTTTTAAAATTTACCGAATTGTCTCTCGAAAAAAAAACCAAATTGCTTCTTTTGAACAGTATGTCACGCTGGCTTCATTCACATTGAAGAATTTTCTTCAAAATCATATGAAGGTGAACAGTCTCAGATGCCTAGCTCGTGATGGATATAGATAGACACTGTGAAAACAATTCTGGTAAATGTTTTCAGTGGTTTTATTTGCTTGCTGAAACGACCACTGACCTAATTTCAGGCCGATTTCAACGATTCTAGGGATCAAAGTGGATGTCACATAATCGTTCTGATTAAAATTATATTTCATGTCATTAATTCTTGTTTTTGATCCATTTATCTGTAATAATCTCGCATTTTTGCTTTCTTCACTTTTAAATGTCTATTTGTTATTTGTGATTGACTAAGGAAATGTAAATTATGTATAAATTAAGCTATCTACCTAGGTTAACCCCAAGGTTATTGTAGAGAGCTAGTACCTGTAAGCCTGTTAAATGTTAAATGTAAATTAAATATTGTAATTTATGGTACTGAATAAACAAGTTTGTATATGTATGTACATGTTATGGTTTGAATTTATAATTAGTAGCAAATTTTTAAGCTAGTTTAAGTTTCTTAAACTAGTTCAATTTCTTTAAACCAGTTCATTTCTAAATTTGACTGGTTTAGGATTACAGGCATTCTAAAAAGGGATTTATATTTTTGGGGACTCATTAAAAAAACAGGGGCTTGGATTTTTAGGGGGGGTTCTTAAAAGAACTAGAACAATTTCACCCACCCCTCCCTTGGTATTCTACTCACTCTACACTCCCCCTTCTATACTTCCCTCTACCCTTATTGTCATACTGTCTACCTCACTTCCTGTCTACCTTACTTCCTGTCTAAGTTAATTAGCATTTTTTTCTTCATTTTCTTACCTCAATGGGATTCGAACCGCTAACCTTTGAATTACAAAGCCATGTCTTTACCAATATGCCATGAAGACTTCAGTTTATAGAATCGCATTAAACTTAATTTTTTTCTTTTATGTACTGTTTATGAATATTTTATTACTTCACACTTTTTATTAAAATTCATGCGCATGTGCAGTAGAATCATAATCAAACATGGCCTGAGCAGTTTGTGTGAATACTAATAAAGAAGCACTTTATGAAGCTCTGAATAAGCTAAAAGCTGAACAGAAAACAAAAATGTCTCCAATAACGCTTGCAATTGATGATAAATTCTACAACCAAGCTATATATTATTTAAAAAGTAAGATTGAAGATGAAGCAGTTGAATCAGAAGCCAATCCAGCAGTTGACGAACCTTGGACAACATAGGAAAAGACCACAATTACAAGAAAGAAATGGAAGTACTTAAATGACAACATTGTTACAGAAGACAGGCGAAAAGTTGTTCAAAAACACAAGCTCTATGATGTTCTTTCTATTGCCCACCAAAGAATTGCTCATCGAGGGAGACAAATCACGCTCAAGTGGATTCAAGACAATTATTCTGTCAATCAAAAGGTTGTAAACCTTTTTATCAATATGTGCACATTTTCAGCAGCTTGCAAAGCAACAGCAGAGATGCAATAATACTTAATTACATTGCAATTAAAAGAATTGAGACTTCGTTTTATTTTGTCTTTATTTAGCTAACTACATCCAGTTATGCAATGCAAAGTCTTCCCCAATACTAACCCTAAACCTAACCAAAAGGTACTTGGTGCTTCATTTAAAATAAGACAAAGTCTTCCCCAATATTAACCCTAAACCTAACCCCAAGGTACTTGGTGCTTCATTTAAAATAAGACAAAGTCTTCCCCAATATTAACCCTAATCCTAACTGCAAGATACTTGGTGCTTCATTTAAAATAAGACAAAGTCTTCCCCAATATTTACCCTAAACCTAACCCCAAGGTACTTGGAGACTAGTTTCAAAACAAACAAACAAAAAAAAACAATTCATAAAATTAAACAATTTTTTTAAACCAGTTTAAAAAATGAAACTTGTTTCATATTTTTAAACCAGTTTAAAAAATGAAACAAGTTTAAAATATTTTTAAAATAAATAACTAATTATAAATTCAAACCATAACATACACGCCGGGCGGGCACGCACGCCTCAAAAAACGGCACTTTATTTTTACCCAACCACCATATTGGACAACTGAAACTCCCGGGAATCTGGGAACGAATGAGCGAATTTTTTCCAAGACCTACGTTTAAGGCTTCGCAGCTTGCTGCGATCTATGATGATGACAAATCGGGTGGCGAGAAAACAGACAGCGAAGACGCAGCTTTGCAAGGGTGGCCGAGCGGTGAGAGCGCCGGTCTGTCACCGCTGTGGTCCCTCGTTCGATCCCCGGACGGGGCATCACATGTGGCTTGAGTTTCTTGTTCATTCTCTCCCTTGCTTCGAGGGTTTTTTCTCCAGGTTCTGCGGTTTTTCCTCCCTCTGTAAAAACGAACTAGTTTCGATCTAAGCTGTGCTCCGTGATCAGACATGGGTCGTATGGTGGCTGCTATGTGTATGTAAATTTGTATGTAAATGTGTGATTGTTCAATTGTTTGTAATGAAAGCGAACTTGTAAACCTTCGACTCGATCACGTTGAGCTGCGCCCTTCGCAATTCAGCACTTAGCTGCAAGGAAGGGTGATGAGCTACTCCTAATTTATTTATTTATTAAATTTATTTATTATGCATTGATACTAAAAATGGTGAGTTTGAGCTGACGATACCTGCCGTAATAAGCTACTATGTTCGACAATTTTCTGAGTTTAAGTAGTCCATGGATCAACCGTTTGAAAAAGTGCTTGATTTTTTGGTTTTGTTTTTTTGTTTTAAGATTTTATGTTTTCAAAATGTGTTTTTCTTCAATTTGACTGTCCAAACCACAACTATCATTTTAGTTTTTCGATTTTCCTCTTGGCCTCGCGCACGATGTTGGTGCACACCAGCGTAACAAAATTACGACAAAAAAGGATCATGCCCAAGGCACGCACGATAATCGGGCATTAATGCACGATGCACAATCACTGATGCTCGATATTTTCATTGAGCCTTCATCGAGCATAGATCGAGCTTTTATCGAGCAGCCGTAAAACAATATTTTTTTCGATAATTTCTTTTTCCTTTTTTTGAAGAAGAAATTGTTCAAGTTTGTAGGAAAAATTAAAATAATGGCAATTCAAGGTTGAAAAAAATCATTTGGGTTGAAAAAGCGCAGAAAAAAGAAAGAAAAAGACAAAAAAGGAACTTACGAAACCCAGTCTCCACTCGGTTTTCAAGATGGCGATGGACTCGGCTTGTCACAGTCATCACGGATCCAGTATTAGATGGTGAATATCGACTGCGATAGCTTATAGTAATCAGAACTGTGTATGAAGCACACATTATGCAATCGTCCTCCTTACCTTTCACGGTCATCATAAACAACTTCGCGTGCTTTTCCTCGACGTTTTCTTTTCACCGTTCTCGCTTACTTTCATGATTCTTCTATATTATCATCGAGCCTTTATCGAGCATAGATCGAGCCTTCATCGAGCCTTCATCGAGCTTAGATCGAGCATTAAGCCAAGGCACAATGCACGATACACTGTGCTCGATGCACGATAGTCAATGCTCAATGCTCGCTAAAAAAGCGAACATTTCAGTCATTTTTTTCACGTTACAACGCTAGAAATGATTCCACTACTCATAAATGACAAAGATAAACAGTAAATGGAGCAGGTATCGTTTAACTATAGCTAATTTGCATCTGCAATCACTTAATTGTTTTAGAAAAAATTGAAAAATTTAATTTTTCTCCCACAATGTGGACATTAAGTCATGTTGTGCCTCTTCACACAAAGGAAATACAGTCTAAGTATGGGATGGGTTTGAAGTAAATTCTATGGAGGGAAGGGAATGTAAGCATATTGCTATTAATAAGTATAGTTAAAATACAGTTTTAATTGAAGGTGGGTGCACATTTTCATGCATGAGTACGTATCTTTAATCTGGTTGCAACAAGAGGACTATAATGTTTCCAAGCCTGTTATATCAAGTGGTTTGTCATACACTCCAAAACGTATTAGTGAAGATGCTTTTGTGGATGTGGCCTAAATAAGTCTCCTTCAAGTTTATTTTGTAAGTATTGTTTGCATCGCTTTAGGGCCAAAATTAAAGATTCAATTTCCAGTTAGGTTGTTTAATATTATTCGTAATGAAATTTATCTGGTTATTTTATTACTGAAATTTATATCTCTTATTGGTATACTTGAATAGTAATGCATGGATTTCAATTATTGTTATTGTTGTTGTTGTAGTAGAGAACGATTTCTATTTTTTTTCTCATATAACCAGGTATACAACTTTAACCAAGGAGTAAGTAGTTTGTTTTTAAGGAATCGTTCAAGATTTGGGGTGGTTTGCAAAAGGTTTTGAGTGGAAAGTTGATCGTTATTACAGTCTTTGTTTGACAACAATCAAAGTCTGCTGCCATGTCGCTTAATGTACCAAATTCGATGCCAAATCTCACGTGGATATCATTGAGCTGGATTTCTTGACAGAAAAGCACTCAAAGACTTAAAATATAATTTGTTTTTGATGTTATCTGCACAATGATATTGTACTAATGTTTTGTGCTCTCGACAAGCCAAAAATAATCGACCAAAATTGTGTTATAGTTCATTTACTCATTAGAGATTGCGGTAAATTAGACTAACCATACTTTAATCAAAACCTCCACCTGAATTGATTTAATATTAATTTTAATTCCTCTAACCTCCCTCCATCCAAATTAGTTAAAACCTCCACCTAAAAGGGGCTTAAGCAATGCACTCTTACTACTTATAATTCGTTAAGAAATGCCAAAATTATGCTTTTGCTTTTTATTCATTACGATCAGTACTGAGGGCCAGGTCAGCAGCAATGAATAACAAAATAAAATTGTTTAAAAACCAAGATTACTTAAATAATATTACTCTAACTTACAAAACCAAATGAACAAGTTAAATAGTTCAATTTTTAAGGCCACGTCCACACGTATGCGTTTACGTTTGTAAACGCATAAAAGTATTTGCATCCACACGAATCCGGTGAATCGTTTTCGAACCGTTTTAGCCCGTCCACACGTAAACGATGAAACGATTCGTAAACGATCAGTACCATGCACTGAGCATGCGTAGATGACTTTAGCCAGCGATCCTTTGTTTTCGCGCCATTGAGTGCATTTTTCGTGCGCCATTTGTGGTTTGTTTACGATTGAGTTCAAACAGTTCTCCGTGTACTAGGCTGACGAACAAGAAGAAAACATGTCAAAACCAGGCAAAAAGCAAAAAAAGGCAGACCCGAATAATGAAAAGAGCGATTTTTACGTCTGGACTGACGACGAATGTGAACTTCTTTTAAAAGTTGCGAACGCATATAAGGTATCCAGATCAATGGAAAATATCGACTGGGAGACTTGTCAGACAAAGTATTCTGACATCTTTGATCTCTATCAAGAGCAGTATCCCAATACGAAAGAGGAAGCTAAAACACTGGGAAAAGATTACTCACATGATAAAGACGAGCTAACGAAAGGTACTTTAACTACGAAGCTAAAGAATATTCGACTTAAATACAGAAAAGCAGTCGATTCTGGAAGGAAAAGTGGCCATGGAAGGGTTGTTCTCTTGTATTTCGAACTGTGCGAGCGCATTTGGGGTGGATCGCCTGCGACCAGCACGCTATCCAACGGATTTGAGACTGCAGAGCTCGAAACTTGCGATGATTCTAGTCCACTGATCACAGATGAGAATGCTTGTTCCCCCGAGTCAATAGACGACACAGCCAACGTTGAGACAACAAGTGACAGTTCTGAATCAACGCCATTGTCCAGCAAGTCAACTACGAACGAACGAAGGAATTTACTAGATGCAAAACTCAAAGGATACAAACAGGAGAAACTCAAGAGAAAGCTTCCAGTCAATTCACAACTTTTGACTATTGCACAAGAGGACTTTAATATCAAAAAACAGTTATTAGACAGAATGGAATGCATGGACAAGGAGCATTCTCTTCACATGGACAAGCTCACCTCAAATTTGGAAAGACTTACTGGATCTATTGCAGATGGCTTTGCT